>CAUOFW020006247.1:0-436680 GCA_963454935.2 Ilex paraguariensis | reverse complement strand
TATATTATCTATTGTAATAAAACTAAAAAAATTAAATAAGTGGTTTAAGTCATTCTAATAAAAAACATGAATTTTACAACCAAAACTCATGTTATATTATGATATTTATTGATTTTTTAAGTATAATGCTAATTATGATTTTTTTTAAAAAATTAATTTTTGATTTTTTAAGAAAAATTAATTTTTGATTTTTGATTTTATTTTAATAAAATATTATAATATAACATGAATTTTGATTATAAAATTTAAAATATTTAATATTTTATTTTTGATTGAAATATTTTTAGTTAAAATTTTTTAGTTTAAATATAACATTTTAAATTTGAAGAGTTTAAATATTATATATTTATAAAATATAGGGAATTTGCATGTAATTTATTAACGAACATATAAACAGACGTTAATGACAGATATATAAGTGTTACGAGCGTAAGAAATTTAGAAAATTTATATATAATATTTTAAATATCAGAGTTTTGCGATTAAATGACAAACTTTATAAGCCTGAGTGTAATTCTGCCTAGAATTAAGTTGGTAAGAAAAAATTGATAAAAAATTGCATCCTGCAAAATAGTTTTATTTGTTGATCCAACCATACTACACAAGATTTAGGTTAACTTGGCTGAAATCGTCCCTCTCTCTCACTAACACACACACTCACAAATCTTCTATGAAGTTATATGGCAAATCATCTGCTTCGTGGCCTCCGTAAACGTTCTGTGTTTTCACTCCTCAAGTCATCTTCTTCCAATTGTCTCTGTTTAAGGTATTCTCTCCCCCCAGTTTCTCTACAATTGTTTTCAATCCTTTATCTCTCCATTTCAAAACCATTTTATTCTTCTTCCAGGTCCATCCTCCACAACACACAACCAATTTTCACTCTTTCCAGACCTATATTTCCATTAAAGCCGTCAAATTCATGGTGGTGTTCAGAAACTTCAGTCATGGTTCTGTTAACTTTGTGATATCCCAGGAAAACCAAAGTTACGAGACTCATGAAATCGAGCCTCCGAAGAAGGAGAAGTGGAAGACGAAGAAGAGGTTGAAGCTTCAAAGAAAGAAAGAAAAACAGCGAAGAAAAGCTGCCAATAAGAGAGACCCAACCCAAGAAGGATTGGTTTAAAGGGAGGAAGAAGAGGCAGAGGTTTGCAAATGCGGAGGAAAGAATTAAGTACAAACTTGAAAAGGTGAGCAAAATTGGATCTTTTCCGAGATACAAATGTATTTTTTGGGTAAAATGGTTTTATGTGTTTCCATAATTTCTTATTTATACGATGTCTGGGTTTTCTCGAATTAGGTGTAATTTATGATATTATCGTAATTACATGTTAATGTATTCCATCGGTTTTAGTATGATCACAATAGATGCATTAGGAAAATGACACCTTCATAATAGTTAATAGGTTGTTTCTGCTTTATCTGCAATAGAAAAGCTATTTATTCTCTACCCAGTTCTTCTTTTAATGCTTTGTTTGGACTTTGTCATTGGGGATTTGTTTTGTTTTTGAGAATCTGTGGCTGCTCTATACATTCTTTATTGTACATGTTTTGTAATAGTCTGCCCAATTGTATGCTTTGATTATGCAGTGTAATTCCTCCCAGACAATGGATTTACCTTTTGCAACTTGTGAGTTATGAAAATTGTTGCAGCGACCCTGGAAGTGCTTCTTGAACAATACTTTCATAGAAATGGTGAAATTTTTATTCACTTTTATAGAGAATTTATCTGTAAAATAGCATTTTTTAAAATGTAAGTGTTGGCTAATAAGCCAAATTACAAAGTGTCTTGGGTTAGAAAATATTTGTCCACTGGAATTTGGGAAATGCATATAGTCCTTAGGACAGTTTATCAGTTCATAGGAGGTCTATCCTAACCTAATTTCTTAGAGTTAAGAGAATATGTTAGGAAAAGAAAAGTACAAGTAAGCACTTTCATTTACAAACTATGGAGTCCTTGACTAACTATCTTAGGGTATTTGGGGAAGGACGTAGATTTTCTTGTATGGTCATTGTTGCATCTTGTTAACCATCTTTGTGCTGCCTCTGTCAAAAGCCAGTGGTTTGCTGAACAATAAAACTACAAGTTATAGAGGTGTGAAATAGGGTGATACACTTTTTCTCATTCTCTCTCAAATGTTTTTGGAGTGTCAAGGTATTGATCAGCAAGGCATTGGGAAATGGCAGTTCCGAACCCTTCCTTTCTTCCTTATGTGATATTTGTAGTAGACTCTAAGGACAATGTTTGATCTTAACCTCACAATCTAGGTCAATTACACTTTGATAGTGCTCTCCACCTGGTGGTTGGGACTTTGAAACATAAGCATAATGATCCATTGGTGATTGGGGTAAGTTGAAACTTGAGTAATTATATGTTAAAAAAAGAAAGAGAAGAAGAGGAGGATGAAACAATATTGTGTGTAGGGTATGTGTTGCCAATCCCTATTACCTATTTATATTATATTGATATTGAAGAACAATTACAATATTAGGAAAGTAGAACATTATAGAAAAAATCACATAATAGGAAAGTAGAATAATAAGAAAATAACACTTTAATGATCCCCCTCAAGTTGGAGCAAAGAAAAAAAAAAGTCCAACTTGGAATAAAGACTACTAAAGTTGGACCGCGCCAATGGTTTGATGAGAAAATTGCGGTGTTGACCGTAATATCTCCACGTAAACAATAAGGACTATGGTTGACTATTTCAAACCATTCAGGGATTTCTTTAATCAACATACACTATGACACTCCCTCTAAGCAATAGATCTAGGTTTTGCTCCATGTGAAGTCTAAGACATTTTGATTTTCTAAAGAAACAATTAACGGTCATACTAAAACAAGCAATAACAAACAACAGTCATGACAACGCAGAGGAAAAGAATACGGTGACAACAAACAAACACAACACCACAAGAACCAACAACAACAATACTGGCACAAACGAATACAACCAACAACACCATAATGAACAACATACAACAACAAATTAAACCGAAACAATCACAAATTGGTTAAATCAAGCAGAACCGCAATTGAATTAGCCAAAAAGAAGTTGAGTCAGTGTTAAAAATCACAAAGTCAATACTGAACTGCAATGAAAACTTCAATCGAAATTGAATCGAGAAGAAAATCACCACTGAACCAAAATTAATTAGGTTGAAAACACTAAACCGGATCAAAACCACTAAACAAGCATCAAACTGTGTCAAAAATAAATAAACGATACTAAACTGAGTTGAAAACATTGCACTAGAATTAAACAAAGATGAAAACCAATAAACTAGCATCAAACTGTGCTAAAAATATTAAGCCGGAATTAAACAAGATTGAAACATTAAACTTGAAATAAACTGGGATGAAAATCACTAAACCAACATTAAATTGTGCTGAAATGAAAACCTTGAACCAAACTTAAATTGGGATAAAAACAAGTAACATAGCACCAAACTAACTTGAAAATCACTGAACCAATACTATAAACTGGGCTAAAACAGTGAAACGAAATTGAACCAGATGAAAATTACTAAACAAGCAGTAAATTGGGCCGAAAATCATTGAACTGACACTAAACATGGTTAAAAACACTGAACCAAAATTGATTCGGGATAAAAACCATTACACTAACTCCAAATTAAGTCGAAAACCACTTAGCTGACACTAAGTCAGACTAAAAACATTGGACCAAACCTGATCGTGGCTGAAAACTACTAAACTAACACCAAACCAAATTGAAACACTAAATCCGCACCCATGATCAGACACCGAAGATACAAGCACAGGTTCAGGCACCCCAGTAGCCGATAATGATCACATTAGCCAATGAACAAATGCAGATGACTGGGACTTGATGTGTGTTGGGCAGACCCAAACACTAGGTGAGTGAGTTGATTGCCTAGAATTGGGCCCACTTACCCAAGTATTTTGTTATGATATGAAATTGAAAGTTGAATAATTGTATATTAGTGTTAGGGAAAAGAAAGAGAGTATGAAACTATATTGTGTGTAGGGTATGTGTTGCTAACACCCTATCACCTATTTATATTATATTGATATTGAAGGCAACTACTATATTAGGAAAGTAGAACATAATAGGACGGTAGAACAAGAGGAAAGTGACTTAATAGGATAGTAATATAATAGTAAGTAAAACATTAGGAAAGTAACACACTAACAAGGTAAATGGACGAGCATAATGTTGCAAGATCATAAAGATCAAACTGTTTGTTCCTTCTCAAAATCAGCTAGGGTGGGACAATATTATAAAGTTTGAACTTTTGTTTTTACCTGGGTGTGAAATGGCCTTTATCTTGATTTGCGAGGATTGTGATGATAATTCTATTAGTGGCTTCTTGGGATCAACTAAAGCAGGACTACAGGAAACTTTATGAATGTGTGTTGAAGTGAATCTGGCCTTTTATTGGCGGCTTAAGGAGTGGAAGTCCAAATTTTTAAAACATTTTAGCAGAGTGAGATTCTTTCTGTCAATATGGATTGGATTTAAATCAGTTGCATAGCCTTTGAGAAGTCTATCCAGATCTGTCACAAGGTCTGAGTATTTATTCCATTTTGTGGCCAGATTTATTTGGATTTTACTTTTAGCAGAATGTGATGCAATACCTTTGTAGGAGGGATGCTATTACTTGAAGTACGTCTTTGAAATTTCTACACCTAGCTTATTTTCAGTTATTTTTTGCGGGATTTTTGGTGTTTTGGCTTTTCCTAAATCTCTTAAAGAAGTCCTTGTTTGTTCTCTCTTTCTCTCTCCCCCCCCCCTCCCCTGTGGCTGCCCCTCCCTCATGTGGCTGCTCACTTGCTTGAAATGCTCCAGTTCCTCCACTAAATTTCATTTTTCACAGTAGCACGTTACAATTTTTCTCCATCACAGGATCACACAGGTATACTGGTTAATAGCCGACCTAAATTAACTCAATTTTGATTCTACAAACATTGAAGAGTAACAAAGTTGTTTTTCCATTTTTGTTTAAAAAAATTGTCCTCTGTTGATGTTGTCTAGTACGAACATGAGTCATTACACTTTTCAGATATATAGCAGAGATCTGATTCTCCATTGCAATTTCTCTAAGGATTTTGACGGCGGCTTTTTTTGTTGTTCCATTTAGGCAAAAATTAAAGAAGCATTACTGATTGAAAGACTCAAGCGCTATGAAGTTCCTAAACTTCAGGGGCCTGAGGTGAAACCACATAACCTAACTGGTGAGGAACGGTTCTACATGAAGAAGATGGCCCAGAAAGGGTCTAACTATGTACCAGTTGGCAGAAGAGGCATATTTGGTGGTGTAATACTGAATATGCATATGCATTGGAAGAAACATGAAACGGTTAAGGTCATCTGCAAGCCTTGTAAACCTGGTCAAGTACATGAGTATGCAAATGAAATTGCCAGATTAAGTGGTGGAATCCCAATCCAGATGATCGGAGATGACACTATAATCTTCTATCGAGGAAAGAATTATGTGCAGCCAGAAGTTATGTCGCCAATTGATACATTGTCCAAGAAAAGGGTGTGTTTCCAGAACCTGTGCCTCATATTTTCTTCTGTAGGTCTTTTAGTATATAGCCTAGGAATCTAGTATCTTTATCCTTATTAAATTGAAAAAGGTCCTCTTATATGCATCATTTGCAGCAGTGCTCAAAAGCTGTTTGATTCCAATTCGTCTCTGTGGGAAGGGACTGCTTTCGTTAAAGAACGTAGTAGCACGGCCCCTATTCCTCTTGGTTTTTAATTTCTGTTCAGTTTTGTCCTTTTTGGCTGTTTCACATGGAAAAGACGAATCTTGCAACTATCACCTACCAGACTTTTCCTGGTGAAATTTAACAACTTTCGAACTTTTTATGCAAGAAGGCAGCATAGCATGTCTAGAACTCTACTCTGTAATCTATCTAGGTGTGCACAGTTCGGGAGCAAAGATATAAAATTCCAGCACTTTCTTAAAATCTATGAATATATAGAATCTTTATAGGAAGTAAAAAGCTAGGGATTTCTCAAGTTGAAGGAACAGAACGCATATTTAGCGGTTTTTTCCCCATGTAAATTACTTACCACTTTGCATATTCTTGATGAACCAATGTAATATCATAGAGGTGTGTGTGCGTGTTTGTGTGTTGCATATATATGTGTTTCTGTGCTTTGTGTGTGCGCCTGCTTTGGGAGGGTTATTTGTTTATTTATTTATTGGTTTTATATTTTTTTGGAGGGGGGGGGGGGGGGGGGGGGGGGAGCTGTGAGTAGGTTTGTGGTGTGTGTATACATGTTATGGATGTTCAAGGCTTTAATGGGTTGAATGGAAATGGAGGTTTGGAAAGAGTGAATATTGGTTTTCTGTTGATGAGAAGAAGATGTGGAACTGGTGAAAAGAAAAATTGAAATGAATTATAGAGAGATTGAGAGAGTACTTTAAAGGGGGAGAATTGGAAGATGGCTTTAGAAGTGAAAACAAAGAATGTTGATGGAAGTTATGTGTGCGCGTGAGAGAGAGAGAGAGAGGTGGGGGAAGTTTTTATCTCCGAGTTTGGATATGTTTTGTTCTGTAGAAGGGCCACTGATATAATAGTGGATAGAGCATATATAGAAGACGAGCAAAGTGATTAGAAGTTCAGGGATAACATGAATGGGCTAGGAAAACCTTTCAAACTTATCTACTTATTTGTTTCATGTGTGGGGAAAGAAGTCAAATGTCAATGTAAACAGTCATGTTGTTGCCATGGCGATGCAATAAAAAAGAAGATGCAAAAATTCAAATCTTGTATTTTGTATATGACTAATAACTGTGGAAGTTTAATCTATTTATGTTTTGTTGGTTTTGTTGAGCTCCTAAATAGAATTCATGTACGGGTACTTTTGTAGTTTGACAAAAAACTACTAGCCATTGAGGTCCTTGTTGAAAGATTGATGTAGGAAGTGTCAATAAGCGTTCTCCTAATAGTTATGACAGTAAGACTGTTGGTCACTAGTTAATGCATTTTAGTAGGAATAATCATTTCTGATTCATGGCTTAAAATTAACGTAGAGCATGTGAATAAGGAAAGTCACAAATTGGGACAAGGAAGCATTCTTTGGGTCTCGTTTGACCAGTCTTAGGCCAGAGTCTATTATTTATGATGGCTTTAGTGTAGTAAGCTGGTATGGTTCTGTTTAGGTTTTTCAGCCTTTATCTGTCAAAGGATTTTAGCTTTCTTTGTATTCGTATAGAGACAAGTTGAGATTCGTCAACTATCAAGGAGTTCTATTAATTATTCTGGTTCTTATTATCTGAACTCAGATCTTTTGCTTCCCGTAGATGTTGATATCTAATCTTCCATAGAGAGATCATGATATGTTAATTACCTCTGAAATGAATTTACCATGTTTTCTGGGAATTTGTGAATCGAAGATGGAGGATTATAGTGTTTCACCAGCTTGAGGATGAGAACTGAGTTCAGGTGGAATGACTCAAATTCTCCATAATTCTTGTAAAGTTTGCTTGTAAACCCTCAGTCTAAGGTCCTTAAAGGTCAAATGGGTGAGAAGTAGTGCTGAAATTGGATGATGGATAAAAACTTGCTAACTGGTTGTCAAGGTGTAATTAAGCTCTTCATTTCATGCTTATCTAACCACCAAAAACAATCTACATCGGGGTTCTTGGTAATGGCAAGATTGTTGATATGGAATTAGTGCATGCTCAGCCCCCCGATTAGATTCATTTGATGCCAAGTTATTCTACATGAGTTCATATGAAATATAGCAAACGTGCATCGAGGAATTCCTCGTCTTGTAATTGCTCGCTTGGTTGTAATTGCAATGGTTAAAAGTAAAATGTATCGTATCACTTATTTTATTTGCCTGTCTTTACAGATATTTATATGAAGCCAAGTATGCATATTATTTGATGAGAGCAAAGAAGAAAAAGAATCGTTTAGTATGCTGATCTAATTGAATCCTTTTGTACTCATTTTTCTTCATGTACTTCAAGGCTTTACTACTATGGTATTCCCTCGAGTTTAGCCAACTTCATGTTATGTTATTTATTGCCAGGCACTGGAAAAATCGAAGTATGAGCAATCATTGGAGTCTGTGAGGCGCTTCATTGCCATTGCTGAGAAGGAACTTGAACTATATTACAGGCACATAGCACTTTATGGTGATCCAAATAATCGGAATCCTAACTCGATACTCGGCAGCCCAAGAAAAGGCTCTGATAAGCCAAAGAAAGTGGAACTGCTGCGGAAGAGACACTAGATTCAACTCTGGATGGAGTTTCCCCACTTCTTTCAGATGGAGAAACTGAATACACGGACGAAGAACTATCAGCAGCAGAATACAATTCCAATGACGAAGAATTGTCTGTAAGGGAATTAAATTATGAGGATGATCAGAGCGAAGATGAAAGAGAAGAAAGCTCTTCAAGCATGCAAGAGAACTTTACTATGCTGGGTTCACCATCCGTCTGTGGAAGTGGAGAGGATTTTGACAATCAGGAAATTGTAAGAGAAACAAGCTTTAAACATGAAATTTTAATTTAATTTAATTTATTTAACAAAATAATTTTTTGGGATTTTCTTATTTTTTTTCTTGCCCCTTTCGGCGTATTTTAATTTTTACTTATATAATCATTTCGATATGCTTGACTACGTAGTTATTTTATGCATCACCTAGCCATAAATAGGTGTGCAACTTGAGTTGAGCAACTCGATTTCAATCCGAAAAAATTAGGGCTTGGACAAGAGTTTTTAATATTTTGGTTGGGCCTGGATCAAAAAATTCTAATTTGAATTCAATTTGGATTGGACTCGGGTTAAAGCCTCAAGTTCACGGGTTCAATCCGAACTCGACAAATTAAAAAAAAATTATATATATATAAAGCATCAATACTGATTTTTTATTTTTGTTCTATCGTTCTCTGTCTCGTTCATTTTCATTTTTGTTCTAGCATTAACACTGTTAAAAATTTGGTTAAAATTATTGGTTGTTAATTTAGGTGAATATTATATAATATATGTATTAGGTTTAGAACAACAAGTCTATTTTGGGTTCTATCCGAACTCAATCCGAATTGAACTCGTAAAGTAACTCAAAATTAGTCCGAAATCATTAACTCGAATTCAATCCCAGTCCGCCCGAATTAAACTCGGGTAGTGTTCGAGTTGAGTTCCTTAACCCGAGGTAATGTTAGAGTTGAAGATTATATATCTAGAATTGGACTAAAGTTACTTTTAACTCGTCCATCTCGCTCGAGTTGCACCTTTAGCCATAAACATGGTTTTGTGTTTTTTTTTTTTTTTTTTTTTTTTGTTTTGTTCACTTTTCGCCAAAAGGGTAACAAAAGGGTGTTTGTTTATTGTTTTTTATCTTTTCCTTTTATCTTTTTTATTTTTTTGAAAACACAGCCTGTTTTTGAAATCAACAAAATTTGTTTATAAAAATAGCCAAAAATATAAACACGCTGCTCCATTAATATAAACGCTATATCACACCTCCCCCCAAATTGATGGAAACCCTTCCTTGTCTAGAGCTCATTGGCTCCAACGACGCCAACGGTTGACATCCAACAATTGCAAAGTCTCAACTTTGCATCTTAAAGGTTCCTTTTTCACCGCTATTTATAGATCTAGGGTTTGATAAGCATTAAGCATATCTAGGGTTTCTTCTTCACCTCTTTTTACTTTTGTTTGTTGTTGAGTCCATCTGTGTGTGTGGGTGTCTTTGTGTGTAGGAGTGAACATTGATGCTAAAGAAGGGAAATGGGAGCCTCTATCACGGTTAAGTTCCCTCGCGACTCTAATTTTTAGTATATGCGTTCCGAGAAGTGGGTGTGCTTCTGTGCATGTATGAATGTGTACGGGCGTCTATGTGTGTGTGCGTCTGGGTGTTACGTCCTTGTTTTCAAGGATTTTTTATGTTTCTAGAAGTGAAGGTTTTAACTAATATTTGGAAACAATGCAGGTTTGTATGGGTTTGCTGTTTGGTAACCATTTTGTTAACGTTATGTACATTCTCTAGAGATTTTGAGTTGAGGACTATTGAAGTTCATCTTTGAAGAGAGTTCATGCTTAAAACGAATTGTTTTAAAGCTGCCCACAATGTGTTTGATGTTTGGCCTCAAGGGACTTTGCATAATATTATGGGGATGTTCTAATTAGCAGAACAAGTGATGCGAGCCAAGCTAATGTAGTCCAACACACACAGTCCGAGACTAGCCAACTGAAGCACCCACACAAGGCCTCGTTGCAGACAATCCAAGGATCAACTCAGCGGTAGGGATGGCAGTGGACTGCAGGGGGAGTAGTGAGTCTCTATCACTGTACCCGCTCCAAAAATATTTGTCCATGCTAATTTTCGTCCATCCTCGGTTGGGGAAATTTTAATCCCCGTCCATATTCTCATTCCCATCCCACAGGTAAAATTTGATTCCTGTTCCGGTCTCCACCACTGTCCAGATTTAGCGGGCTGGGAATGAATGTCAGTCCATTTCTGTACGGATTTATACGGGTATCCTGATTAATATGTATGATCTATCTTGGTTCAAATGGGACAAGTTTAGACAAATACTCGTTTTTCTATCATCCCTATCCAGGGGGCCTAAAAATATGTTTAATGGTTAATGCAAAATGAATTATTGGATATTGGTAAAATTATTATTTCAAGAGATACAATTGTTTGTTTTGTGTCACATCAACTAATCAGAGATTACAAAATAGGCGGATATCCAAAAAAAATTTATTATAATATTTTTTTATTTTTTTGTGAGGACAACGGAAAAAAATTAGTAATTTGAAGGTGAAACTAAAAATTTTTGTATCTTTCAAGTGGCGAAATGTGATTTACACTTGGATTTTTATAACTTGTGGGATGATTTTGTTATTTAGAAGTGGTTGTTAAACAAGTTTTATGTTTTCATTTTCATAATTTCTCATAACTGAAGAAGTTTTATGTTTTACCTCTTAAACCAAAAAAAAAAAATTATATATTTACGAAACGACTCCTCAAGACTCTGAATGGTTGGCCACTCCTCAAGACTCTGAATGGTTGGCCATCTATGAGCAAAAGTTACAATTATTTTGTGTTACATCGATTTATTTTTTTTTATTTCTTTTCAGTTGGGTGGGTGCCCCGAGCGGGGGGAGGGGGAGTGATCACATTTTCATTTGACTTATGCCACCTAATATGGTAGTTGGTTGGGATAAAGTCCAAATCAATTTATTTTTCAAATACGTAATGGACACATTTCATATTATAATGACCAATTTGCTATTTACCCCACAGTTGTTCCTATCCGGGTAGCACTACTAAAGTTTGGAAGAGATGGGGTGACCACCGGGTAATTTTACAGCGACCACTAGGGTTTATATTTATATAGGGGTTGTAATTTTTTATGAGATGATGCAAGTTTGATATGATACTCACGACTTACGATTTAATATTTTTTTCATGAATCAACAAATAGTGCCACCATTTATCCAAAGAAACAAATGATACGATCAATTAACACAAATAATAATATACGAATAAAATAATTTTACTTGCACCTAATTTAGTCACCTAATGTATTGAGACTATTTGATTAATAGTAAATTTTATTTAATGTTAGGACGCACCGCTAATTCAATCCTCAAATTAGGATTCAAATTAAGTGCCAATAGTATTGATCATACAAATAACTCAATTTTGACATAGTAAATTCATGTAATTTGTATTGTATGAAAAAATATTCAATTTTTTTTTTCATAATTGTTGCTTCTTAATTAAGTATTGTTTGAATCCTTATTCAACTATATAGTTTGTGACTTAGTTTTGTTATCATACAGATCAAGTGAATTTTTAATTATGAGGATTTATGGGTGGTTGGTTTTATTAGGAGAGAAATGGATCGAATCTAAAAATTCCGGTTCACGAGTTATACGTGTCAATTTGAACACGACATAAGTTATAAAACCATTAGGCAAGTGTCAAGAAATTTTGGCATAATTAACTAAATGTCTTGGGTTAGGGTTAACATATTCATTATAAATTTGGTATCCAAAGTTGGGCATCAAACAAAATATTTGAAAGAAAAAGAATAAACTCACCGTACAATAATTATGTATCAAGGTATCTGTGGTCTTTATATGACCAGGGTACAAAACATCTGAAAATGAACAAAGTTGGCCAAGCCATCGTGAACCTATAAACCCTAATACCAACCCTTCTTCTCGACTTGATCTCTTCCCGATTCTGCGAAACAACTGCCATGGCCACTTCACGGAACCCTTTGAGAGACCTCTTCACCGTCTCCTTAAAAGTGTTATCTACGGAGAATTGGTAGCTATTTAAAAATGCTTGTCTTGCACGCAAATATTCACAACTCCGACGGTAGCCATAAGCCACTACATCTCCATCTCCATCTCCATCTCCATTTGTCGGTCGAAGGGTTTCACCGTGTTTTGTGACAGTCCAATTGGTAGCGACCATCAGACGAACTTTTGATTTTGGCGTTGCTAATTGATTTGTGAGAATGACAATTTTTCACCTAAAAAAGTGCGTATATATACTTGAGAAGAGACTGCGCTTTTCATTAAAGAAAAGGTTGGTGGTTGATCCATGCTGGAAAAAGTTTAAGAGTTGGTAGCTTTGTTACACCCAAGAAATATCTACCATAGTACCATGTGAAGGGTTTTAATATATCTCTTTCCCTTGCATACAGTTTTTAGGAATGTCTTTACTACAGTGTCTCCTAGGAGGCTAGGACCAGCAATTGTCAGCATGCGATACAAATTTTTTCGATGTTCGCTTATTGTTAACAAGTTTAGCTCATAATTAATTAGATGGGTCTTACTCACATAATAAATTAAAGGAACTTTTGGAAGCTGGTAGACGAAATTAGATTTTATTGTCAAAAAATACATAAAAAAAAATGTTTTATAAAAAAATCCACTTAACACATAAGAAGACTTGAATACCCTTTTATTTTATTGTAAATAAGTTTCCTAAACAAATATTTTTGGAAAAAAATCCCACATATATATTTTTTTCTAATAAAATAAAAACTTAAAATTTAAGAAAATGAAAACCCATAATAAATCCTCTTCGTTTTTAGAGACATGTTTCAAAGTTTTTGAAAACTTTTGAAATTTGGCAACTAAAATTAAAGAATTTTAATTATCTTATCTTAGAAAGTACTAAAATCAAAGAATTTTGATTTTAGATTTAATTTGATCAAATATATATATATATATATATATATATATATATATATATAGAGAGAGAGAGAGAGAGAGAGAGAGAGAGAGAGAGAGAGAGTAATGTGATCATGAAAGTTTCACACTAAAACCTTAGGTGAGTACTTCTTATGCAAGTCATTAGATCGAGATCTAACGGTCATTAATAAAAAACCAAAAACTAATTATCAAAGCCTACCAAGTTTAGATATTTATCAAATAGGAAGTTTCAATTACACATTAATTGAGATTTTAATCTTACTAGGAAAGTGTATTTTTTTCAAATTTACAAACAAAAAAAATAGGTTTTTGACTCATAAATTTGACCCAAGCTAAGTTGTTACATCATGATTCGTGCTCTAACTTTCACACCCATGTACACATATGCTCATCTACAACCACCAATGCCTTTTGAATAGCTAACTTGGGCACTTGATTATTTACTGGTTAAATCTGCTAGAAAACTTTAGGTTAATAATGGTGCGTTAAAGGCTTTGATGATGTGCTTCTCGGCTAAGAGTCCAAAGTAGTTTTGATAGGTATTTTTAGCAAACTAAAGAGATAGAAAGCATTTATACAAAGATCGATCCATGATGACACAATTAATACGTTTTAATGTTCTTCCGCTAATAACCAATATTACGATGTTGAATTATTATACGTATGAACGTTATGTCTAAATTCAAATATAAATACAATAAATTTTTGAAAGATTTTAATATTTGAAGCCATAAATTCAAAATGAACAAACTTTCAATTTCAATAGAAAAGACATTTACAAAGAAATGGGTACAAGAAATGAGACAAGTTATACACATTGTCTCTTTCTTGACTGATCCGTCTGTGTCAAAATTTGTGAGTCAAAAAAAATTTGTTTGTAAAATATTTGATTTCGAAAAAAATAAATACACATTCTTATTAAGTTTAGAATCCAAATTAATATGTTATTGAAACTTCATATTTGGTAAATAGTTAAACTTGGTAGGTCTTGATAATTAATTTTTAACTTCTTTGATTATGACCATTCGATTTTAATCTAATGGCTTACGTAAGAAGTACTAACTTAAGGATATGGTGTGAAGCTTCCATGATCGCGCTACTATATATATATATATATATATATATATATATATATATATATATATATATATATATATATATATATATATATATATATATATATAAAACAGGACAAACTTCAATAAATCTATTCAACAGTCTCAAATAGAGTCATTCAACAACCACTAATATCTTTTTCAAAACCATTCAAATTGAATTCTCCCCTCCCCAAATCTATCACTTCTCACTTATATTGCATCATACCTTCAGGCATGGGTTACCCCTAGTGTACACACACACACACACACATATATATATATTAACAAATATATATGTTATCAAATTTAATCTAATGTAAAATCAAAATTTCTTAATTTTAATTATCAAATTTCAAATTTCCAAAAACTTTGAAACATCCTTAAAAAAATAGAGAAGATTTATTATGGGTTTTAATTTTCTTAAATTTTAGGTGTTTGTTTTATTAAAACTCCTATATACATATATAAGGGCAAAAAAAAAAATTACAAAAAATTAAATTGTGTACTTGGATACAATTAAGTTCAAAAAATAAGGACTTAATGACCCAACATTGAAAAAAAAAAATATGATCCAACATTAAGAGTTGTGTACTTTTTGACAATTAAGTTTAGTTTTGTATACTTTTTTACAATTAACCCTAAATTAATCTACATGAGCAAAGTCATTCATGAGACAAACTCAATTATTTTTACATGATAATATATATGTAATTTGTGCATAGTATAAATCTTGAGCTTTTGACCAAACCAGGGTTTTTTTTTTTAAAACTTATATCCAAAAGAGAGTCGTTTTCAAACTAATTCTTAAATTCAGATAGTTTTAAAAGATGTCAGTCCAATTGACCAATGTCATTCAATGACGTTTATGTTAAAAATGTCATTCCAATTGACGTCTTCAATAATTCCTTGTAATGTAACAAACATTGTTTGGACCAACATCTTTCTTGAAAACGTCATTAGGATTGACATTTGATTTATACGTTTAATTAAGATGCTAACCTTCCCTTTTAGGTCATTCCTTTCTCTCTATTTTTAATGTAAAAACGTTACTTGAACCAACATCTTTATCAAAAATATCAGTTGGACCGATGTTTAATGCTTTTAATTAAAATACCACCAATCCTTTTTCTTCTTTCTCTTCTTTCCTTTCCTTTCTCTCAAACATTACCAATAAGTTTGTAGTAAAATCCAATATATGGAGCATAGCCAAGACTACTAGCTATATCATCCATTTCAATGAGTGACATCAATTCACAATCGCAGTCATATATGCAATCTATTTAGCCCCCAACATAAGCTTTGCTTGGTTTCACTCTAAATTCACCATTGTGGTGAACCTCCACTGAGAAAAATGAAGACTCATGGCCTACAAAATGATTTTTTTGACACATATGTAAGAAAAAACATAAAAATTGTCGAATGGCTTCCAACGAACACATAAATTTTAAAATATAACATATAAAATTCATATTGCATAAACAAATGGTTTCCAACAACCACATAAACTATAAAATATTGAAAAAAAAAAAATTGCATAAACAAATCCGTTTGACAACATATCCATGAAGCTCAAACCTAAACCTATAAAAATTAGTACATACTGTAATGGGGAACATCGTCTTCTACAACCTGATTCCCTTTCTTCCTCCTAATGAAACAGACCATCCTTACACTATGTTTCACAGTCAGCAAATACGAAGACGAAGATAACCACTCTTGCATTTTGCCATGATCAAGACTAACCCTTTTGCCCTAATCAGTTGTTCTCACCATTGATGTCATTACAGTGGAAGTGAAAATCACTGTCTTTGAATGGCTAAGTAGGGTAATATGCCCCTCACGTGGAGGGCACATGGTGATGGAGACAACAAAAAGCAAATGGCGTCTATGGATGGGATCAAAATAAATCAAACTAAATACATTAGGGACCAATTTGATTCAATTGGAATGTTAGGGACCAAAATAAGACAAAAGGAATACTTTGAAGACCACCAGTGTAATTAATTCTTATATAATAACCTTAAATGAAAATCATTGACATTGATAAAAAAAAAATACATACAACAAAATAAAATAAACTTGGAACCAATACCAACTTGAATATCACTTGGGATATCTATACTAGATAATCAAATTGAGTATATTGTTGTATATGATGTGTGAGATAGGGTATAGAAAGAAACCCAAAAGGTGAAGATTGAGATGAGATTAGTCATTAGTGGGATGGGTGAAGAATGGGGTGGGTTTAGTTACAAGTGTGATGGATATAGAAGGGGTAGAGTTAGTAATTTTAGAATTGAGCATTTAATGGGACGATAACAGAGGTTTGTGGGGGTGAGAATAGTCCCACTCTTGTGTTTTCTTCTTCAAAAGAGGTGCTCTTAACATAGTTAATGACTTCATAAGTAACAAAATCTTCAACTATGCTATAAATGTTGAGCAATGTTTATGACAAGTGGTGATGGTGGTGAGTGGTGGCAATGAGTAGCAGTGGGTGTTAATGGTAGGCTATGGTGAGGTGTAGTCGTGGAGGGGTGGGGTGGTGGCTACAAGTGGCGGCGGTGATGGATGGTGGTGGTGATGGGTGATGGCGGGGGTGGTGGCGATGGCGATGGCGATGATGGTAGGCACAACAACTTTGGCGTCAAACCAATGATTTTTGGTCAAATTTAAGCCTAAATTAAAGTGGGACTCACTTATTATTTTGAGTAAATTTTCTTGAGCTTATATTCAACTCGATGAGTAGATTGACATAATATATTCACTTGCTCAAATCGAGTAAAAGGTGAATGAGAACATAGGATCCAAAGTGACACACTTGAATGTGAAAATAGAGGTTAAGATATGTGGGATTTAACATCAATCCCTCATTGGTTGGCCAAGAAATCTTAAATGAGCATATATACTCTCTAATTTGCTTTAAGGGTTGGGCCCAAGAGGCACCCCACTTTTGTGGATGGAAAATAACTTAGATGGGCTTGGGTTCAATCACATGCCCTCTACCACCCCTGAACTTGCTGGGCTGAGCCAAGCTCAGATGTGGGTGTGGGTGTATTCCAACCTTATCATTTTGGAGGTAGCTATCCCTTGGAAATCCTCCAAAAAAACATGTATTTCTAGATCCATAGTAGAATCTAAATTTATTGTTTTAGATAAAGTAGGTGAGGAAGCCGAGTGGCTTCGATAGCTTTAAGAAGATATCCAAACATGGCCAAAACTTTATGCCCATAATTTGAAGACTTTACGCTAGCCAAACAGCCATTGGAAGTGCATCGAGTAATATGCAAAATAGTAAGTCACAATATATTCATTATAGGCACAAAACTGTTAAGCAATTTCTCTTGTTAGGGTCATGTTTGTAATTAGCTAATTTCATGAAATCTTTTTTGTAAATCTCAACCTATTCCATGGTCATGATACTACAAATTTGAAGATCCAAAAGCGTTAATGGAAGGGCGGAGATTATGCTTCAAGTAACATCAAAAGACTCCCTATATGCAACTTATTTCTTAGGACAAAGGTAATGACCTTAGAGACCTTAGCAGTGTTGGTTTAATTTATTAGACTTAGTTTTATTAGGTGAAATATAATCGGTGATTGATTCGTTAATGACTCCTAGGCCTTTTTCGGAAAAAATAGTTTTTCTAAACCTTTATTGTATTTTGAAAATATAGATTTGAGTCATGAATCGGACCCCACTTGAGCAACACCCTTTAGTGTTCAAGGGGAAGTTTTTTCTTAGTTTCTAGCTTAAAACCAGCAGGTACTACCCTATGTTTTCTAGCCTTTGCTAGAGCAGTCTTTGAACCCAAGGGATAAAATCGAAAAAGGATGAACGAGTGAAAAGTAAAGACCGCTCTCTAGGTCGCTCTCAAGCTGCTCGAGCAAGACTGCTTGAGTAGTCTTAAGGTAGCTTAAGCAGTCCTGGTTTTGCTGCCTTGGTTTGAATTCCTTTTTCATTCCAGTAGCAATCTCTCTCCCACTGCTCGAGTGGTCTTTACCAAATTTGTGTTTTCTTGGTTCCAAAGACAAACCTTATTCCGAGCCTGTAGATGGTGTCTTTCTTATGCTAGGGTAAGTCTCTTGAGAGCAAATTTAACCTACCTAAAACCTTGTGAGCTAGTGAGCAACACTAGATCAATAAATCCAAAGGCTAAACTCATCTTGTGATTCCTATTCAACCTTATACCTTGGCGAAGAACTTCCTTGGTTCTACCAAACCCACTTGAAGAGTCTGCATACTAAGATTCTTGGGTGCATCCTAGAAGTGCTCGAGGCCTAAACAAACCGTGTGATGGGGAGTTCAAGTGAAACTATCCACGATATCAATGGATGTATCAAGTGGAGAGATCTATTGTAGGTAAGGAGAGTCTAATCATGGTGTTGGTTGAGTTGTAAAACTCGAGTAGTTGTAGATTAATTGTGGGATAATGGATTAGGCACTAGTGAACCTAAGTGGTTCCTCACGATTTTTCCCAAGAAGGGTTTTTGAGTCAACAAATCTCATGTGTATGTATTTTTTACTGTACACACTAGTGATTTGTAGCATACACGCGCACTATTTGTTTGATGTTGTGATTGGTTGATTTATCATTACAATCAAAGTGGTTTGGTAGTGGGCTAATTGCCTTGTGTTGGATCGTCGTGAGAGATTAAGTGATAATTGGTAAAATTGGCAAATTCATTAAACCAATCTTCATGAGTTTCATGGGTTGTTCTTGTTAAAAGAGCTCGCAATTGTTAGTTGATTAACTGATCTTTGATAAAGAGTTAATTGCAGTAGATTAGGTAATAACTTGGTGCTTGTTTGATCAAAATTAATATTAACCTATTCACCCCCTCAATTTGTTGACCAATGAGAATTGTCTTCTAAGATTTATAACTCATGATGGGCCTGACCCAGAATTACAGACCAGACCTAGAATTATAGACTAAGCCTAGAATTATAGACCAAACGTAGCTTAGAGGCCCAGTTGAAGAATGCAGGCCAGGCCCACCATAGGAGGGAGGAAGCTAGGTTAGGTCAGCCACACCATTTTGAGAGAGTCAGGTCAGTTGCGTCGTGGTGAGAGACTCAATCCACGACTAACATGTGAAGAGATCTCCTTGGCATGCACATGTCACCACCTCCACTGAATTGTCTTGTCTGTTATGAGAAGGGCACCACCTCCACTGAACTACCTCACATGATACACAAAAGACGTCTCAATCTGTTAGGAGGCTCCTATAAATTGTAAGCCCCACTTACACAAGGGGGAATCTCTCACATATCACTCACATCTAAGCATTCTACATCCCTTGAACAATAAAAAACTCAGGTCATCCTAGTTCTTCATAGTGTAGTAGGTCACCCTGACAGAATCACTTAAATTATTTTTTGCTTGTGTTGACTCTCATAATTTAATACTGTATTAAATATTTGATAAGTGGTGCATAAACATATTTAGTGCATCATTATTTTGGTGCTATCTATGGGAAATAACTAAGTTTTTTTTACTATCTTTCAATTTCATCGCACTTTTTTTCCATTTTATGGCTATTACACCTAGGTCCATGAATCAAAAATGGAAGACAATGATCCACCATGACGGGATGAGGTCCCGCCCCTGCCAGAAAACCTTGTCACTACTAAAAATCCCATACCCGAACAATAACTACTAGAGACAATGCAACAGTTGGTGAACCAAAACTAGCAGATCTTCCAATTGATGCTCGCCGAACAACAACTACAAGAAGTCGTGCAGCATCCCTTAGAAGGGGAAGCACCCCAGGAAATCTGCCTAGGGCACCAAGGTAGCCCCCAGCAAGGCTTCAGGGCATCCCTCTCCTCAGTGCCCAGACGCCCTAGCTCCCCCTCTTAATGTGTTAGCTCCGTCCTCCTAGGCAAGAAAATGAGGGGGAAAACTATTGTGTGGACCACGAAAGCCACTACAATGACCCTTCGGAGGGCATCCCTAATCAATGGGATGAAAAATTAAAAAGGTGCAGAATCAGTTAGATGACGTCTTCAACACTATCAAGGCACGAGCGCCGAAAATAGTCGATGGCCTTGTAAGGCGCACCAAGACTCCATTCGTGGCTAATGTAGCCAATTACCCCCTTCCCCTCAAAATTTAAGATGCCAATTGTGGAGGTTTTTGATAGCTCAAAAGATCCATTGGACCACCTTGACACTTATAAATCCCTCATGTAGCTGCATAACATAGCAGATGAAATAATGTGCAAAGCCTTTCCTACCACCGTCATGGGATCTGCATGCTAGTAGTTCGCCAAACTCAAACTAGCTTCCATTAATTCTTTTGTTGAACTAAGCAAATCATTTGTCTCCCACTTCATATGGGGACACTGACATCAGAAGCTTGTTACCCACTTGCTCAACATGAAGTAAAATCGGGACGAAGGCCTAAGGAGTTACCTCACTCGGTTCAACGAGTAGGCACTCCAGATCGAAAACCAGATAACAAAGTCACCATAGCTACCTTTATCACAGGCCTGCGTTCATCTAGTTTTATGTTCTCGGTCTTGAAGAAATCGCCAAAGAGCATGTTAGAATTACTGTCAAAGGCCCAAAAATATATAAACGCTGAGGACATCACCAAGGCCTAACAAGGTGAGTCCTCTTATGGAGGGGAGAAGAGGAACGAGCCCTATGAAGATAGGAGAGAAATAGATAAATAAGAGGAGGAGGACAGAGAGTGTTAGCTAAGGACAGGCTTAGCCTTGCACCTCAAAGAGAGCGACAAGCCTTCACACCGTTCAATGCTTAAGTTGAGCATATTTTGCTCCAAATTAAGGATGGCCCTACGGTACACTGGCTGGGAAAAATGAAGTCTACCCTAAATCATAGGAATTCGAACAAATATTATCGCTTCCACCGCGATCATGGCTATGACACTAACGACTGATTTGAACTCAAGAGGCAGATTGAGGACCTCATATAGCATGTCTAGTTATGGCAATATGTGGTAGGTAGAGGCCATGCCCCACCACCAGGTCGCAACCAAGTTGAGAGAGAGCACCAACAGCCCTTAGGACAAATCCAAACGATCTTCGAAGGGCTAGGAGTAAGAGGTGACTCCAACTAAGCCAAAAAGAAAGCTAGGCACAAGGATAACCTACGCTTGTTGAAGTCTCACAGGAAGGGAATTAACGAGGTCATCTCCTTCTCAAATAAAGACTTGGAGGGGATCCAACACCCCGGTGAAGACCCCCTAGTACTAACTATGATGGTAGCCAACTACCAAGTAAGGAGGATCCTTGTGGACAGTGGTAGCTCCCCCGACATCCTATTCACAGAGGCATACGATAACCTTCATCTTGGCAGGGAAAGACTTCAACCTATTAGGACATCTCTCTTCGGTTTTTTAGGAGAAAATGCATAGTCCTTGAGTTCCATCACTCTACTAGTTACCGCAGGTACAACACCAATAAGCTCTAACATAATGGTGAATTTCTTAGTGTTGGACTCCCCGTCTGCCTACAACATTATCTTAGGGCAGCCTGCACTAAACACCCTAAGGGGGGTGCTATCCACATATCACCTCATTCTCCGTTTTTCAACCCCAAGCAAAATTCAAGGAGATTAGGTTGTTACCAGGGAGTGATATGTTGCCTCCATGAGGGCTAGAAAGCCTTTAAAAGGCCTTATAAGTGGAAATGCTTAGCCCTAGGGATGACAGTATAGTGGAGAGAAGAGAGCCAGTACAGGAGCTCGAAGCAATAATCCTCGACAAAAGTTTTTTGGACAGGAGAATCTACATTGGTTCCTTACTTCTTGAACATCGAGGTCAGTCGATAGTTAGTTGATTTTCTCAAGAAAAACATTAATGTATTTACCTAGTTTCACAAAGACCTTGAAGGCATTGATCCTGAAGTCGCCACCTATTGGCTTAACTTCGATCCCCGGCACAAACCCGTCCGCGAAAAGTTGAGAAGTGTCACTACTGAAAGGGCGTAAGCCATGGAGAAAGAAGTGGGAAAACTATTAGCAAATGGGTCAGTGAGAGAGGTGGCTTACCCAGTCTGGCTATCCAATGTTGTGATAGTGACGAAGACTAGTGGAGGTGTCTTTGCGTGGAATTCACCGAGATTAACATAGCATATCCCAAAGACAGCTACCCCTTGCAGCGTATCGACATCCTCATTAATGCTACAGCTGATCATGAGTTGCTTAGTTTCTTGGATGACTATTCTAGATATAACCAAATTAGCATGTATCCCCCAGACCAGGAGAAGACATCTTTTATCACTCCTAAAGGGACCTACTATTACAAGGTCATTCCCTTTGGGCTAAAAAATGTAGGAGCAACATACTAGCAACGAGTAAATTCCAGTCATAGATCAAGAGAATTATGGAGGTATATATTGACGACATGTTAGTAAAGAGGGGAATTGAGAAATGCACCTTCAACTTAACTTCAGGAAAATTATTGGGCTTTATGGTCAATAAGAGGGGAATTGAGGCAAATCCAGACAAAATCAAGGTCATTATGGACATGAGGTCCCCCTCCACTGTAAAGGAGGTCCAACATCTTAACAGAAGAGTTATAGCTCTCAATAGATTCATCTCTAAGTCTGCTAATAAATGTCTACCCTTCTTCAGAATCCCCTGAAAGGCTTTTAAGTGGGGACCAGATGTGGAAGAATTTTTCCAAAAACTAAAAGCCTATCTTGCCATACCCCCTGCTCTCCCACTCCATACCCGAAGAGACCTTGTACATGTACCTGGCTGTCTCGCCATCTGCCATAAGCTTAGTCCTTGTCAAGGAGAATGAAGTAAAACAAAGGCCCATCTACTATGTGAGTAGGGCTTCTCAAGGAGAAAAGAAAAGATACTCAAGAGTCCTGACAGCCAGATGAATTTGACACTATTTTTAGAACCATACCATCATGATCGTCACGAATCAACCACTAAAAAGAATACTAGGAAAGCTAGATGTATCTGGAAGGCTCCTCACATGGGTGGTCAAGTTAGGCAATTTTGACGTGCAATACCAACTAGAAGTGGCCATCAAGGCATAGACGTTAACAAATTTTTTGGTTGAGCTCACACCATCTAAGGAAAGAGGCAATGGAGAAGAACTAGCACCCATGGCCAGTGCTCTAGCACTTGCCTACTTCTGGGCCAGCTCGGCAAGTGCCTCGCTTAGCTTCCATAGTGCCTTGGCCTTGGTGCCCAGCTTCCCAGAAGCCTCTAGCCTTGACACCTTACTCCCTAGGTGCCTTGGCCTTGGAGCCTTACTCCCTAGGAGCCTCCGCCTTGGCACCCTTCTCCCTAGGCACCTCGGTATTCTCCTCCTCCACACCCCAGCACGGTGACCTGTTATCTGTCATGTGGGCCCCTCCAATTGTCGGTGCCTCTGCACCCCTTGATGCCATGTCTACATCCACACCCTGTTGGAGACTTTACATAGATAGGTACTTAACCAATGAGGGGAGTAAAAGGCCTAGTACTCATCAGCCCCAATGGCACACCCCTCAAATATGTTGTATTACTCAATTTTGCAACCTTCAACAAAGAGGCATAGTATGAGGTGCTCATCTTAGGCTTGAGACTAGAAATTGAAATGGAGACTAGTCACTTCACCATCTACAATGACTTTCAACTGGTAGCCAACCAAGTAAAGGAAGATTTCGAAGCAAGAAAATAGATAATGCGTGACTACCTAGCAATGGTGTAAACTTTACTAAAAAAGTTCCATCATTTCCAGCATGTGCCAATGGAGGATAATGTCGTAGTTGATGCACTCACCAAGTTTGCATCATCCTCAGATATCCCACCAAGCCCCACATTATGGGTCACCAATTTGAGCCAAGCAAGCTCAAAATAGATATAGAAAGCATCAATTGCACATCCACTGACGAAGACTGGATGACACCCATCCAAGCGTATCTAGAAGAGAGAAAACTCTCAAACAATCAAGTGGAAGCCAGGAAGCTAAGGCTTAGGGCATCCAAATACGTCATCCTGTAGGAGATCCTCCACAAGAGAAGTTACTCACTACTGGTACTCACTGCGAAATCACTCCAGAGGGCATTTTCTAACTTTTAAGGTAGTCAGACATGGCTACCACTAGCCTAATATGATTAGAGATATCCAGGAGTTTGTGAAGAAGAGTGACAAGTGTCAACGCTTTGTCACTATACCAAGGCAACCACCAGAATAATTGACCACCATCATAAGTCCTTGGCCATTCTAAGAGTGGGGCATCGATATCCTAGGCCCTCTGCCCATGAGCTACGGCTAGTGCAAGTTTTTGGTGGTAGCCATCGACTATTTCACAAAGTGGATGTAAGCTGAGCCCTTAACCAAGATAATAGATAAGAAGGTGAAGAACTTTATCTAGAGAAACATAGTGTGCCGCTTTGGAATAGCCTATGCCATAGTGAGTGATAATGTCAAGTAGTTCAACAACAAGCTCCTCAATGGTTTCTGTGTTGACCTCCAAATCAGGAAGCTCCACTCTAGTTCAGCCCACCCCTAGGCAAACAGACAAGTTGAAGCCACCATAAGGACCATACTATGCAATCTAAAGACTAGATTGGAAAATGCTAATTGATTCTGGGTGGAGGAGCTATTGGGATTGTTGTGGACCTATCGAACAATACCAAGAAGCCCCATTGGTGAGACTCCTTTCTCCCTC
Organism: Ilex paraguariensis; assembly: GCA_963454935.2. Taxonomy (NCBI): domain Eukaryota; kingdom Viridiplantae; phylum Streptophyta; class Magnoliopsida; order Aquifoliales; family Aquifoliaceae; genus Ilex; species Ilex paraguariensis. Next base: position 411,748 of record CAUOFW020006247.1, on the reverse strand, counting down.
ACCTTTGGAATAGAAGTAATCATGTCTGTTGAGGTTAGGGTACACTCACTGAAAGTCCAGCACCACAACCCATCCACAAATGAAAAAGGCCTCTGCGTCAATCTCGACTTGATAGCGGAGGAAAAAGATATGGCCATGATCAGGAATATGGAATACAAGTGATGCATGACCAAGTTCTACAACTCGAGGGTGAAGTCTTGCTCCTTCTTACATGGGAACTTAGTGTAAAAAATTATAATTTTAATAAAAAGGGCAAAACGGTATTCGTCGTTGTAGTACGGGTTGAAAACCTGAAATTTTTTAGAACTAAGATGACAAAATAGACCTCACCGTTTGATTCGTCTCGCAAAATCTAATTACCCAATAAATTTTCGTTGAATTCCAAGATTGTCAATTTTTTTGTGATTTACGATGCAATTGGGCGTCATGCAACTAAAATAAACACGATTGGGTTTTAATTGCTAAACATGAAAAATAATTTAAAGGTATTTTAAATAAAATATATTGAACTTGAAATGGGATGAGATTTAATTGATACGAGACAAAATTAGATCAGAAAAAGACGGGACATGTGGCTTAATGAGAGCCAAGCATTGGAGAGTATATAAAGGGGGAAAAGTTAGATTTTCCCCCATTTGTGATGCTGTTTTTTCTAGATAGAAAGAGAGAGAGAAAGAAGAGATAGAAAAACAAAAAATCTCCAACCTTTTTTCTCCAATCTAGGGTGATCCATTCATCTGATTGCTTCGGGCCAAGAACAAAAATTGTTCTATGTGACTTGAGCTATGAATACGTACCAAAGATAGCAAGTTTCACCAAAATCTCAAAGACAAGATTATTGGGATCAAGTATTTGAAGCTTGATTTGGGTAAATTAGGACTTCTCTTACACGACATTACGCTTCAGGAGGTATGATTTCTTTCTTAACTATGTTTATTCTCAACCTAGGGTTGTATATGTAATGGGTAGCATGATTAGAGATAACATCTCTTGTTTAATAAACTACAAGTATAACTAGAGTGTAGGAAATGGAGTAAGAATGTATAGAACAAATTTTGCATGATTGAGTTTTATTGAAATTGCATCTTTGAAATTTCTTGAGTTATGTGATGAATGAGGCATGCTATTGTTGTCCGAATTTGGTATTGACAATTTACATGCAAGTATACACGATCAACAAGTAAAAAAGTGATAAGTAGAGTATTGTTCCCAGGGAGAATTATTAGTAATAAATTCCAAGTACTAACTTTATATCAATTCAATTTTATTTAAACAATTGAAATTGAGCTATGGAATTACTAATTAAAACTAAATCTAAACTTAACAATCAAGGGTTGAATTTACTAGAGAAAAGAAGTTAAGATTACAACTTCCCCTAATGCTTCGTATAAATCCCTCTAACTCTCTTTCTAGTTAATTGATCAAAATAAGTTGTTAACTGAGAACTCAAAGTTATTTATCAAACATCTTTCGATAGTTAGATAAAATTATCTATCCCAATTAAATTACTATATTCCTATGCAAAATAAGTTGGAATAGATTCATTAAGTTCAAACTCTCATAAAAGTTGCACACGGCGTATAGGTATATTCCTATCCTATACACAAACCCAACTATTCAATCCTAAGAAGAATGAACTAGACTCATGTCATCATATTCAGATCTAAACCTAGAATTCATCTCCGAATTTCATCTAAGTTATCACATTAATTGTTGGCCACACAATCATATATTAAACACAAAATATGACAAACAACTCATATAAGATCAATAAGAACTAGAAACGAGAGTAGATTAATTTAACTAGACATAGGGTCCGTTGCAATCTTAATAAAAATTTATTTCATAACGTAATTGAAAAACATCATTCTCAAATTAAACAACATCTTAGAAAATCAAGAAGAAAAAGTAAGAGAAAAGAATGAAAACTTAGTTGTAGTCTCCAATCCGTCTCTAGCCTTCAAGTCCAATATTCTTCGTGTCGATTTCTTCAATCCATGTCTTCAATTTTCTTCCAATTTCTTGGTCGTTCCAGCCAATTTCTTGGTCGTTCCAGCCGTTTTCAGCCCCCAAAAGTTAGAATCCCCCATCCCCACACAAACCCTAGTATATATATAGCCTTAGGGTAAATTTTGGGCTGCAAACAAGTCAAAATTTACGTCACGGATTAACACACGTGCAAGGGCGCTCAAACTGGCACAGGGGCGCTGATTTGGACAGTGTTTGGGCGCTGGGGCGCCCAAATTGGCACTGGGGCGCGCCTCCTTGTATTCTGCCTAGTCCGGACCAGTCTTCGTAGAATCGTCATAACATTTGATACAACCGTCTAATTGAGCTGAAATTTTGAAAAAATATAGAAGACATCCTGGTCTACAACTTTCATGTTTTTGACTTTTTCAGATTCGAAGTGAATCATGGTCCAAAAGGCAGAAAGCCGAGGTACTGCTACAAAATAGTACTCTATAAATACTCCATTAAAATGCCCTTTAGCTTCCTTTTCAAAAATCCAACACTTAGGCTCCAATTTTGACCTTATTTCCTCCCAAATGGTCATTCCTACAAAATAACATCAAAACACACAAAACGAATAAAAATGAACATAACATAATTAAAAACTTGCAATTTCATTAAGCCGAAAGCACTCAATTCGTAGGTATAAAACCCACTCATCAAATACCCCCAAACTTGAATCTTTGCTTGTCCTCAAGCAAAATACTAAGAACAAAAATAATAAAAATTTACCAAAAATCTACTACTCAAACAATGGATCAATACGAATCTGACTAATGGCCCCAAAAGTTACTACAAAAAAAATTTAATTCACAGGAAACTTCAGAACAGTGCAAAGTCTATCAATTTAACATACTCCTTAGTTTTACCTTTGGTCATGACCCTTTAAATACATGGACATATCCAAACTATCAAGCTAGTCATCACCCAAATACATTTACTTAATCAAACGCTTCATAGGAGATACTCAATATCAACTCTTTAAACTTACGTTTCACATCAACCCCCACTCATTAAGGCAAATATATAAGTAGAAGGACCAATTTTTTTTTCACTCTTTTTTCTCTTTTGGTGAGTGCATTTTATGCTCCATCTCACCTCCTGTTGAACGAGTGCGTTTTACGCTCCATCTTGCCTTTTCTTGAACGAGTGCGTTTTACGCTCTATCTCGTTCTCAACATGTGTTTATGAGTGAGTGCGTTTTACGCTCCATCTCTACTCACCACATGCCCATTTTCTTTTTTTTTTCTTTCTTTTCATCTAACTCATGAAAGAACAAATCAAAATAATGTTCAAACACTCTTTTTCTTTTTTTTTTTCAAACTAACCCATCATAACCAATACTTCCCCCAAACTTATACGAATATCCCAATTCGCTTTGAATGATGCTTCAATAAGTTTTCTAAAGTTTCAATGATATCTCCCACAAACATTTAACCAAATAAATTCTCTAACTAATAACTAACCAAACAGATGGATATGTGCTCATGAATGAAAAGATCACAAACAGTGTAAAACCAACTAGTATGTCAAACTACAGACTCAGCATGTTCATCAATTTTCCTTGAATTAACAATTAATCTCATTCATCATTGGCCATAATCAAATTCAATCAACTCATTGCTTAAGTCTTACTAAAACGTACTATCTAAATGCAAACCATGATATTTAAATTTCATACCTAATAATGCAAATGCAAACTATTAAAACACCCCCAAACTTAAACTAAACATTGTCTCCAATGTATAAAGTAGAAAAAATTAAGACAGAGGACTTCCTTGAGACTTTGCTAGGTGGCATCATCGTCATTAGAGTCTTCATCATCCACGGAGGTGGGAGTATATTCGGGAAACATAGGTGGACTAGGAAACTGTACTAGAGATGTGTCTGAGTTGAATCCACAATTAGTAAACATTTGGACTAGTGTGGAATTGAATTCCATTGAATACTCCATGAATGAGTCCATTCGATGTGCAAGTCTATCATTGCGTATAGATTCACGTCGAGATTCCCTACGTAGCTCTTGTGTCTCTCTACATAACTCCTGTGTGTCTCGACGCAAGCCGCGCATCTCAACAACTAGATTCTCCATAGGTGATTGAGATGCGACAACAATAGACTGAGGGGGCTCCAATGGTTGTCCTAAATGTGGAGGCATATCCACCATAACAAACCCGGCACCCCTATGATCATAAAAACCTCCCTTCCATACTTTAAAACGGCTAATGATTTGATGATCAATTGGCACTCGCGGTTGTTGAACTAATTCATCACCCTTCCATGTGACTTTTGCCTTCTTGCATAATCCATAAATCAATGATGGGTGAGGCAATCCGATATTTGAACCGCCCTTAATAGCCTTTGAGATTGATTCTTCAATAACTTGCCCCACATTAATGGTTTTTCTTGTCACTATGCAATATAGCAATACCGCCCCTGTCCCGAATTATTTCTAAAAAGTGTGATGTCGGCATCAGTTTAGCACATAGAAAATAATACCATGCCTTCCCAAACCGGCTCAGCTCACTGTGTGAAAAGTGAACCTTCTCTGTCCCCTTTACTGTCCATTTAGCTTCCGGTTTACATAGACACTTGATCACCTCTTCCAAGTCAAGCTCTTCAGTTCTATATTGCGTATACTCATCATCAGCTGGTATATTGTCTATGTGATAGTAAGCATTGATGCTTTCCTTGTCAAACGACACTGTTCTACCCCGAACTTGAACCACATGGTTGTCGCTCTCCGTGGCATTTGTGTAAATTTCTTTTACAATGGGAATGATGGCAGCCTCTAGTTGTTCTGTGAAATCTAACCAACCACGCTCCATAATCATGTCATGTACATTCCCATCATATGTTTCATCTGGGCGAAGACCGCGTTCGGGAATCAATACCTGCTTCACCAACCATGTATGAAATCGCTCTGATGCCGCTTCGCTAACAAATATCTTTTTGTCATATGTCTTGGAAGGTTTAGAGCTTTCTCCTCTTTGGCATTTTGAAGACATGTTGAATATGCAATGATAAACCCTCACAACAACTAAAACTAGGTCACAAAGTAGCTAACAAAGCTTTGGTTCCTCTTGGGTAATTTAACAAACACCTTGTCTGCATTGCTCAATGCTTCAACAATAAGCTATCCCAAATCTTAGGAGGACCACCAAAGAAGACACCCAACAATCTCTCACAACCATTTAAATAAACTTAAACATCACCCATGGAGAATGAATGAGAATAGTACCTTCAATTGCAAAGTTTGGTTTTTACCCATGAAGAAGGGAATACACTTGTTGTTTGTTAATGCTCATAGATTCCACTTGAGAGGGCAGTATGTTGTATTAAACAAGTGGAGAAAATGAGTGGGTGAAATTTTGGATGATTAAGAGTTTGGGGGTGTGTGATAGGAGGTATGTATGTGTGATAGGAGGGTTTGTGATAGGAGTTTTGGGTTGATGTATGTAGAGCAGATGGGTATTTGATAATGTTGAAAATCTGATTTTGGGGGTTGTTTTTGATCAGGAGGAAGCAGAAAATCTGACCTGGGAGCTGTTTTTTTTTTTGATGTTGTTAATGTTGAAAATCTGGCCTGGGAGCTGTTTTTGATGTTTGAATGCAGGAAATCTGAAGTTTGGGTTAGCAGACAGCTGCCTGGGCGCGCTGGGGCGCCCATTTCTGTGCTGGGGCATGGCCTTGCTGGATTGAGGATAGAAGTACAGCGCTGGGGCGCTGATTTTGGGCACCTAGGTGCTGATTTTCTGCTCTTGCTCCTCTTTTGGTTGTTCGAACTCATCTTTTCTTCACTCTTTTAATTTATTTGATGTTTTTTTTTAATCATTGATACCTACAAGCAATTAACCCACAATTAAAATGTACTAATCATCTAAGACTAAATTGACGAAAATAAATAAATAATAATAATAATAAACTAAAATAAAATAAAATAGAATAAAATAAAATAAATAAAAGCTAAACTCTGGGTTGCCTCCTAGATAGTGCTTGGTTTAAAGTCAGCAGCCTGACTACTCCCTGGTGTCATTCCGAATCGATGAGAGTTATTGAGGTCTTTTGACGATCTACGTCGCCACCCCAATAGTGTTTCAATCTTTGCCCGTTTACCTTAAAAGTTCTGTGCGAGTTGGGTTCTTCGACTTCCACTACTCCATGCGGGAATACCTCAGTATCCAGAAATGGCCCCGACCACCTTGACTTGAGTTTACCCGGAAAGAGTTTTAACCTTGAATTGAACATGAGTACTGCTTGTCCCGGTTGAAACTCGCGCTCAATGATCTTCTTATCATGCCACCTTTTTACCTTCTCTTTACAAAGCTTTGTATTCTCGTATGCTTGGAGCCGGAAGTCATCCATCTCATTTAACTGCAAGAGACGCCTCTCACCCGCTGCATGCAAGTCAAAATTAAGTTTCCGAATAGCCCAATATGCACTATGCTCTAATTCTACTGGCAGATGACAAGCTTTACCATACACCAACTTATATGGAGACATCCCAATTGGTGTTTTATACGCTGTTCGATAGGCCCACAAGGCATCATCTAGTTTCTTTGACCAATCTTTTCGGTTGGGATTAACAATTTTCTCCAGAATCCGCTTCACTTCTCTATTCAAAACTTCGGCTTGGCCACTAGTCTGGGGGTGATAAGTTGTGGCAATCTTATGGGTGATCCCATATTTAGCAAGAAGAGCGGCAAAATATTTATTACAAAAATGATCGCTCTCGGTGTACCAAACCTCATAAAGATGTTTTTTCGGAGGAAATTTAACACCACCTTTGCATCATTGGTAGGCAAAGCAGCTGCCTCAACCCACTTAGAAACGTAATCCACCGCAACTAATATGTAAAGGTTATTGTATGATGATGGAAACGGGCCCATGAAGTCTATACCCTAGACGTCAAAAATCTCAACCTCCAAGATATTGTTTAAGGGCATCTCCTGTCGCTTGAAATATTTCCAGTGCGTTGACATCTGTCGCACTTTAACGCGAAGAAATGGGCATCCTTGAAGAGCGTTGGCCAATAGAAACCTGATTGCAGGACTTTTGCTGCTGTTCTCTCTCCCCCATAATGTCCGCCATAGCATGATGAGTGACAATGCTGTAAGATTCCTTCTATTTCTTCCCCTGGTATGCATCTTCTTAACATCAGATCTGCACAATGTTTGAACAAGAATGGTTCATCCCATGTAATGCTTCACAAGAACTTTTTCCTTTGTTGGTGGCTCATTTCAGGAGGAAGCACATGACTCACTATATAGTTCACATAATCTGCATACCATGGTGCTCCTTCTGCAACATATAATAGTTGCTCATCTGGGAAAGATTCATTGATCCTTACACCATCATCCTTTTGTTGTACGAATTTTTCAAGTCTGGAGAGATGATCTGCTACTTGGTTTTCTGTTTTCTGTCCCGAATCTCTAAATCAAACTCTTGAAGCAAAAGCACCCAACGAATCAAACGTGGCTTGGCATCTTTTTTTGAGATCAAATATTTAATGGCGGAATGATCTGTGAATACTATCACCTTTGTACCAATGAGATAAGATCGAAATTTGTCGAAAGCAAAGACAACTGCTAATAATTCTTTCTCAGTAGTTGTGTAGTTGAGTTGTGCATCCGATAACGTCTTGCTGGCATAATAGATAGCATGAAACATTTTTTTTTTCCGTTGACCTAAAACTGCTCCTACTGCAAAGTCGCTAGCATCACACATTAGCTCAAACGGCAAATCCCAATTTGGTGCAACTATCACGGGAGCAGTTATAAGCTTCTTTTTCAACACCTCGAAGGCCTCTATGCACGCTTTATCAAAATTAAAGGGTATGTCTTTCTCTAAAAGGTTGCACAAAGGCTTCGTGATCTTGGAAAAGTCTTTATGAATCGTCTATAAAATCCAACATGTCCCAAAAAACTTCGAATTCCCTTGACTGATGTAGGTGGTGGTAGATTTTCAATAATCTCTATTTTTGCCCTGTCCACCTCTATCCCAATAGCAGAAACTTTATGCCCCAAAATAATGCCTTCTTTAACCATGAAATGGCACTTTTCCCAATTCAATACCAAGTTTGTTTCCACACATCTTTTCAGCACAAGAGTTAGGTTCTCTAAACATAAGTCAAAGCTATCTCCAAATACCGAAAAATCATCCATAAATACCTCCAGATTTTGTTCGACCATGTCGGAGAATATTGCCATCATGCATCGTTGAAATGTTGTCGGTGCATTGCATAGTCCAAAAGGCATCCTCCGAAATGTAAAGGTTCCATAAGGGCACGTAAACGTGGTCTTCTCCTAATCCTCGGGTGCTATTGCTATCTGATTATAGCCAGAGTAACCATCCAAGAGATAGTAGAATTCATGCTCAGCCAATCTGTCAAGCATTTGATCAATGAACGGTAGAGGGAAGTGATCTTTTCGAGTTGCCTTATTGAGTTTGCGATAATCCATACAAACTTGCCACCCAGTCACTGTCCGTGTTGGAATCAATTCGTTGTTCTCATTGGACACTACCGTCATGCCTCCTTTTTTCGGAACACATTGAACTGGACTAACCCATGGACTGTCTGAGATCGGATATACAATTCCAGAATCCAACCACTTGATGATTTCTTTCTTGACCACCTCCTTCATGATAGGATTTAATCGACGTTGTTGCTCAATCACAGGCTTAGCATCATCTTCAAGCAGAATTTTGTGCATGCAAATTGAGGGACTAATACCCCTAATATCTACAATAGACCATCCTAAAGCCGTTTTGTACTCACGAAGGACTCGCAACAGCTTACTTTCCTGAAATTCATCAAGTGAAGCAGAAATAATAACAGGTAAAGTGAAAGAATCCCCCAAATACGCATACCGCAAATGTTTTGGAAGAGGTTTAAGCTCCAATACGGGTGGTTTTTCCAAGGATGACTTTACACCAGTAGAGCTCCCAGAATGGTCCAAAGTCTCAAATTGTTGCTTGAACTTGACAACCCGTGGAGTAGCATTTAACCACTGTACATACTCTAGAAGAGCAGGGTGGTTCAAAACAGTGGAATTAACAAGTGATGCCTCAAGGGGATGTGAAATACATCTCCTTGAAAATATCTCATTTACTGCATCTTCCATCGAATCGACCCGAAAACATTCTTCCTCTTCCTTAGGAAATTTCATAGCTGAAAATACATTAAATGTCACCTCTTCATCTTGGACTCGCATAGTTAGCTCACCTTTTTGTACATCGATGAGTGTTCTCCCTGTTGCTAAGAATGGTCGCCCAAGAATAATAGGTATATCTTTATCTTCCTCACAATCTAAGACTATGAAATCAGCTGGAAAAATGAACTTATCCACTTTCACTAGAACATCCTCAACTATGCCTCGTGGATAAGTAAGTGATCTATCTGCTAGTTGCAATGTAACATTGGTAGGCTTTGCTTCATTCAAACCCAATTGCTGATAAATTGATAGTGGCATCAAATTGATACTCGCTCCCAAGTCACACAATGCTTTCCCAAAAAATTGGCTACCTATTGTGCATGAAATTGTAAAGCTACCCGGATCTTTTAGCTTTGGTGGTAGTTTCTTTTGAAGAATAGCGCTACACTCTTCCGTAAGTGCTATTGTCTTGAACTCACCCAGTTTTCTCTTTCTTGACAGAATGTCCTTCATAAATTTCACGTAGCTTGGTATCTGCTCCAATGCATCTGCGAAAGAGATATTAATTTGAAGCTTCTTGAACACTTCTAAAAACTTGGAGAACTGTTTATCCAACTTCTGTTTCTACAATCGTTGTGGAAATGGTACGGGAGGCACAATAGGACTCTGCTTGCCTCCCTTAGAACTTGCATTTGGATCCTCTTCTTTCTTCTCATGTTCCACATTCTTGCTATTCTGTTCTTCACTTTCACTATCATCTCCAAGTGATTGTTTTGGAGTTCCCCCAACGACTTCAGGTAGCTCTCTTCCACTTTGTAATGCAATAGCTTTGCAATGCTCCTTACCTTCTCTCTTAGGATTGATCTCCGTATCACTAGGTAACGTTCCTTGAGGTCGATTGTTAATGACATTAGCAAGCTGACCCATTTGATTTTCTAGGTTTCGAATTGATACTTCCTGACTATTCATCCTTGTCTCATTCTGTGCTATATATCTGGAAAGTAACTCCTCCAAATTTGACTTCTTTTCTTGCTATGGTAGAGCTTGATTCTGAAAGCTTGGCGGGTATGTTTGTCTCAGAGCAGAAGTTTGAGCTTGATTATTACTCCATGAAAAACCGGATGATTCCTCCAACCAGGGTTATAGTTGTTGGAATTGTTGCTATATTGTTGCCTGTTGTGGTTACCAATGTATTGTACCAACTCCAGATTAATTGCGCATTGTTCACTTGGATGGTTCCCAGCACACAATTCACAAATGACTGCCACACTTTGAATAGGTTGCACCCCTAAAACATCAATCTTCTTTGTCAGTGTAGCAACCTGTGTAGCTAATGCAGTAACCGCATCCACTTCATAAATTCCAACTACCTTTTGCTGATTGATCCTTGCAGAGGGCCATTGATAATTGTTGCAGCCATTGTTTTCAATAACTCATAAGCTTCATCGAAATTTTTTCCCATCAATGCCCCACCTGCAGCTGCATCAATATTGGTCCGAGTAGCACTAAACAACCCGTTGTAGAACGTTTGAACTTGCAACCACTGAGGAATGCCATGGTGAGGGCATTTTTGGAGTAAGTTTTTGAATCTCTCCCACGCTTCATACAGAGTCTCAGAGTCATATTGTGCGAACGATGTGATGTCATTCCTCATCCTTGCAGTTTTAGCTGGTGGAAAGAATTTAGCTAAGAATTTTTGCGCTAACTCTGTCCACGTAGTAATAGAACCCGGCGGCAATGAATGCAACCAACTCTTCGCCTTATCACGAAGTGTGAAAGGGAAAAGTCGGAGTCTAATTGCATCTTCGAAAACTCCATTATACTTGAATGTGTCACAAATCTCCAAAAAACTCACCAAATGATCATTTGGGTCATCGTTGGGTAAACCCCCAAACTGCACTGAATTTTGAATCATTTGGATGGTACCCGGCTTGATTTCAAAACTATTTGCTTGAATTGCGGGCCTTTGAATGCTCGATTGTATTTCTGTAACAAGCGGCATAGCATAATCCCTTAACGATTTCTGTTCATCTTCAGCCATAGTTCCTTGATTTCTTACTTCTTGACACTGCTTTTGCAAGTTTCGGAGCTTCCTTTCGATTTCGTCTTCGTATGGTAGTAGCTCTTGACCTGTGGATCGTGTTTGCATACAAAATTCAAGAGTACTTGCAAAAGTAGTTAAAACATAAAATTAAATAAGTTTAAACTAAGATCAAATTGATTGAAATTAATATTGAAATAATTACTACAATAAGTCCCCAGCAACGGCGCCAAAAACTTGTTGTCCGAATTTGGTATTGACAATTTACGTGCAAGTATACACGATCAACAAGTAATAAAGTGATAAGTAGAGTATCGTTCCCACGGAGAATTATTAGTAATAAATTTCAAGTACTAACTTTATATCAATTCAATTTTATTTAAACAATTGAAATTGAGCTATGGAATTACTAATTAAAACTAAATCTAAACTTAACAATTAAGGGTTGAATTTACTAGAGAAAAGAAGTTAAGATTACAACTTCCCCTAAGGCTTCGTATAAATCCCTCTAACTCTCTTTCCAGTTAATTGATCAAAATAAGTTGTTAACTGAGAACTCAAAGTTATTTATCAAACATCTTTCGATAGTTAGATAAAATTATCTATCCCAATTAAATTACTATATTCCTATGCAAAATAAGTTGGAATAGATTCATTAAGTTCAAACTCTCATAAAAGTTGCACACGACGTATAGGTATATTCCTATCCTATACACAAACCCAGCTATTCAATCCTAAGAAGAATGAACTAGACGCATGTCATCATATTCAGATCTAAACCTAGAATTCATCTCCCAATTTCATCTAAGTTATCACATTAATTGTTGGCCACACAATCATATATTAAACACAAAATATGACAAACAACTCATATAAGATCAATAAGAACTAGAAACGAGAGTAGATTAATTTAACTAGACATAGGTTCCGTTGCAATCTTAATAAAAAATTAGTTCATAACGTAATTGAAAAATATCATTCTCAAATTAAACAACATCTTAGAAAATCAAGAAGAAAAAGTAAGAGAAAAGAATGAAAACTTAGTTGTAGTCTCCAATCCGTCTCTAGCCTTCAAATCCAATATTCTTCGTGTCAATTTCTTCAATCTGTGTCTTCAATTTTCTTCCAATTTCTTGGTCGTTCCAGCCATTTTCAGCCCCCAAAAGTCAGAATCTCCCATCCCCACACAAACCCTAGTATATATATAGCCTTAGGGTTAAATTTTGGGCTGCAAACAAGTCAAAATTCGCGTCACGGATTAACACATGCGCAAGGGCGCTCAAACTGGCGCAGGGGCGCTGATTTGGACAGTGTTTGGGCGCTGGGGCACCCCTCCTTGTATTCTGCCTGGTCCGGACCAGTCTTCGTAGAATCGTCATAACATTTGATACAACCGTCTAATTGAGCTGAAATTTTGACACAATACAGAAGACATCCTGGTCTACAACTTTCATGTTTTGTATTGTTTCAGATTCGAAGTGAATCATGGTCCAAAAGGCAGAAAGCCGAGGTACTGCTACAAAATAGTACTCTATAAATACTCCATTAAAATGCCCTTTAGCTTCCTTTTCAAAAATCCAACACTTAGGCTCCAATTTTGACCTTGTTTCCTCCCAAATGGTCATTCCTACAAAATAACATCAAAACACACAAAAAGAATAAAATGAACATAAAATAATTAAAAACTTGCAATTTCATTAAGCCGAAAGCACTCAATTTGTAGGTATAAAACCCACTCATCAGCTATGCATTTACTTAATTTGTGCCTCTTAGGTTTTCGACAAAATTCCTTGAATGATTAAGTATGTTATTTGGATAAAAATTATATAACATGGTTTGGTGATGTTGTAGAGAGCCTTCCTTCTTTGCGTACACCCATTTGCACCCAATTGCTCGCTTACCCTTCGATAATTTGATGAGCTCCTAACTATGGTTTTTGTGAAGAGAATTGATGGAGGTTTTTCATTCTTTACAGTTACTGTTGTTTATTGCCTCCTAAAATGTTGATGGTTCATCACCCACCTACACTCAATCTACCCATGCGTTCAATGACTTCAAGGCCTAAACATCATAGGCCATCGATGATATCAAAAGTCACATAGCTAAGTTGACCCAATCTTTAAGCACGACGGAGAAGAAAAAATTCTCATCTCAACCTAAACCTCAACAAGGTCAAACCCATCTAATGTTTTATCATCTGAATCTATTCCAAGCCAAGTTCAAACAGTTAACATATTGAGAGGTGGTAAAGTAATTGAGAAGAATATCAAAACCAAAATAATGGCTGAGTCTAATCCTATAAATGAACCAGTTGAGTATGCACCTACTGTTCAAAAGGAAATAGAGTCGTCTGATGAGAAGGAAAAATCAAATCCTATCCCTTGGCCCATTCCTCAATAAGTTAAGAAAACTCAACCATTGAACAATCATGTTGAAAATTTTTAGTTGTTTAAATAAGTGAAGATCAACTTCCCCATGTTGGATGCAATTAAGTGAGTCCCGTCATACGCTAAGTTTTTTAAAGATCTTTGCACAGTGAAAAAAAGGATCAATGTACAAAAAAGTGCATTTTTTTACTGAACAGGCTAGTGTTATCATTCAGCACAAAGCCCACCTGAAATACAAATACCTTGGAAGTCCCACAATCTAATGCATAATTAAAAACTTTAGGATTGAAAAAGCTTTGCTTGATCTTGGAGCAAGTGTCAATTTGCTTCCATTCACGGTCTATGAGCAGTTAGGGTTGGGTGAGTTAAAACTCTCTAATGTCACATTGCAGTTAGTTGACCGATCTGTGAAAATTCCATGGGTAGTTGTTAAGGATGTCTTTGTTCAAGTTGATAAATTCTATTTTCATGTGGATTTTATTGTTTGGGATACACAACCAGTTTTGTATGTTGCTACCCAAATGCCTATCATATTGGTTCGTCCATTTCTTGCTATGTCTAATGCTCTGATTAATTGTAGGAATGAAATTATAAAAACATTCATTTGATAACATGACATTTGAATTGAATGTGTTTGATATTGCTAAGCAGCCTAGAGAAGAAGATTTGCAAGAAGTAAAAAGCATTGATTCATTGACTCAGAATCTGTTTGAATACACATGCAGTAAGAAAGAAAAAGAGTCACATGCATTGTTTGAGTTTGTAAATGATATCGAGTTTGTAAATAATTTTGAGTTTATTGTAGTTATGTCCACTGTTGGAACATGGTTTCCAAAATTTAAATAGTTCTCACCTAATGGAACAAAGCCTGTTGAATCATATGGCATGGCCCCTAAGACAAAATTGAAACCCCTTACAACTAACTTGAAATATGCCTTTTTGGGGGAAGATGGAACTTATCCAGTAGTGATATCTTTAAAGTTGTCAAAGTCACAAGAATTTCAATTGATAAAAGTCATCAAAAATCATCAATGTGCAATTGGTTGGATTGTAGCCGATATTAATGGAATAAGTCTTCTTTTATGTACTCATTGTATATACTTGGAAGAAGACTCTAATCTCTCCCGGCAACCATAATAAATGTTAAATCCACATCTTAAAGAAGTTGTCAGGACTGAAATACTTAAATTGCAAGATGCAAGTATTATATATCCCATCTCAAATAGTAAATAGGTTAGTCCTACACAAGTTGTACCCAAAAATCTGATGTTACGGCAGTGAGAAATCAAGAAAATGAATTAATTCCTACACTATAGTCACAGGTTGGTGTATGTGTATTGACTATTGAAAGTTAAAGTCACTTACCCAAAAAGACCATTTTTCCCTACCTTTTCTTAACCAAGTTCGTTAAAGGATAGCAGAACATGCCTTTTATTGTTTCTTAGATGGGTACTCCGGGAACAACCAAATTGAAATAGCAATTGATAACCAAAAAAAGCTACTTTTACATGCCTTTTTGACACTTTTGCTTATAAAAGAATGTCATTTGGATTGTGTAACGCTCCAGCTACATTTCAGCATTGTATGTAGGTATTTTTAGTGCTATGGTGGAGCAATTTTTAAAGTATTTATGGATGATTTTTTTTTTCTATGGTGACTCATTTGAATTGTATTTAATCTTGAAAAAGTCCTCACCCAGTATGAGGAAAAAAATCTAGTTTTAAACTAGAAAAAATATCATTTCATGGTAACACAAGGAATTGTCTTGGGTCATGTTGTTTCTGCTGAGAGAATTGAAGTTAACAGGTCAAAACTTAATTTGATAGCAAACCTCCCTCCACATAAGACTGTGAAAGATATTCGGTCATGTTGGGTTCTACAAAAGATTCATAAAAGATTTTAGCTTCATATGAAGACTAATATGCAATCTTCTGTGTCGGGATACATTATTTGAATGGAATGATGTGTGCAAAAAGGCTTTTGATAAGTTGAAAAAATGTTAATTTTTGCACCAATTATGCAACCACCTAACTGGTCACTGTATTTTGAACTCGTGTGATGCTAGCGATTATGCAGTAGCTGATGTACTAGGGAAAAAAAAGGATAAATGCCCTTACGTGATTCACTATGCAAGCAAAACTCTAAATAATGCACAAATGAATTACTCGACCACAGAAAAGTAATTGCTTGCAATTGTATTTGCCTTAGATAAATTTCACTCTTATTTAGTTGGATCCTCAATCATTATTTTTATTGATCATGCAACTTTGAAGTACTTGCTCATAAGGAAAGATGTCAAACCACACCTCCTCCGATAGATACTCCTATTTCGGGAGTTTGATCTCACTATCAAAGATAAAAAATAAGTAGAGAATGTGGTGGCTGACCATCTATCAAGGCTAATTATGATACAAAAGAATAACCTTTTCCGATTAAAGAAACCTTTCCTGATGATCAACTTTTTAAAATTATCGAGGTACCATGGTATATGGATATTACCAATTATTTGGCCACAAATACCATTCCTTTTTACTATATCTCGACTGATAAACATAAATTTTGGGAGGATTCATATTTGTTTAAATACTATAAGGATCAAATCATAAGACGTTGCATACCCAACCATGAAATTAGTCAGGTTAATTCTTTTTGTCATTCTGAAGCTTGTGGTGGACATTTTTTTTCAAAGAAAACCACTGCTAAATTCTTACATTGTAGATTTTACTGGCTCACTCTCTTTAAAGATGTACATGCTTTCTGTCTAATTTGTAATAGATGCCAAAGATTCAGTAGTATTTCTATATGAAACATAATGTCTTTGAATCCTTTTTTCATTATTGAGATTGTTGACTGTTGGGGTACCGATTTTATGGGACCATCTTCCCCTTCTTTTGGATATCCGTACATTTTGGTTGTCATTGATTACATTTTCAAATGGATTGAATCAATTCCTTGTTGAAATAATGATCACCACACGGTGATTAAGTTTTTGAAAGAACATATTTTGTCCCGATTTGAAATTTCTCGAGCCATTATAATTGATGGGGGTGCACATTTTTGTAACATCCATCTGAAAATTTGATGAAAAAATATTTAATTTCATATAAAGTAGCCACCCCTGTCACCCACAAACAAGTGGACAAGATGAACTAGCCAACCAGGAGATCAAACAAATTTTGAAAAAAATGGTAAACCCAAACAGCAAAGATTGGTCCTTGCGACTGACTGATTCGCTTTGGGCATATTGAACTTCTTATAAAACAATTATGGGAATGTCTTCTTATAGACTGGTTTATGGAAATCCATATCACTTACCAGTGGAATTGGAACATAGTGCATGTTGGGCAATCAAAATGATGACTTCTAAACTAGACGAAGCAGACATGTCTAGGAGACTTCAGATAAATGAGTTGTAAGAATTACGAAATGAGGCATAAGAAAATGAAAAAATTGCAAAAGGCTGGATAAAAACTTTCCAAGATCATAACATTGTTCGAAAATCCTTTACACCTTCCTAGAAATTCCTACAATAAAACTCAAGACTCCACCTATTTCCTGACAAGTTGAGATCTAGATGGACAGGGTCATACATTGTTAAACAAGTATTTGGACATGGAGCCATTGAAATTGAAAATCCGTCAAATGGTAACAGTTTTAAAGTAAATGATCAACATCATTTTTGGAAGCATTTGAAGCATAACTGGATTCCATTATCTTAAGGGAACTATAATATTCTCTTTGAATACAGTTTGTTTGTAAAATATTTATAAATAGTTGGGACTGATATTTTGTTAATTTTGCAAATTAGATTACATACTAAACAATGTTCTTTCCTCATTACCTGTTCATACATTCCCTCTTATTAAACTTTAACATACATACTTTCACATTGAGGACAATGTTAAGTTTAGGTTGGGAGTGAGAGTAATTCACATGTTTTTGCAATTGAGTCTTTTGAAAATTTTGAAAATTGTCTTTGTGACTTGAAAACGTTAAATAATCAGATACTGAGTTGTAAATTTTTTTTTCAAAATGGACAAAAAACTCTTTTGGTTTAGCTTGGGTGTGCCACACACATTCCCAATGGATATGCATTCCTTGATCATGAAAAAAGCTAGGTTAATAAGAAAATTTTAAATTCAAGAAAGTCAAACAAAGTCTTTGTATGGAAAAAGTTCATAAGCTAAGCATCACCGAGAAAATCGACTTGGTAGTTGTGAGCGATGTGGTCGAGTTATTCACATGAGAGAATTTAACCAATGTTCTCAACCAATCTCAGGGCATGCACTAGATCATCTCAATTGGATAAGTATGAGCAGAGTAAGGATTTTTCTGAGACGCCATCTTATTCCAGTCCAATGCTTACAAAATATTTGCGGCGTGAGATTGGTCGAGTCACTGATTCCTCGAGATTAGAAGAATCAAAACAAGAATTGGATTAATTTTTTTTTCTTTTGTTATGACAAAGAATGTACTTCTTGACAAGTAAAAACTTTTATGAGATTTGTGCTCTTTTAATTTGTGTGTTGTTTTAAATTTTAGTAAATGGGAGTTTTAATTTTTAATTTTGTGCTTTTAGGAAAGTGAATATGTTATTTTATGTTTTTAAGCTTTGATAGGTATGTTAAATTAGGAATTTTAATGTATATAGGTTATTTTAGCAAAGTAATGACTGGCTTTTATTTGCAAGATCAATGTTGAAGTAAAAGGGAAAAATTGGAATGCCAGCAGGGGAGCCAAAGCCAAAAAAACAACAGGCTAGCACCGTCTAGATGCCCTTACACCGTTCGGGCCGTACTACCCTCCTGTAAAAAGACTGTTTTGCGAACTTGAATAGAAAGGCTCCCTCACATCAATTTTTTCAAAAAAACCAGACCCCAAACCTTCTTCCAAACCTCATATCTGCAATACCCATGATCTTTTCTTCGATTTCTAGCCATTCTAACACATCCCAAGAGATTTCAAGGAGTTTCACTGATTAAAATCATTCAAAACCCACTTTTGATCAAGAAATCTCAAGAAAATTTAATGGGTACAAGGAAAAAATCCATTGCTCATAAAGGTGAGGCTTCATCAAGTTGTTCTAGGTGAGAAGCACCTCCAACACCCCTAGAGATTCCAGAGCAACAGATTTCTCAAGAACAACCTCAGGTTCATTATGAATACGATGTTAATAAATTCAAAAATCTTGATCATCAGCTCTAGTATGAGTGATACTTTTATTCCAAAACTATTATTATTGAAAGAGCTATAATATCTAAGGATTTTGTGCATTTAAATGTTAGGCATAATTTAGAAATACGGGGATAGATTGATTATATGAAAACTATGGATGTGGCATATAAGTGTGTGATTAGAGAATTTTATAGTAATGCGCAGATCATTGAGCCCAAAAAAGTTTGAAACTTTTGTTAGGGGAAAAAGTTCCAAGTCACTGTCACCACTATTTTTGATCAATTGAAGCCTATTAAAAGAGAGATTGGTAACCAATTCCCTCTTAACCCCCTTCTCCATTGTCTGATATTGGTATTAAATTGGCTGGTGATCCTGAATATGTCTGGGGAAGGCATGGGACATTTATTAAGTAGGGAGATTTAACAAACAAATATCGCATCTTGAACTTGATCGTAGTTGCTACTCTAATGCTCCAGTCCTGACAAGGATTGGTTTCTTTATGTCTTTGGTGTTGGCCTTACTATTTACCGTCCTCCACTGATTATGGACCAGATGGTTTTGACGATTGAAAAAAAGAAACCTTCATTTCCTTTTGCTATTTTGGTAACTAACTTATGCAAAAGTAAAGATGTTGTTATAGATCCAAGTTGGACTACAGTGGAAGGATTGGCATATTTGGATGCCACTTCATTGAAAAAGAGGCATGGAGGACAGCAAGGAGTCCAACCAAAAATACCACCAGAGCCCCCAGCGGATGATGAGCATGAGGAAGAGATAGAGTTTTAGTAGCAGCAAGAAGGTTATAAGTCACCACCAGTGCCAGTCGACAATAGGACTGATAAACAAATCTTATTGAGTCTCGAGGCGAGGATGATACAGTTCGAGACTACCATTGAGACAAGGATGACATAGTTTGAGACCGACCAGAGAGAGATCCTGAGATGTTTGAGGCAAGGAAATGGCAATGGACTATCATCATCAGCATAGGCTTTGCCTAGTTCTTTTGAACCCTTTCGCTATCTATCTTTCTCTCTCTCTAGACAGTTTTTCTTTTTGCATGCTACAGTAATTTCGTGTTTTGGTTTAATTTTGGATTTCTATTGGTTTTGAACTTCAGTTAGTTTGGATTGCTTTTTGGATACTAAGTAAAAATATTTTTGTTAACATTGCAATGGTTTATCTTTAGATATATTTTATCTGCAATTTTTTTGTGTTAGGATAGAATACTACATGCAAATCACGTTAAGATTGTTTTACCATTCTATCTATTTACAAGTGTAACACTATAACATCTCATAAGGGAATTTCATGCTTTACTTTTGTACTATTTCTATATTTTTATTGAAAAATTATTATTTTATGCACACTATGTTTTGCTATTCTTCAAAAATCTTTTGAAATAATATGGTTCTTTGGAAGCTTACATACATAGTGAAAATATAGATACCCTGTGCAGCTTTTGAGCCTATCTTCTTTGGAAAGATTTTGAACATTTACTCAAGTAAGAATTTCAATTGAACTTTAATTCCCTGAATAATCTCATAATATTTGGTTTGATTAGCACTTATTGAGTATTATGTTGACAATCCCCCTCGCAAATTCATGTTAGAGTTATACATGGGTTACATTCTGGAAAATAATCTTAGGTTATTTGTGATATTATTTGAAACCTTGTCTATTTCTTTTACAAAATTATATCCTTAGTTAGCCACATTTGAGCCTTAGAATGAAAAATTATTTTCTTTAAGCCATGTTTTTAACCAAGCCGATGAAAAATTAATTGCACCTACCTTGGCTATCTAATTTTCTAGCACACTCTCTTAAAAAGAAGATTATGTGCAGAATGAAATAAAAGAAAGAATGGGAGTTTAGAAAAGAAAATGAATGAAAGTAGAAAAAGAATGGGGTTTGAGAAAAGAAAATGAAGCAAGCAAAGAAATTTTGCAAAGAAATAAGACAAATGAAGCAAAGTTATTGCGAACTTTGGAAAAAAGAAAGGGAAGATTGAACCTATTCCTACAAGGGCACAATAAAGGGAGACTATGTGCATAATTGAAATATAATTGAATAGCCTTTTGAACTCCTTATGTCCGCTATTTCATTACCCACTTACCCCTACCCACGTTACAACTTTAAGAAAGTCATTTTTTATTCTAGGATGTACACACATGTGTGATTCTTTTTCACCTAATGCATGGGAGACTGTTAATAATATTGCTTAATTTTAGTGTTGATATTCCTTCGTGAGATTATTATGCAAAAGTCCAATTTTATTCCAAAAATCGTCCTTTGAATTCTTACATGTCAATTGCTTTGCTTTGATTGACAATATTCTTATCACATGTAAATTTTGAGTGACCAGTCAGTAAAGCTTGAGTGTATTATTTTGAGTGATTTTCAGGAAAGAATTAACATCAAGGCTAATTTTGAAAAGCCACAAAAAAAACTATGTTATTCCCCAGATTTTTGAAATAGTGAAGCATGACACACACACATAAGTTTTTCATAAAAATATGGTGAATAATTACACAAGTGGAGGGTATTATTCTTAGAATGAGTTGGACGGGGAAGTGTCTACGAAATTAGATGGAATTTTGTTATAATCTTAACGGTGAAAAGCATATAATATTCTGTCCTAACCATTTAAGTTTGTAGGTACCTTCACTAAAAACATTTATGAGACACAACTCATCCCCTAGCATGACTTAGGGATTTGAAGGCTTGTTGTATGGGCTAAATGCAATCGTCGAACCTACGAAAAGAAGTTGTGTGTTTTATTTAGTATATTACTATGGACTGAACTAACTGCAAAATAAAAAAAATAGCAAATTAGCATAAAAGAAAATAAAAAAAACTAATTAAACCAAAAATAAGAAGTTAACTAACAAATCTAATATACAAAAAGAAACAATTTATTCAACGAGTTCAACCAGGCTCCAATTGCCCAATACACCAACTTCTGTCGGAATTTGCTTTCACCAAAGAACAGTTATTGTTGGAGGTTCCTCTCCACACCTTGTAACTCATTCGAGTTGTTTAACAAGTTATTATAAAAAATAGCCTCGGAGTTATTTTCATTACATTCAGAATTAATCAAGCATAATTGAAGAGGATCAGAATGCATAGTCTCAAACTTCGCTACATAAAAAATATTAAATTCAGTAGTCATATTCTCAAAAGAGCATTTCATCACACCACTCTTGCAATGTATTAATGCATTGGATGTTGCAAGGAATGAGTGTCCTAAAATGGTGGGAATCTGTGCAGCAGCTGGGTTAACAACCGATGTAGTGTCTAGTATTATAAATTGACAGAGAAGTAATACCTATCTATTTGAACCAACACATCCTCCACTACCCCCTCGGTACTTTTACACTCTAGTCTACAAATTGAAGAGTAATTGAAGTAGGCTTCAATTTTTTCAAGCTAACTGCTATTAGGCTGAAAATGGTAAGAGGTTCACACTCGTACCCAAGTCCAAAAGTGCTTGTTCAACCCAGCAATTCTCAATGATAATTGCTATGACCAAAATTGTTATACTTGGGTGGAGTGTTGGTTCAGAGAATATTACTTACATGCTCCGTCAAGAATGCTTTTTTGTTTGGACATTCAATTGCCTCTTGATGGTGCTTAAATCTTTTAAAAACTTAGCATATTAAGGCACTTGTCAAATTGCATCAAGGAGAGGAATATTGATTTTTACCTGCTTAAATAAGTCAATAATTTCAGCTTGTTTTGTAGGCATTTTCAACCGGTGAGGATAGGGAGTAGGAATAGGGAAATCTACCTCATCAAACCCAACAGCCATGGGCAGCTCAAGTGACTCACTATCCTTGAGAGTACCCTGAGTCTCTTTTTCTATAGGCATAGAAACTCTGGGTGGGATAGTTTTGTCAATTTTCTTACCACTCCGAAGAGTAGTTATGGACTTAAGTTGCTCCTCATTACTTATGACATTAGAACTCCCAATCCCATGTTGACCCTTGGGATTCTCTTGGGGTTGCACATGAAAATTTTCCTTTTCTTGTTGCATCATCCCTATAGTATTGGTCAACTTGGTCATTTGAGATCTAATGTCATTTAGAGCTTGATTGGTTTTGTTGTTTATGGTGGTCTAGCTCTGAATGAACTAATAGAGAACATCCTCGATGTTTCTCTTGTGAGGAGGCTGGTATGGAGGTACACTAGGTTGCCCCTAGGGAGCAAATCTTGTTGAGACAGGCTATGTACAAACCCTTGTGGTGGTAGATGCAAAAATTGATTAGTAGAAGACTAAACAAGACCAATAACAAGCTGAACTAAACGGACATATGCATGGAGGTAGAGGGTTGAGTAACGATAACGTTTCTCCAACTGAAGTTTGGGTGGCTTCGCAAACCCTAATTATATGTATTGGAGTAGGGAGAGTTTTGTTGCCTAGTCTGATTAAAGGCATTCACCTGCTCATGGATGTCTTCCTTATAAACTGGTAAGGTTGGGCAATCCTTCACGGAATGCTCAATCGATTAACATAAAGAGCAAGGACCCTCCTGAGGCAAACTTACCACCTCATTCACCTTCTTTGCCTCTAAGTTTTCAACTTCCTCAACAAATGAGCCATCTTGGAAAACAACTCATCTTGCTCTCACAAAACATATTTTCCACCCCCAATAGACTTAATGGAGTAGACTGCTTTGATCATTTAGAGAGATTAGAAATATCCCAAGATTGGGCATTCTCCGCTAAACTATCAAAATAGTTTAATGCCTCCTTGGGCTCTTTACACAAAAATTCGTCGTTACATATCATGTTGATGAACTAACGAGGAACTAATTACCCACGTTCTATGGGTTCTCATTGTTAATTTCGTCCATTTTAGTGTGTGCGGGGTCAAGTCTTACAAGTCTATTATGAAGTGTGTCTCTTACCCACATGAACACGAAAAATAAATAAATAAAAACAAACTATCCATAGTAATCGAAAAGAAATAGCAGATTAAAAATAGATTATAGTGAAGAACACACCTAAGCTTGCGATGAAAATGACAAGAATTGCCTTGGCGACCTCTAAATCACTTCTTGAAACACTTCGCCTTCCCAGGCAACGGTGCTAAAAATACTTGTTCCTCAAAATTGTAATTAATTAATAGTAATTCTCAAGTGTAAGAAGGGGTATTGTTTGTAACTCAGTTGATTACCAAGGTCGTCTCCTCAGGGAAGACGGTTGGTTCAAATGTGATGAAACAAAAAGAAATAAAAATTTGGAATACAAAGAGTATTTGAGAGTTGGTTAGAAAACTTAATTAGTTAAAGAAATAACAACTTAAAACAAAGAACCGGTTAATCGGTAAAGATTACCTCACCGTGAATAAGTATTTTGACTCAAATTTAATAACTCACTCGAGATTGCGGTCAAGCTCACCCAAGCGGAAGATATTCGCTAAACACTTGATTTAATAAATAACAAATGTGTGCATGAATTAATTGAATCAATTAGTATAATTATTACAATTGTAGTGATTACTAGAATTACTTGTGCAAAGTCTTAGTTGTCGATAGGTAAGTAAGAAGATATACAATTGAACATATTCCCAATTAACCTATTCAATTGACCCAAATAACTCAACACTAGACTAGATCTAGTTTTGAGTCAAAATCTCTAATTCATAGATGAGACTACTTCATCCGATCAATCCGGTGACCGAATACTCACACATGACAGAAAAGAAATTAAAAGCGATTGAAAAAAGCATCATTGTAAATTAAAGCAAAAGGACAAGAATTGAAATTGCAAGAATTGAATTCTCAAATAAAGTAAATACCTTGTATTGAATTTGTAATAAATTTAAATCGTTCACATAAAGTAAACAAAAGTAATTGCTTTACAGAAATTAAAGACTTGAATTTAAATAAAACTTGTAAAGTAAACAATGGTGAAAAACTAAAAAGAAGAAGAAAGACTAAGAACCATAGGAGAAAGAAGTAGAAGAATGGTGAAAGTAACTATGGAATAGAAGCCGCTTCTCTCTTGTTAGACTTGAATATTTATAGAAGATTCTGTGCTGAAATTTCTCTTCTGTGCACCAATCCTGACCTTTAAAATCTTTAGTAGATTGCCTCCTTTAGGAGTCTTAATTACCGAATCTTCATGTACCTACTGGTAGGAAGTAGAAAATGACCTCTTGGTAGGATTGTTCACTGTTTTCCTCTTATTGGTTGCTCTATTCTTCTATCGGTAGGATGCCCCTCTGTTTCCAACCTAATGGTAAGACAATACTCACGTGCCGGTAGGACAACCCTATGGATTGCACCTACCAGTAAGAGTGATGACCTACTGGTAGAACCTCTTTCTGGCTTTAGTTGTATCGGTACAAAACCTACTGGTAGAAAGGGTCTTTTCTTCAATTATGCTTGCAAAGGTCTTGGCTACACTCTTGGATCTCTTGGACCATGCCCCAAATCTTCTATGTTATTGAAACACATGCCAATCCACTTTTTTACACCAATTCAACTACAAACACACAAAATCACTATCAAATAAAAAACTCAATGAAAATAAAATAATTAAGTGATTAGCTTAACTAAAATGAAAGATTATGAGGATTAGAATATGCAATATTATGCTCTCATCAACAGCCTGGACCAAAGGTGCAAACTATTTTAGGACTTACTCGAGCGGTCTTTGACCTCGCTCGAGCAGTGTGCGACCTTGCTAGAGTGGTATGCTTTGGGAGTCGCTCCAACAAGCTTTAAAATTAGGTTTTCAATGAGAAAGACTCATTATTTACATTTCCAAACACAGACCCACCAATGCATCTTGAGACTAGTACATCTAGGACATCACCATCACTGTGTGAGCCCAGTTCAAACATCATTGTTGCATAGTTAGCATCATTGGTCGATATGCTTTCGGGTATGCAGCAATGCATGGAGGAACATCATCGTCTTACTTCACAAAGACTAGATGCATTGGATGAACAGATTGTAGTATTGAGACTTCTCAATAGGTGGTCTTTGGATCTCTTACAAGGAGAGTTGATCGATTAAGCATATTGATAAAGGGTAAGCAAATCATTGGGGCAGCCAGTGGCAGATGAGACTGATTCAGATACTGAGCTTCCCCTACATGATGGTGGAGATGCTGCCATTTGAGCTATTGTTTCTGTAGAGACTTATAGTATAGGTTATATGTGAACATAGAAAAGGGGAGTTTGTTCAAATCCTTAGGGGGAGTAAATTTGCAACCTTGGTGTCACCTATTTAACTTTGTTTATTTTTCACTTGTAATTCTATTTGTGAACACAAACTAAAGGGGGAGAACTTAATAGGTTTTATATTGATAGATCAATAGGTTCTCAATCATATTGGGCAAGTTATTTTCTAATATGTTACATGTTTGCACTTGCATGATGTATACATACTTGTGCTCTATGCGTATCTTGGTGCTTTTCAAACCTGTGATTATGTTATGTATTTCTTTAACATATGACGTTTTTCATGAGGTTTTGGCTTGAGTGGTGATGTGCAGGACTACAATATTCAAGCTTCATTCAAAGATGTAGATTCTTACACCAGATAAAGATTTAGGACATGTACATGAGTGTTTAGATTAGATTCACAATTCTTTTTATTCAATGGTTTGGGATTGTAATCTTAATTTCTAACTTGTGTATTTTGTTAGGAAATTGCCAAAAGGGGAGATTGTTAGATCATATTTGTAATTGCCTAATTTCGTGTTGTCCATTGTAAATCTCAACCTTTTCTATGATCATGATTCTATAAAGTTCAAGTTCTGAAAACATCATTGAAGGGAGTAGTTCAAGCATCAAAGCAATATTATTTAACATATGTATGCACCTTTATGCTTAGGACAAGGTAATGACCTCGACACCTAAAACGAACCCTTAGTTATTTTTAACATAGTTTGATTAGGATGAAAATGGAATTAGAAGCAATTCAACTATGACTTTTAGGTGATTTTAAAAGAAAAGATTTTCTAAACCATTTATGAATTTTGAAAACATAGATTGAGTCATAACCGAAGCTCTCTTTGAGCAACACCCTTTAGTGTTCAAAATAACTAGTTTTTGCTTGATTTTGTGCTTCAAAAATTGGGAGAGACCGAGCTATGCTCACCAGCCTTTGCTAGGTCGGTCTCTTGATAATATAGGTAATTAGACAGGAAAAGACCAAGAAAGGCAGCACATAGCTCAATTGAGAGGTCCTTCTGGTCACTCAAGTTGTGCTAATGGTCGCTTGAGCGGTGCATGCCTTAGTCGGGATTGAAACGTGATTTTCATTCCAGCAACAACCACCTTATGACCGCCCTCCCATCATTCGAGCAGTCATTCGCGAATTTGAATTTTCTTAATTACTAATACTAATCTTATTCCGAACCTATAAATAGAGAGAGTTTTTTCCACAACTAGGTTAAGCCTCTTGTGATATTTCTAAGAAAGAAAATCATTTTTCTACCTTGAAAGCTTCCACCACAACCTAGATCCCTAAATCTAAAGGCTACCACTAGAGATTTCACCCAACCTCACAACTTAGAGAAAAAGATCTTGTTGGTGATGTACCCATTGGTGTGCATACCGAGGATCATTGGCATGCCTATGATTGCTCGAGACCTAGATGAATCGTGTAGTGGGAAGGTTCAAGTGCAGCTACATTGAACATCAAAGTAGGGCCTTCGGCAGAAAGACAACAAGAAAATGAGCATATAACCATGGTATTGGTTGAAGTATAACACTTGAGTACTTATATGTTGACTTAAAGAGTAGTGGATTAGACTTTGGTGAACCGAGAAGGTTCCTTGCGATTTTTTCAGAGTAGGATTTTTGAATCAACAAATCACTTGTGTTGTTTATTGTTTATTGTACACACTTGTGATTTTTAGTAAACACGCACACTGTGTGTTTGTTAATTTGATTGATTGATTATCTATTCAAACATAGTGTGTAAATTGGGATTTGAGATTTGGAATCGACGTGAGATTGATTATGAGCGAATTAATTGAAGATTAATTAAATCAATCGTCATGTTTGATAAGGGATGTGGTGATTAAAGGGTTCTCACATTATTTGCTAGATCTTTGTGGGAAGAGGTAATTGTGGTGGTTTAGATTTTTATTAGCAATCAGTTGGGCTAAAATTGATAAACTTGTTCATCCCCTTTAGGTAAAGTCTCTATTGCTCTACATGTATAATCATGAGGGAGATCCACATTAGGTTCCCCTCCCAGAACAACCAAAAGAAAATGTGTAAAAAATGTGTGGAAGAAAGATTAAACGAGATAAGAGTATGGCAGTTTATAAAATATGGTAGTATAGAGGAAGATGTATGTGAAATTGGTGTAGGAGACTATCGTGAGTAAAACTGGACTGTGAAACAAAGAACAAAAATTGTTTGACCAAAAGATGGAGTGGTGAAATCATGTTGGATTTTCATGAGCTTTGAGAATGTTGCTCATGTCATATGGGTCTTTACATCCAACGGTTTTTACCGAAGTTTAATTTAAGATATTTATCTCACAATATGAATTCATCTATATATCTTTTTGCAAAGAGTTTGTTTCATTGTCATCGTCATTGTAGTTTTATTGATTTGTTCAATTGTTGTTTTTCTATGCTTGTTTTGAGCTTTCATTTGATGTATTGTGCTAAAAATATTTTTATTGGTGAATTGCTTGGGATACCTATTGGCACAAACGCTAAGCACACTCAATGGCATGGTTATGGTATTGAGATGTGATTGTGACTCTAATGTACGTGTGTCACAGTGAAATGCACTGAGTGGCACTTGAAAAGTTGTTAAGACGAACCAAATATGAAGCCACAATGATGTGAAAGTTTGGAATATTGATTTTTGTAAGATTTATGAAATGCTAGATATAACTCAAGTCTGAAGGTACGATACAACATAACATTTCAATTTCCAAAAAAATCGATTCCACAGTATCAAATAATAAATTTTCTTCATTCCCTTTCTTTACGTGCATAGTTTAAAATTAGTTTCAATCCATTATTATTTTTTTAAAATTGAAATTTTTTTTCAAAATACAAGGCCTCAAAAAATGTCAACATATATAAATTATCGTATTAGAACAATATCAGGAATAAAAATTTTATAGTCACAAATTAATCAAAAATTAAATGATTCAACTTATAATAGAAAAGAGGGAGAAAATATATGTGGGGATAAAATTCAAAGTGCTTATAGTTTTATTAGATTGATGTTTATGATAAATGTTTTTTTTATCTCATAGTTTCCGTGATTGATTATTTGATTATTGATTGACCTTTTGATTCCATGCATTGTGATTTAATTTGCTTAATAGGCTTCCAAGTTTACCCCCATTCACGCCTCCCAGATGCAAGTTGATTTCAAGGTATATATTGAGAAAATATTGGATAGATTGAAGAATTAAAGATTGCCGAATTGACATTATTTTTGTAATAGTTGGTGATGTAAGAGTTGTAATTAGTTTGGAGCATCATCTTGATTAAATATTGAGATTTTAACACTCTGTGTTTGAAAATATTGATAGTAATTTACATTGTGCATTGAACCCAAGAAGGTGGTCGGGTTTGGGGAGCGACTGTGTGTGTGAATTTGGGTGTGTTTTGTGTATGTGAATGACTAGTAGTATGTTTGTTTGTGTTAATGTGTGCAAAGGGGGGGGGGGTGTTGTGCATGTGGGGGTGTTTGTATGCGATGTACATGTATTTTGAGAGTGAGAGAGAGAGAGAGAGAGAGGATACCTGGACAATGGGTTGCTTGGTGGTGATTGTGATGTCGCTAGGGTCGTTGGGTGGTGGTTCCATGGCATGATTGGGGACAGAGAGAAGACGAAGAGGGGAGAGAAGAGAGAAAAGATAAAGGGTCTCTAGGCTGTTGTGGTGGAGAGAGAGAGAGAAGAAAGAAGGAAGGTGGTTTATGGTGTATTTGATGTGTCCGTGCAACAAAAGTAGGGAGATTTTTAATTGTGGACAAAAAAAAAATTGGGATGAAGTTTATATCGTTAGATGAAATTAGATGATAATTAAATTCATCTGAACCATGATTGTGCTAATTAAAAATAACCTATGTTTTATTATTATACATATTAATAGATTTTTATAAAAAAAAAAACCTTTATTATAATTTTGCACGCGCATGGCACGATTTGTAATGTGATGAGCCAAATCATTTCTTTCCATTGAACTCGTGGGTAAGGATATGGTTCTAAAGTTGATATCCTACCAAAATCTGAGTCATTGGTTTTATTTTAAATGATTTGCAAATATTAATTGAAAAATAATATAATATTAATTGAACTCATCAGTAATACAGTTATATACAATTTTCTATATCTATATGAAAAAGTAAAAGTCCTATATATGTAAAATTATTTTATATATGAAGTTACCAGATTAAATTTTACCGTTAAATGTTATATTTTATTTTTTGATATATAATTATATAGTAATATTATAAGCGATTTAATTAATCTGTTGAATAAAATAAAAATTAATAATTATATAATATAATTTGATGTACAATGCCTAAAAAGATCAGAGAGATACCTAAACAAATAATACATTAAGTAATCAAAAACTTATAAAGTAGATTAATAATTAAATTTAGCAATATTTAAAATAAAAATTAATTCAGAACTTAATTTTTTATTAAATTTAATTACACATGTAATTCATGTTTTCTATAAACAAAATATATTTTAAATTTATTTATGTGCAACGCACGTCGTGCATTGTTAGTTATAAAAAATAGACGAATAGAAGAAGAAGCTAGAAGAAATCTCAGCACCAATCAAGGAGGATCTGGCTGGAAAATAGGTGCGTCACCTACACAGCCAGCAACAGAAATCATGAAGAAAAGGCGCCATGCAGCACTATAAAGATCGAATAATGCTTAAATCTAAGGTATGCTCTCTTTTTCCTAAGAATTTGCATGTTTATTGTCAAAACTCATACTAACTTAAGTATCGGAGTACCTCCGATCAATCAAACCTCTATTTTTGATAGTTTGCTCGTTTTATAGGAGGACTAGTGTCCCCGTTGTTGTGTTCGTTTCCCATTCGATTTGAGCTTTTTATTACCACTCATTTTACGTAACTAGTAATATACGACATGCATGTTTGTGAATATATTTAAATAATATTTTTTATAAAAATTAAATTATATTTGTAATTAAATCAAATTATAAATTATATGTCAAATAATTAATTCTTATTTTAATTATTACTAAATATAATTATTGATCTATTCTACCTCTCTTGTAGTATATAATCTATCTTTTTTTTAGGTGTCTCTTTAGCCCCTTTAAACATTTCTTTTGTTGTTTGTAGTGGATATTAAAAATTATCATTCTAGAATATTTGCATATCTAATTATACTCCAGATTTACTATTGTTTATGTAAAACCCGGAAAATTTTGAAATTTTTATGAAAAAAGGTAAAATAGTAATTTGTCACTACGGTACAGGTTGCAAACCTGAATTTTTCTAGACCTCTGACGACAAAACAGACTTCACCGTTGGATTCATCTCGCGAAATCTAATTATCCAGACAAATTTTATCGAATTCTGAGATAGTCGAGTTTTTCACGTTTTTTGAGGCGACGGTGTCTGGTGACCCTCAAAAACAAATTTTTATAAATATTTTGAAAGTTAAAAATATTTTAAATAAAGTTCTGATAAAATATTTTGAGCTTAAACCGGTACGAAATTTAATTGTTTCGAGATAAAAACAGACCCGAAAATAAGAGTTGTGTGGCGCATTGTGAGCCAAAGGTTTTGGGACTATAAATAGGTGAAAAAATCTGATTTTCCCACTGATTTTTCTCTACTGGTCTGAACGTTGGGCTGAGGGGGAGCAAAAGAGAGAAAACAAGTTTTCTCAAGCCTTTCTTCTTGCAATCTAGGGCCAAGCTTTGGTCGAATCAACTTGGACCAAGAACAATAAGTGTTCTTCTCGACGTGGGCTATAAGACCATACCAAAAATTAAAGATTTCACCGAAGATCCAAAGGAGGAATTTTGGAGAAATTAAAGCTTTGGGCTTGAATCGTGTTCTTGAACCTTTCTATGGGTGTTTTACACTTCAAGAGGTAGGGTTCCCTCCTACTTAGGTTTTCTCTCAACCTAAGAATGTGATATGGAATGGGTAAGTGTATAGAACTATATGTCACTTGCCTATTATTTTTGTTTTAGTAAAATGGGTATTGAGAGTGGGTAGCATGACTTGAGACAAATTCTCTTGTTTAATGTACCACTAGTGTATATGAAGTGTAAGAAATGGGTAGCATAATTTCTATGTTGAAATGGATGTGTAGAAATCACTTAATATGATTTCTTGAACTATATAATAAAATTGAGTGTCTTATGTGTTTACATGAGTGGTGCCGTGAAGGTGTTTGATGAAATGCCTCCTTGAAGGTGTTTGATTAAATGCCTAGGTGAAAATTAAGTATGTTTGGCATGGACTATGTATAGCATGCTTGGATATTGTATTGAATGAAAATTTGCCTATGGTTATGGAAAAGAGGAAATGGGTATATAAATTGGTCTAAAACCAAATTCTAGCTTGAAATTGATATATGCAAGTACTTGTGTAATTTCTTGGTGATGAAAATTATGTGTTCTTTAATATGTAGAAAAGTGAGTGTGTTTAACTCAAAAATCAGTGTGTGTGTTCAATTTCTAGCTTGAATTTGATATGTGGAAGTACTTGTGTAATTTCTTGGTGATGGAAATTATGTGTGCTTTAATATGAAGTAAAATGAGTGTGTTTAAATCATAAATGAGTGTGTGTGTGTGTGTGTGTTCAACTTCTAGCTTGATTTTGATATATGGAAGTTACTTGTGTAATCCCTTGAAAAATTGGTTTATGTGGGCATGTTATATGATTATATTATGTCTTGTGATTAAGTGTGATTGGCATGAAATTGTGAAATGTCATACTTGAGCCTTGTATTGGGAATAAATGTTGATACATGATAGGTGATGTATTAACATGATAATGAATTTTGGTGATTATATGCATGTGATATAAATTGACATGGAACATGTAGACATGTGGTTGAATTGCTCATTTGACATTATTGCATATTGGGCATGGTGTTGGCATCACATTCACGAGTTTTATGCATGAGTGTGGGTGCATGGTTGAATCAATCATCATACTTGGTGATTGATGATGGGCTCAAGAAAAGTTGGGTCAAACATCTGACTAAGTCGCATGATTGCATGAAAGAAAACCTTGCGTCGGTATAGCAAGAAGGGATAGACACGTCCTCGGGTGAAAGACCCGGCTACTTGGTTCATATACTCCCCTGAGGTGAAATTCCAGAAAAGTGTGGTTGGTTTGCGGAACCTGCGGTGCAATTCCAAAACTCTGCTACCCAACAAGGACACAAGATTTTGGTTTTATAAATATCTGGTTCGTACACTCCCCTGAGGTGAAATTCCAGAAAAGTGTATTTATTTTATAAAGTATTCATTCGATAGGAAATATCCAACAATGAATTGGTTTTATAAACACAATGACTTGTATTTCAAAAAACGATCATTGGATGTATTTTATCAATGACAAATGTTTTACATATTTGCATTGCATTGTATTGTGAGAGTCGGTAAGGACTCGGGTTAAAGTGCATGAGTGAGTATCATCTCATATCATGACATGACATGGTAGAATTCCACATTGAATTACATGTTCTTGTTGGAATAGATATTGGTTGTGGATTGTTGCATGTGCACATTTCATATTCACTTAGATTGGTGAGTAGCCTCTGTAGGAGATACTCTATTGAGTGTGGCTCACCCTATATGGGAAAATATTTTAGGTACGGGTTATGCGTTGGCGGAAGGCTCACAATCGGGGCTCCATAGTTGAAGAAAAGCCGACTTGTGGCTTTTAAATCCATGTTTTGTAAAACTAGACTTGTAATTCATATTTGGCATGTAATGTATGCAAAAGGATTGAAATTTGAACTTTTATTAACTATGTTTAATGCATAAATTTATGATGTGGGAGTATGAATTGATGTATATGAGACCTCGGATGGGTCATGTGATTAAATGTTGTTATATGAATGTGGATAAATGGACCCGGTGTGGTCAATGTTATATATTAGACCTCGGATGGGTCGTGTGATTGTATAGTGCACAGATTGTGTTTTGGGTAGAGCTCTCCGTACAAAGAAGACTTTGCCCGAATTTCATTAAATTATGAATCCCGATAAATGAGGCATAATGGCGTGATATCGAGTTATACGATATCCACAGGTATTCCGCGGGTTGATGGGTAATCAATGGACCCCCGAATTTTGGGGTGTCACAGTTTATATTAATAGTTATGATACTATTACAAACCAAAAGAACAAATATGACATATATTTGATTGTAGAATTCAATCTGATAACTATATATTAATAAAATTTTGGATCATTCTATTTACATACATGTATTATATTGTGAAGCTCTCATTGTAACTAAAGATCTGACACTATAAGAACAAGTGAATGGTTAGAGACCTAATAGGCTAATACTATATGATAACAAGATTTTTGGTTTAAATGAATTTGTCAGGTAATAAGACATAGAAGGAATAATAATGACATTATAATAAGAATACGTAGGGTATAATTGACTTTATAGTAATAATTAGGAATAAATAAGGAAATCAAAAAAATTTCACAGATTCTAACATTTATAAGTGGTATAAATATAGATTGGTAGGTCAAGCCCAAGGGTCTAGCCCACGTTGTAAGCCCAGTTTAAATTAAGATCTCAACTTAAGAGCGATCCAGTAAGTCCAACCCAAAGTGGTCCACACCCCGATCAAGCTCATCAGGTTGGAGGAGCTACATCACCAAGGGAGCATGCAGTGTCATCCAAGAGCCTCATCCTCGTCGCCTTGGAAAGAGTCAACCATTTGCCCATCCTTTGACCTAATCTCATGGAGAGCACCGTAACTGTCTCGCCCATTGAGAAGAGGTCGCCAGCTCTACCAAATTAGCTATTTAATTACTATTAAGTCGCCCCAATCTGTTAGGAGGCGACTACAAATTGTAAGCTCTGCCAACACTTGGGGGAAATCGCATTTAGTTGAGCACTACTCTCTCCCATCTCTCTAAGCTTGTAACTCTCTGCTCTCCCTGCACACTTGAAGTAATAAAGTACCCGGCGATAATAGTCATTCAAAGTGGACGTAGGTCACGTTGACTGAACCACTATAAATCTTTGTTTTCTCTCTCTACTTATTTACTGCATTTATTACTAATTACTTGACAGGTGATGTGCAAAGCTAATTTGTGCATCATTAGTTTGGTGTCGTCTATGGGAAACGACAAAGTTTTCTCTTCTAAACCCTTCTTTTGTAGAACCTATGGCGATCACCACTAATTCGATGAACTAGCCTGAGGATAATCCACCACAAGAGGAGGAGGTTGCTCCTCCACCAACCAATCTCGTCCCAAATGCACAATAGATGATGGAGACAATGCAACAGCTTGTGGCCCAGAACCTACAGATCCTATAACTAATGTTCGCCTGACAAGGAGGAGCACAACCTGTTGGACCTCAAGTCAAAGGAGCTCCCCACCTGGGCGCTCCTCATCTGGGCGCCCCACATAGGGGAGCTCCCCATAAGGGACCTCTAGCTCCCACTTCTCATGGTGGAGACCCTCTTTTCCAAGAGTATGAGGGTGAAATCCAAAGAATGGAGTATGAGAGTCATTTCCACGACAATTCAAAAGGAGCTCTCAATTACTGGGATGAAAAAGTAAAAGAGGTACAAAATCAACTAGGTGACATCTTTAATACCATGAAGGCGCAAGGACCCAAGACGGTGGACTACCTCGTTAGGCGAACTGACACGCCCTTTATACCTGATATGGAAAACTATCCACTTCCCCAGAAGTTCAAGATATCATCCGTCAAAACCTTTGACGGTACGAAGGACCCATTGGATCACCTCGAGACTTATAAGACCTTAATGCAACTGAAGACATCACAAGGGCCAGAAGTATAGGAACACTGAAGACATCACAAGGGCCAAACTAGGCGAGTCCTCCCGAACAAGCGAAAGAAAAAGGAAAAAGATAGGCACGACAAGAAGGAGAGTAGCAACAAGCGCAGCAGGACAGAGAGGATACCTGCCAAAGACCGACTTGGTCCTGCTCTCCAAAGAGATCAACAAGCCTTCACTCCCCTCAACGCCGCTATCAGGCGCATCCTATTCGAGATCCAGGATGACCTCGCAATAAAGTAGCGGGGGGATGAAGTCTCCTCCAAACCACAGGAGCCCGAACAAGTATTGTCACTTCCATCGCGACCATGGCCACTACATTGATGATTGTTATGACCTCAAGAGATAGATTGAGGAGCTCATACAGTGTGGTCATCTTTGCCAGTATGTTGTTGGAAGGGGTCAGGCGCTGCCACCGCCTCACAATCAGGAAGACCAATAACCCATTAGAGAAATTTACACCATCTCAAGAGGGCTAGTAGGAGGAGGAAAATCATTGTCTACCATCAAAGCCCATGCCAGAAGAGTTAGGCACCTCAAAGATTTTCACCTGTCTAAGGCACCTAAACATGGAAGTAGTGAGGTCATATCATTCTCAAACAAGGACTTGGAGGGAATCCAGCACCCACAAGATGACCCTCTGGTGCTCACTATGACCATCGCCAACTTCTAAGTGCAAAAAAGTCTTATGGACAGCGTTAGCTCTGCGAATATCTTGTTCGCGGAAGCCTATGAAAAACTCAACTTGGGCAAAGAAAGATTGCAGCCTATCAGGTAGCCCTTCATTGGATTCTCAAGGGAGAAGGTGTATCCCGTAGGGTTCATCACCCTACCAGTCACTGTCGGAGCTCCACAAATCATGGTTAATTTTCTTGTGATAGACTGTCCTTCGGTCTACAACATCATCCTAGGGCAACCTGCTCTCAACACCCTAAAAGTTGTGCTCTCCACCTACCATCTCATCCTCCACTTTCCAACCCCGAATGGAATCGGAGAGGTCCGAGGAGACCAGGTAGCTGCACGAGAGTGCTACATCTCCTCTATGAAGACCAGAAAGCCACAAGAGGTACTACAAGTGGTAGTCCTCGACCTAAGGGATGATGCCACCCTAGAAAGAGGAGAACCAGTTGAGGATCTCACCCCAGTGGTCCTAGATGAGGAGTACCCAGACAAAAGAGTATACATTGGTTCTTCCCTTTCTGAAGATTTAGTCCGCCAGCTTACAGATTTTCTAAGGCACAACATGGATGTTTTTGCATGGTCACATGCAGACCTTGAGGCCATCGACCCTAAGGTCACCACCCACCGCCTTAATGTTGACCTCATTACAAGCCTATTCGCCAAAAGCTAAGGGACACCTCCACTGAAAGAGCCCAAGCAATGGACAAGGAGGTGGAAAAACTGATAAAAAATGGGACGGTCAAAGAAGTAGCATATCCTGAGTGACTCTCAAATGTGGTGATGGTGACCAAATCTAATGAAAAATGGCGCTTCTGCGTCGAATTTACCGAGCTCAACAAGGCGTGCCCAAAAAGACTACTACCGCTGCCGCAAATTGACCTCCTTATCGATGCCACCGCAGGACATGAATTGCTCACCTTCTTGGATGTATACTCTGGATATAACCAGATTAGCATGCACCCCCCAGACTAGGAGAAGACATCATTTATCACACCGAAGGGGACCTTCTGCTACAGGGTCATGCCCTTCGGGCTAAAGACGTAGGAGCAACCTATTAACAAATGGTGAACAAAATGTTTCAGTCTCAGATCGGGCAAACAATGGAGGTTTATGTGGACGACATGTTGGTGAAAGTCTCGCCGTAGCAGACCACATTGACCACCTCCAAGACACTTTCAACATTCTTAGGTCATACCGCATAAAGCTGAATCCTAAGAAGTGTGCCTTTGGTGGAAGGTCAAGAAAGTTCCTAGGCTTTATAGTCAACTAGAGGGGAATTGTGACGAACCCCGACAAGATCAAGGTCATCCTCGATATGAAATCACCCTCCTCGACCAAAGAGCTCCAGCACCTCAATGGGAGAATTGCAGCACGTAACAGATTCGTTTCCAAATCTACAGACAAATGTTTGCCTTTCTTCAAAATTCTTCGAAAAGCCTTCGAGTGGGAACCTAAGACAGAGGAAGCCTTCCAATGGCTTAAAGCTTACTTGGCTACACCTCCCCTTCTTCCACATGCTACACAATGTGCAATTTTATATATGTACCTTTCTGCTTCTCCATCTGTAATAAGCTCTGTCCTCGTCAAAGACAATAATGAAGTAAAAAGGCCTATCTATTACGTGAGCAGAGCATACCGAGGAGCAGAAATCAGATATTCAAAGCTAGAAAAGTTAGCACTCACCTTGATCTCAATAGCAAGGCACCTATGACATTATTTCTAGAGTCACGCCGTTGTTATGATCATAGACTAGCCTCTAAAGAGATTCTTGGGAAAGCCGAATGTATCTGAGAGACTCCTTAAGTGGACAGTGGAAATAGGCGAGTTCGATATCCAGTATCAGCCAAGGGTGGCCATCAAAGCACAAGCGTTGGCAGAGTTTATTGCTAAGCTTACACTAGTAAAGGAGGAGATCAATGAGCCTTCAACACTTCAAAGAACACGCAAAGCAATCAGACGCCCAGACAGAACACCTAAGCACCTAGGCCAGCTCAGGCACCCAAGCTCCCAAGTCTGGCGCCCAAGCACCCCCTAGTGCCCAGGGCAGAAGCCTTGGCGCCCAGGCCTAGCACCTAGGCATCTCAGTCTGGCCCCCATGTAACCCACAACGACCTCCTCTTTACCACTCTGGAAGCTCTATGTGGACAGCTTTTCGACCAGTGAAGGAGGTGGAGTAGGCCTAATCTTGATCAGCCCCGACGGCACTCCCATTAAGTATGCTATGAAGCTCCACTTCATTGCCTCTAACAGTGAGGCAAAATATGAAGCCCTCTTCTCTGGTCTAAGATTAGCAATTGAAATGGAAGCCCAACACCTCACCTCATATTCTCTGGTCAAACAAGATGACCCCAATAAAGGCATAGCTCCAAGAGGGCATATTACTAGATAACCCCTTGGAGGTTAGGAAACTCAGGATGAGAGCCTCCAAATTTACCATCCTACAAGACACCTTGTACAAGTGGAAGCCACTTCCAGATCTGTCATATTCTGAGAGATAACAACA
This sequence comes from Ilex paraguariensis, assembly GCA_963454935.2. NCBI lineage: Eukaryota > Viridiplantae > Streptophyta > Magnoliopsida > Aquifoliales > Aquifoliaceae > Ilex > Ilex paraguariensis. The sequence continues at coordinate 372,788 of CAUOFW020006247.1, read as the reverse complement.
TGGCTACAGATGCACTCGTTAGGCTCACCTTATCCTTAGAAGCCCTACTAGGACTAGTATTCATTAGTCACTAGTTCGAGCCAAGTAGGCTAGAAATGGAAGCTACAAGCGTCAACTGTGCTTCTACTGAACCAAACTGGATGACCCCAATAATGGCATACATCCAAGAGGGCGTATTCCCAGAAAACCCCCAGGAGGCCAGGAAACTCAGGATAAGAGCATCCAAATTTACCATCCTACAAGACACATTGTACAAGAAAGGCTACTCCTTGCCATTACTGCGGTATTTTTCACCAGAGTAAGCTAACTATGCCTTGCGGGAGATCAATGAAGGGGTTTGTGAAAATCATTCTAGAGGATGCTCCCTCGCCCACAAGGAACTCAACAAGGCTACTTTTGGCCTAGCATGATCAGGGACGCCCATGAGTTCGCCAGGAGTTGTGACAAGTGTCAACGCTTCGTCACTGTGCCCAGTCAGCCTCCAGAGGAGCTAACAGTCATCACGAGTCCATGGCCTTTTCCAAATGAGGGATTGATATCCTAGGCCCCCTACCTCTGAGTAGAGGACAATGCAAGTTCGTAATGGTCATTGTCGACTACTTCACAAAGTGGGCAGAGGCCGAACCCCTGACAAAGATAACAGAAGCGAAGGTTAAAGACTTTATCTAGAAAAACCTGGTATGTCGCTTCGGGATACCCCACGCCATTATCAGTGACAATGCGAAGAAATTCGACACAAGCTCCTCAACTCCTTCTACTTCAACCTTCAGCTAAAACAACCTCATTCCAGCCCAGCGCACCCGTAGGCCAATGGACAAGCAGAAGTCATGGTGAGAACAGTATTACACAATCTAAAGACATGGCTCGAAAGAGCGAATGGTCTATGGGTTGATGAACTCCCAAACGTATTATGAGCTTACCGAACCACGCCAAGAGCTCCAACTGGAGAAACCCCCTTCTCCCTCGCCTTTGGAACTGAGGCGGTCATCCCTGTGGAGATCAGGGTACACTCTCTAAGGGTCCAACACCATGACCCTATCACCAATGAGGAAGGACTCCGCATCGACCTCAACTTGGTAGAGGATGCAAGGGAGATGGTTGTGGTCTACAACGTAGAGTACAAGCGTCGCATGGAAAAATACTATAACTCGAGGGTGAGGCCTCATTCCTTCCAACCAGGAGACTTGGTCCTCAAAAAGGTGATTCTCTTCACAAAAGATTTGCGAGAAGAAAAGTTGGGACCAAACTGGGAAGGACCCTACCTCATAACAGAAGTGGTGAGGCCAGACACCTACAAGATCCAGAATTCTAAGAGGAAGGTCTTACTCTATCCGTGAAACACTGAGCACTTGAAGAGGTACTACCAATGACACCTTAAGAGAGTGAAACTAGTAAAGTTAGGGAACTTGATTTTATTTTTGTACCTTTTTTGGGGTTGTTACCAATATTGGTTGACATGAGCAGTGAATGAATAAAAATTTCTAAATTTACTCCAAATGATCTTTGCATTTTTGCAATCAATTTCAATGGGGCATTAATGACAAAAAATCACTTTTACAAAAATAAGGCTACAAAATGACTTTCTAAAAAAGAAATCAAAAGTCCCCACTACTCTCATGGTTGTCCTCTTCATCACCATCATCAGGCGCCTCAGATGGCAAGATGCCTGAAACATCAATATCAGGGAAAGCAGTAAAAACCTTTCCTCGGAGCTCCTCATAACCATCAAGAAAAGGCATCTGCAAGGTCATTCTCCAAATCACTCTCAACTATGACAGCCCTCTCTTTAGCCCGAGAAGCTCTCTTGTGAGCTGCCTTCACCTTTGTCTCTACTCTCAAGCAAGCAGCCTCTCTAAGCATGGCCCTCTCGCAGGTCTCCACAAGTTCCCACAAGTTCAGCCTTTCTGAGCGCGTCTTTCTCACGGGTTACCGAAAGCTTAGCCTCAACTTAGCAGTCTTTTATACGCCACTGAAAACTCTACCTCCGCTCTAAAGCAAACAGTCTCCCTAAGCGCGAGACCTCTTATGGGTCGCTACAAGCTCTACCAATAGCTTCAAGCTCGACAATCCTCCCCTAAGCAATGAAAAGCTCTTTCTTTACAGCCTCATAACTAAGCTTCAGCTACCTATAAAAATGGACCCTTGAAAGCAAGCATATAGATATGGTTGAAGCCTGAAAAATATAAAAGACAGAGGAATGATAAAACACAAAGGAAAGGACTGGAGAAAGGGAAATAGCAGACCCTTACCTGAGCCAGGCCTTCTAGAAATGTGATGATAATTCCCTCGGTACCCAAAGTACTAATCTCATGAACTTTAGGCAAAAACACAAATCTCCCAAGTTGTTGCCTGATGACTTACGGGTTGCTCAACATGGGACCAGTCTGAATCAGTGCCTTATAGAAGTTCACATAGGAGGAGTGGACAAATGGGGGGCAGAAGGTGTGATCGATAGGGGATTCTCTAAAGTAGCACTCACAACTGAAGGAGTCGCCAACCGAGGAGGCACCACAGGAGAGGTCCCTTGAGGAGAGCCCACCCGAGACACCATTGAAGGGGACACTTGAGGGGATCTTTCCTCAAGCGGCACCATTGGGGAGGTTACTTGGGAGGCGTCGCTCATCCTCGCCACCTTAGGAGAAGGAGTGCTCCTACTAGAGAGGCGGGACCCAACCACTGTTCTATCCACTGCAAAGGAAGAAAAGTGTTATTTAGATGAAAAATACCAAGTAAATGGGGAAGGTACAAAAGAATCAAAATACCCTTTCTCTTCAAAGATGAACTGTCGGATCTCGGAGAAGGTCCATCAGCCTTGCCACCGTCTTTGGACATAAGAACTCCAAAGTCTTTTTCAAGATGAGCCCTCACGGCCTACAACTTCCACTCTTGGTCATTGGAGAGCACAGGAGAATCTGCAAGAGGCATGATGAGTTAAAAAAAATAAGAAAGAAAGGGGGCAAAGGAGAGAAAGCAAGTGTAGGGCATACTAAGTTTCTTAGGGGTACCCCATCTTGTTGGTACCAAAGCCCTATTGGCCTCTAAAGCCCACTTTCCGCCAACAAATATAAAGCAAGACTTCCAGATATGAAAGTTGGAGCACAATCTGGTAATCAACTTGCCTCTCGTAGTAAAATAATACCAGCCTCGATTGGGAGCAGTAGTCTCACTCAAAGTATAGGCTGCATGAAACTCGTCAGGAGAGGCATCCTCATGATGCACTTTCCTCTACAATACTAGAAAGTATAGCAAAACACTCTAACCATTGGGCGACAATTGCCCCCGTGTGAATGAAAAGTATTGCATAGTGCGACAAATAGAAGAAGATATGGGGAACCTGAGCCTAGCCTCAAGCATCTCCTCATAGATGGCAATGTCACCATTGGAGTCATCACAAATGGGCTCACCCATCTCAGCTCGATGGCATAGCACAGTCGGAGGAATGTGGTAAGTGGAGACAATCTACAAAATATCAGCGTCCGTATTAAAAGTGCTATAAATAGTACTCACTTTGGATCCATCATTGTCAAGGGCTACCTTTCCTTGGTGTTTTTTTTTGCTATGACATGAAGAGTTACCCAAGCCATTGTAGGGAGGCCTGGAGAAATCTGATCCGGATCATCACCACTATGAGTGCCCGACGTACACTGTCTCCTGATTCCAGAATCAAGCTCGCCCAGATCACGGGCACAAACTGGCTTGCTGGATGGTCTCCCACATTGGACCCAACTACCTATTCACCAAAGGCGATGCAGCCTACACACCAGCAATGACCGAGGCTGTACTGCCTCCCTTACGCCCAGTGGCGTTCGCCCCAACGCACTGTACGCCATGGACTGCTCGCCTGAATGGGGTCATCATAACCTGGGCACCCAACACTGGACTCGCTTAAACCTCGATGCTGCCCTGGGCAGCCTCTTCAACGCCACCCTGGACAGCCTGCTCATCCGCCTAGTCCACGCGCCCGTTGGCCTCCACCGGGTCTTCTCGCCTCCCACCCGGTCTGCTTGCCCCTTGGGTCCTCACCTCGCTAACATGGGCACCTAGCCTCTTGGCTAGCTCTCCCAGCCCCTTGGTTGGCTCACCCAGCTCTATAGATGTCTCGCCCGGCAGCAGGCCCCTCTCATTCGAGCCCTTTGTGCTTGATCATCCCTGCTCGCGAACAATGGTGGTGCCTAGCGGTGGCTCCACCTCCCTTATACACCATGCCTCATCTCCCTCTTCTCCCGTATCGGTGATTTGATCTACAATAGTGGGCACCCATGGCACCCCCACCTCGGTGCTCAAAACCTCCCTTAAACGGCGCACCTTCTCCTTTAGGACAACTCTAGTCTCTTCAAGATCGATGGGCACTGACCCATCTTCTCCTTCAATCAACATGGTTCTCTGAAACACTCTACTTAAAGATCTCACTTCTTTATTTTGCTTTGAAGAATTTTGCTAAAAGTCCTTTTTATGAAATGGGGAAGAGAACTCTCTATTTATGGCCTAGGGTTTTATAAAATCCTATTAAGGAAAGGAAAAAGCAAAAACACCTAATTTATAACCTAGGGCTCTTCAAGAATCCAAAAGGGGAAGTGAATGGAGGAGTTTATGTAGCTTATGATGTCCCATGAGCAAAAGGAGTCTGTAGGAAGGAATGGAGTCGCCATTCAAAAGGAGTTTCAAGAAATTCGAGTACAAGAAGGTTTGATCACAATTTTAACCGTAACTTTTGCTCCGTAACTCCAAACGGAGCTTATTATATATCAAATTGAAGCTCTCAACGAGCCCTACATGACTCATGGCCTTTGGCGATGATTGGTGCTATTAAACGCCCAAAAAAGGCCTAAAAATAGATGTTTTAGCCTTTTGAAATTTTTCTAGTTGTGCGTGTAGCCAAAATTTAAATTCAACAGAATGTCTTCCTCTCCAAGTTCCATTGGACACAGGGCATTGAGGGGAAAATAATGAGTCAAGCCCAAGGGCCTAGCCCACGTTGTAAGCCTAGTTTAAATTAAGAGCCCAACTTGAGAGCGATCTAGTAAGTCCAGCCCAAAATGGTCCACGCCCCGATCAAGCTCATTAGGTTGGAGGAGCTACATCACCAAGGGAGCATGCATGGTCATCCAAGAGCCTCATCCTCACCGCCTGGGAAAAAGTTAACCTTTCCCCCATCGTTTGACTGAATCTCATGAAGAGCACCGTAATTACCTCGCCCATTGAGAAAAGGTCGTCAGCTCTACCAGATTAGCTATTTAGTTATTATTAAGTCGCCCCAATCTGTTAGAATGTGACTATAAATTATAACCTCCGCCAACACTTGGGGAGTATCACATTCAGTCGAGCACTACTCTCTCCCATCTCTCTAAGCTTGTAACTCTCTGCTCTCCCTACACACTTGAAGTAATAAAGTATCCGACAACAATAGTCATTCAAAATGGACATAAGTCACATTAATCGAACCACTATAAATCTTTATTTTCTCTCTCTACTTATTTACTGCATTTATTACTGATTACTTGACAGGTGGTGTGCAAAGCCAATTTGTGCATCATCATAAATATAGATTGATTTTCACCCTCATCATAATAGTTAAAAATAACAACATAATATAATTTTACACGTGATAAATTTTAAGTAAATATAAAACAAGAGTATGATACTAGAGAATGTTATATATAAGTAAAAGTGTTTGAAGCAACAACTTGGAGTTTATTGAATGAAAATGGCTATATATATAGCCTTACAACTGGGAAAGGAAAATTGCTCACTACTCACGTTAAGTGCTAACTGATGTGAGTAATACATGCAAAGAAAGAGTCAAACTCCTAAACCTAATCCCAAATACCAAGGACTTATTAACAGAACCAAATGACCAAGTCAAACACCATAACAAACTTCAACATTTCCTCCGTTAAACTGATTACATATACAAATCAGTTTAGAGTAGGATTTTTACATACTCCCATCATGCTATGCAGCTTCTCAAAAGTAACCAGCTTAAGAGGTTTTGTTAAAATATCAGCAATTTGCTCCTAATATCCACAATGTATTAACTTCATTACTCCTCCATCCTTAGATCTCGAAGAAAGTGGAACCTTATTTTCTATATGCTTACTCCGACCATGCAAAACTAGAATTTTTGAAAGTTTAATAGCTAAACTATTGTCACAGTAGATTACCGAGGACTCTTCTTGAACATGATTCAACTCTTCCAGCAGCCTTCTAAGCCACACATCTTGACAAGCACATGAAGATGTTGCAACAAATTCAACTTCAGTGGTGGATAACATGACTACCGGTTGTTTCCTTGAAGACCACAACACAACTCCTAAACTCAGCAAGAACAAATATCCCGATGTGCTCTTTCGATCTTCTAAATCGCCGGCATAATCACTATTTGTGAACGCCATAAGTTTTGTGTTTCCTCCCTTGCTATAGAAGATGCCATAGTCCATTCTCCCCTTCAAATATCTGAGCACTCGCTTAGTTGCTTTTAGGTGCAAATCTGTTGAGCGTTCCATGTACCTACTAAGCAAGCTAACAACAAACATGAGATCAAATCTGGTGGTTGTTAGATACATGAGACTCCCAATCATCTGTTTGAAAAAAGTGTTGTCTATGGGTTCTCCATCACTGTCTTTCCCAAGCTTAGCCCCAGGAACTATAGGATTGAGCACTGAGTTGCACTTTGTCATTCCAAACCTGTCCAGAATTTCTTAGGCATATTTTTTTTGATAAATGAAGATCCCATCGTCTTGCTGCAATACTTCTATACCCAAAAAATATCTCATCTTTCTCAAATCAGTCATATCAAACTCCCTTTTCATAAACTGTTTGAAAGCCATGAACATGTCTTCATTATTGCCAGTAAAAATTAAATCATCAACATAGAGGCATACAATTAGAAACTTACCTCTTGGTAAGGTCTTGGTGAATAGGGTATGCTCATAGGGACATTTAGTAAACCCTTCCTTCTCAAAATAGGACTCTATTTTGCTGTACCATGCTCGTGGAGCTTGTCTTAATCCATACAATGCCTTTTTAGTTTGTACATTTTCTGCTCATTGCCCTTCTTTTCATATCCAAGTGGCTGTGCAACATAGACCTCTTCATCAATTTCGCTATGTAAAAATGTTGACTTCATATCCACTGGGAGATTTTCAGTGTTTTGTGCTGCAAGAGAAATCACAAGTCTGAAGTTATCAATACAGGTGCAAACACTTCTGAAAAATCATATTGTTGGACATAACCCTTTGCAACCAGTCTCGCCTTATGCTTATCGATTTCACCATGCTCATTAACTTCGTTTTGAAGACCCACTTAATGCCAATTTTCTTTCCTCCAACCAAAAGATCAGTTAATTCCCATGTAGAATTCCTTTCAATGGCAACAATCTCAGAGTCCATGGCCACTCTCCACTCTTTACTCCTCACGGCTCTGTAAAAGATAGCTGGTCCCTATCAACAAACAAAGCCAAGAGAGAGTTCTCACCTTCTGAGTCTTCTAATTCAGTGACATAATCTCTCATTCAAGTTGGTTGTCTCTGTGTTCTTCTTCTATTTGGACTAGGAGACTCTCCAATGAGTAGATCTCTAGCAGTATCTCCAACGGGTAGATCTCCAGCAGTATCTCCAAGTGGTAGATCTCCAGCAGCATCTAGATCTTGCACTATTGCCTCCTCATCCTCATGTTGCTCAATGACTGCATCCTCAACCGTACTGTCATCTTCCCATACCTCACTATCATCTTCCATATCATTCCAGTGCAGTTCAGTTACAAGACCGTCTTGATTCTCATCCCAATTTCATCCATCGCCCTCACTGAAAATTAAATCTCTACTAACAATGATTTTTTTGAAACAGGGTCATAAAGGCGATAGACCTTTGATTCTTCTTTAACTCCCAACATTACACACCACAAACTTTTTTCTTCCAACTTGGTGCGTTGATGATCAGCTACATGGGCAAAAGAAATATAGTCAAAGATGCGAAAATGGTCAACTGATGGTTTCGATCCACTCTAGGCCTCCTCAGGAGTTATGTTGCGCATAGCAAGAGTTGGACTTCAATTGAGAATGTGAACAGTCCACCGAACAACTTCTGGCCAGAAAGTCCTGGGAACTTGTTTTCCCCAGAGCATACAACGTACCATGTTCAGGATTGTACGGTTCCTCCGCTCCGCCATGCCATTTTACTGGGGAGTGTAAGCATTGGTGAGTTGTCTTCGTATGTCATTAGAGGAACATAAGGTAACAAACTCATTTGATAAAAACTCTCCTCCACGATCTGTTCTTAGACCTCTGATGTAAGTATTTTTCTCCTTTTCAACTAGACTTTTGAATAGCTTGAATGCAGCAAAGGCCTCGGATTTCTCCACCATAAAATACACCCAGACTTTACGACTAAAGTCATCAATGAAAGTCAAGATGTACCTCTTGGTGCCATTGGATATAGGAGAAATCGGTCCACAAATGTCAGCATGAATAAGTTGAAGGATCTCCGTAGCTCGCCATTTGATTTGCCTTGGAAAAGGATCTCTTGAATGTTTTCCCATAACACAATCTTCGCAAACCACTTTAGGATCTTTAAGCTGAGGCAGACTTGTCACCATCTGTTTCCCATAGAGTGTCTTGAGTCCCACAAAACTGAGATGACTATACCGACAATGCCAAAGATATTCCAAGTTGTCGGTGATAGAGAAAACACTATGGAGACTGAATTTTTGAGAGAAAGATGAACATACAATTCTAAGACATATTGGTTTGCATGATGAGGCCTCTTTGTGGATGATAGATCTTGCAGATGTTGTTTTGAAGAAGAATGACTAGGCCCTTTTCATGCAATTGCCCAATGCTCAATAAGTTGTTCTTCAGCTGGGGAACATAATATGCCTCAGTAATAACTTGTGTAACATCTCCGATTTGCATTCGAATACTTCCTTTTCCCATGACATTGAGATAAGTATTGTTCCCAAGCTTTATCGACTCTCGAAAGTCTTCATTTAGAGTTTTGAAAAATTCCTTCTTACCACAAATGTGGTTACTACATCCTGAATCTAGAAACCAAGCTTCTTCACTGGGATCTTTTTGTACGTCAATATATGACATAAAAAGCATTTCTTTACTTGTTTCTACAAAGTGTGCCCTTGACTCCTTGCCTCTCTTTGGACACTCATACTGAAAATGCCCTAGATCATGGCAATGATAGCATTTAACAACGGATTTATTGAAAGCTGATCTTCCACGACCTCTGCCCCTGCCTCGACATGCACCACGTCCACGACCTCTTCCTCCTGTGTTGTCAGCGTACTCCACCTACAAAGCATGCTCCTCTACAACATGACTGTTCATCTTTTGTTCATAAACCAAAAGACTAAGCTCATCAGTTGTCATGTTGTCTAAGTCATTAGACTCCTCAATGGAGCAAACAACATAGTCAAATTTGGAAGTCATAGATCATAGTATCTTTTCAAGCACAACAACATCTTCCATTTTTTCTCCATGAATCCGCATTTGATTAACTATAGTGAGAGTTCGAGCTAAATACTCATTCACACATTATCCTTCCTTCATGTGGAGAATCTCAAACTCCTTTCTCAGTGCTTGGAGTTGTGCTCATTTGACACGAGTCCCAAATATCTTTTGAGGTGTCTTTCTTCAAGATGATCTCCAAAATCGAGCTATCAATAGCTTGAAAGAGGTTATTCTTGGCTTTCAGGTCTTTCAGCTTTTGATCTTTAAGTGTCTCGGTCTTTGCAACGATGTGGACTGCCCCTGTGACTTCTTCAGGAAGACCTTTCTCCACCACGCTCCAGTATTCTTTGGAACACAAAAGTTTTCCATAAGCATGGACCAGTGATCATAATAGCCGTCAACACGAGGGATTGCTGGCTACACATAATTTTCGTCTGATGTCATTGCTGTTGCTACAGCAAGTCAGGAAACTGCTGTTGTGGCTCTTATACCAAATGTTAAATATAAGTAAAAGTGTTTGAAGCAACAACTTGGAGTTTATTGAATGAAGGTAGCTATATATATAACCTTACAACTAGGAAGGGAAAATTGCTCACTGCTTACATTAAGTGCTAACTGATGTGAGTAATACATGTAAAGAAAGAGTCAAACTCTTAAACCTAATCCCAAATACCAAGGACTTATTAACAGAACCAAATGACTAAGTCAAACACCATAGTAAACTTCAACAGAGAAATATATTTTGGCATCATAATGAGAGGTTTTTTTAACAACATAATAAAATTTACACGAGATAAATTCTTAGAAAATACAAAATAAGAGTATGACACCGAAGAAATATATTTTGGCATCGTAATGGGAGGTTTGACCAAGCTACTGAAAATTCGATGTTGTATCTTTTATCACTTGTTTGGATAATAAGGTTTTTTCTGGAGTAACTGTCTCCGTAATGAATGATAAAATTTAGAGTAATGCTAGGCTGACCAAAAATAGGGACCAAATGACATGGCCGCTTAGTCAGCATTCCAAATAAGCTGTCATGTCATTTAATAAAAAGATAAATATTTTATTAATATTTGGATTAAAAAATTTTCAATTTCCCCACTTCCACCGTCAATACCCACCTTCCCCTCTCTCTCTCTCTCTCGCTTTCGTCCTCTAGAATCTGCCCCCCTTTCTTTCTTCTCTGGCAAAGAAGAAAACCACCCAACAGTCACGTCTCCCAAAAGGGTTAAAGTCATAGGTAACCTCTCTCTTTCTCTCTCTCTCTCTCTCTCTCACACACACACATACCCACACCGCAAAAAATAAGTAATGTGATCAGAATCTGCAATGTGTGGATCATTAAATCTTCAAAATAGTGTGAACTTTGTTACAATACCAATGGTTTAACAAAATCAAAGAACACTCAAATTTGTTATAATTAAATTAAAAACCCAAAAACTTGATGGTGCATTCCGATAACAAGATGCATATTCTAGTGCCCCTCACCGGAGCTTGGACCAGATTTCATAGGTTAAGCATTGACAAACTTATGTGCCAAAAAACTTATGTCTCTTTCTCCCTGTCCCTAATTCTTTTTTTTTTTTAAATTAGTAGCTCGAAACCTAGTAACACAATCAGTAGATATCTAGCAAATATAAAATGTGTTAAACTAAAAGTGTTTATGCCTTTTTAAAAAAATCAATTTCTCGACAAGATTAAAAGAAATTATTTTGAAATATCTTTTAGAATTGATCAATTATAAACGATTATTGGAATTTGAAATAGCATTGTTGTGTTTCTCTTTAATATATGACTGAGTTGAAATGTGCAATAAAAATATTATTATTTTTGTTTGTTCATATTAAATTAATTTTTATTTTTAATTTTCATTCTGTAATTAAATCTTTGATCTTAACATACTTCCATAGGTGAACTAAGGAATTTTTTGTGTGAAATATGCACCTAATTTAGTCATTATTAATGGAGATGCAAAAATTTTTTTAATACAAGCTGATTATATTTTTTGTTTATGGTTTTGCCCCCATTAAGATAGAATCCTAACTCTGCCCTTGCAAAAACACACACGCACAACATGCACGCACACAATCACACACACCCCACAGCAGCACACACCCACACCCACACACATCAATTGATTTTGAGAAAGCTTATGATCATGTAGATTGTAGTTTTTGGAACTTTGTGATGGGCGGAAAATGTTGGAAGACGGATAACCAAAATCTTAATTTAGGATTAAAGCTTTGTGAGCTAATATAGGAAGCTTACAGAATTCTTGAGAATGCATTGACAATCTACTATTTCTATGTTTTTTTATTATCTATGTTTTGTTCTTTATTGGATAGGAATGGAAGAAGAAATTCCAACTAACTATACAAGTACAGAGATGGATGGTAATACTTGTGAGAAGGAAGTTGATAATGCAATCAATGTAGAAGAAAAATTAGAAGAGCCAAAATTGGGAATGGTGCTTAATACAGTTGACGAAATAATGGAGTACTACATAAGATATGGTAATGGCCTAGGGTTTCCCATAAAAAGAAGAACATTGTCAAAGGGAGATGATGGAGAGCTAAAATATGTGACATTTGCATGTTCTCGCTCAGGAAAGTCAAAGTCTACGTCAAGAAATACCTTACAAATGCATCCAATCACCAAAACTGACTGTAAAGCTAAGTGGAGAGCAACTATATGTCCCGATGGCAAGTGGTGAGTGACTTCCATCATGCTTACACATAACCATGGGTTGAATCCGGTTAAATCTCATTTCTATCGATGCAACAGGATAATAAGACCATACATCAAAAGAAAACTTGAAATGAATGATAGAGTTGGAATTCTGATTAACAAGAACTTTAATTCTATTGTGGTTGAAGCGGGTGGGCATGACAATGTTCCCTTTTTTGAGAAAGATTGTAGAAATTTTATTAACAAAGTAAGGCGGTTGTGACTTGGGGAAGGAAATGCTGCTGCGATTCACAACTATTTCTTGAAAATGCAAGGTGATAATTCAAACTTTTTCTACATGATGGATTTGGATGATGAGGGTCATTTAAGAAATGTATTTTGGGCACATGCTAGGAGTAGAGCAGCATATGAGGAGTTTGGTGATGTCATTACATTTGACACCACATATTTAACGAATAAGTATGACATGTCATTTGCTTCTTTTGTCGGGGTCAATCACCATGGTCAATCGACTTTATTATGATGTGGATTGGTATCAAGCGAAAATGTAGAGACGTTTACTTGATTATTTCAATCTTGGGTTGCTTGCATGTCTGGTCATACTCCAAATGCAATAATTACGGACCAAGACAAGGCAATGCAAAAGGCAATTGAGATTGTTTTTCCCAATCATACAATAGCCGGTACGATATTCATTTGTTAATTTCCATCTAATTCACATCTCCATGCGCTTTTATTTTTTTTCGAATTTTTGCTATATATAGGGAAGCCTAAATTCAGGAAAGGATGGGGATGCTGGCAAGAGTGGTTCAAAGTGTCCAGACCAATAAGTGAGTTATGATCTTCTTATATACCATTTTAACTTCTATTAGTTTTCTTAATTTTTCAATAGCTTTTGGATCCATTTATATATAGTTTTAAGATCTATTAGTTTGGTTTGTGTAGGCAAAAGTCAATGCAGAGGAAAATACAACAATTTTTAGTGCAACTTCAAAGTCAAATGGAAGACAAAGAAAACAGATTTTTATTTGTTTTGTTTTATTTTGGAAATTGAGTTATGATGTATGAGATTAATTTTTTGGCTAACTATGTTGTGCTGATAGATTGGCTAACTATGTTTTATTTTGATACCTCTTTTTTCATTATTGACTGATTTTGGTGGAATTGGATTTAATTGTTCTTAGCATTTGGTAAATAGCTGGCCAGTATATTGAATTGGGGGTGTTCTGTCAAAATTGTTTGTCATGGTGGAATGGTTTCATTGGAAATCCTGATTTGACTTTTATGTGCTATTATATGTTGGAACTGGATTTAAGATTAGAGATTGTGTATAATTGACAAATATGATTGACATTGTCAATGTCGTGTACAAAGGGTTAATCATGCAATTCCTCCAAATTATATGATTCAGTTGATGATAATGAAAAAAAAATTGTGTAATACATTGTAAAAGTACTCACTAAGAGAGTGAAAGATTGGGATTAATACATTTAGTTCCACTGCTACCTCTGCCCTCCTTTGTAACTATTGTTAGGTAAAATCAAGTGCTTGAATTCACATTTTTTGAGTCCTTAGTTCTTCTTGTAAAGACCAACACGGACTCATCAAATGGTGATTCAGTGACATTCCAATTTAAAAAAACTTGGCTTTTCATTTATGAAATTTCAATTATAATCAAGCAAAACTGTTGGCTAATTCAAGACTCCTTAACATTCATTAATCAAGCACAACTGATGATTACCACCAATAACAAAGAATCAAAATAAAGAAGATTTGACAAGATCACTACAAAGTGGACATCAATATGAACAGTGGCTTTAGCAATTGTACAAAAGTTTCAGATACAAAACTCTGTCTAAGATTTGCCAGAAATCAGAGGATAGACAGCCTCATTATCAACCAACTGAACCCCAAAACCCCTAATTGAATCATCAATTGATAGCCATTTTGGATCGTTCAAATTCACTTAGAATTTTATGATCGTGAAACCATATAAAAAATTGGACAAGTCCTTCAAGAAACAGAATTACCTGATAAACATTTGTAACATTCAGAAATAATCGATATGGATAAAGTCCAATTTTTTTGCTTGTGGTAGCAGATGCTTTGTTGTAATAATTGAGACAAATTAGAGAGTTTGGTTCACAAGTCGAAGGTTTGTTTTAGCCTCTTGTTGAACATATAATTTTTCGTTTCTCTGAGTCTTTAATTCTTGTCAATTCGCTCCCTATCAGTCGATTTCTCCTCTGAAAAATCACCATAAAACCCCTTAAACTCCATGTATATATCTGGGAGCTCTTTAAACACACCAGCAACCTCTTGATCGAGCCGATCAATGACCTTGTCCCCAAATCGCCACACACCCAAAGCATCAAGAAACGATTTATTTCTCAGAACATTGTCTCCGAAATGCTTTTGAACCTTTTTTACAAACTCAATCTGTGTCGTCCACGATGAAGTCGGAGTTTGATATTCCACTGTGCTATTGTATGCCTCTGACAAAGCGGCGATAGGCTTCTTCTTAGCCGATAGGAAAGAGTTGAACCCAGTGACTTTATTATCATACCCATCAAACAACTTCACAGTTGAACATCTTGGGAATACGTGATTCAGCGTAGCATTACTCCTGGGTAGTTTTCTGCTTTGGCAGAGAAGAAAGAAAGGGGAGGGCAGATACTAGAGGACGAAAGCAAAAGAAAGAGAGAGAGAGAAAGGGGCAGGTGGGTATTGACGGTGGAAGTGGAGAAGTTGAAAAGTTTTTAACCAAAATATTAATCTTTTTATTAAATTACATGGTAGCTTATTTGAAATGCTGACTAGGCTGCCATGTCATTTGGTCTCTATTTTTGGTCGGCCTAATATTACTCTAAAATTTATTCAATATCGAAATGTTTAGAGGTGACAATCAAGTCGTATTGTGTCGGGTTCGTGTCGTGTCGAACATTAGTCAACTCATACCCAATCTATTTAATTATTCGTGTCGTATCGAGTTGACCTGTTTATTTTCGTGTCGTATTCGTGTTTATATTTGTGTTGACCTACATAAATTTTGAATAAAAAATTTAACGCTAAAATTTTATTTTCACTTAATTGAATCTTTCCTCATATTTTTTTTACAAATTAAAAATTAACTTAATAATAATAATAACAACAATAATGAGTAATAGTATCTTTTTTATACAATAATTATGTCAATACTTGATAATCAGTTACAAATAATTAATATTTTATTTATATAATACTAATTAAATATGTTAATTGTATATCATATAATCAAATTAAACATCAAAAATAATGGAAAAAATAAGTCAGCAAAACATAAAAACTAATACATGAAACAGAAAGGTTAAGTCAATCTCTTTTAAATTAAAAAATTCGTGTTGACGGGTTAATTCGTGTTAAATAGGTTAAATCCAAACACAATTCTTTAATATTTCATATTAACGGATCGTATCATATATGAATTGTGTCAAAAAATTAGTTTAATTTAATCTCATTTATTCGTATAATGTTTTGTATCGAATTATTGCGTCGTATCAAAACTTGCCGCTCTATATATGTATCTTCGTGATGGGACTCTCGAAGTCATTTCTTCCGAGAAAGTATCGCCGCATTTAACACAACCGCCTCAATTCAGTCCACTCGTTCAAAAACCCAAATTAGCCTCTGCCGGACTTCATATCCCTAATATATCCCACCAAAACGTGTCGTCACTTTAAGGATATATCCGTCTTTTCATATCTCTAAACAGTACCCAAAAATATCCGCGCCTTCGTCAAAGGTCTTGGTTTCGTTGTGTCATCACTTACATCTCAACCGTTCTTCCTTTTCATCGAACGGTTATTATCAGCCGACTGAGTAGTTATCATAAACCCTAGACGCTTCGCCTCTCCTCGCAGCTTCTGTCTCAGTCTCTGTCTCTCTCTTCTTCTTCAACGAGAAAGACGTGAAAACTTAAAAGCCATAGCAAACCAACCGCGATCTCCGAAAGAGAGAGAGGACAAATAAATCTGAGATTTCGATTCTTTGTCGTCCTGCTCTCTCTTTTCAGGTATAAATTTTTTGATTTCGAGCTATCGGTTTTCCGTTTTTTTTTTGGGGGAAAGGTTGTGTTCTCAAGAAAGAGAGTGAAAACTTGGGTTTGAGTTCAGTTTTGTATAAATTAGGATTTTTGTTTTTGTTTTTCTTCCTTGTATAGTTTTGTTTTGTGTAGGAAAACATGTACTGAGTTATTGATCCGAGTTGGACCGAGTCTGTTAATCGATTTGGAATCATTTGCTTCGTGATTTGGGTAGGTAGGACTTCAACTGTACTGGTTTGTTTTTTGAGTGTGTGGTTCTTGTTAATTATGACGATCTCAGACGCAGTGTGAGTTCAAGTCGGAGAAGCACAGAGTCTTGGTTGGACCGTGTTGGTGAATATGATTCCGAGTTCTTGGTCGATGAATCTATAGTGATTGGAGAATTGTCTCTGTCTGAGACCCTGTCTGAGTTCTAGTCCGAGTCGGACTGAGGCTTATTGTCCATGGTTCCCACTCTGCATGTAGTGATGGAATGAGGCTAACACCGAGTACAAATTGGGTTTTTTTGTGAAATTGAGTTTATGACGGTTGGTTGTAAAGATGCGTGAATTGTAGTGGAATCTTCAATCTGCATGTTGTAACAAAGTAAGACTCGAGATATAGTTGGTCGGAGTTGGGTGTGTTAAGAAGAGCAATTACATGAATGAGAGCCTGTGATTTCTAGTTTGGTTGGTGGAACAATTGTACACAGTAGATGAA
This sequence comes from Ilex paraguariensis, assembly GCA_963454935.2. NCBI lineage: Eukaryota > Viridiplantae > Streptophyta > Magnoliopsida > Aquifoliales > Aquifoliaceae > Ilex > Ilex paraguariensis. The sequence continues at coordinate 355,863 of CAUOFW020006247.1, read as the reverse complement.
TCTTGATTTGAGTCTGCATAGTAAGACAGAGACCGAGTCCAAGTTGGTGAGTTTATTGTACCGAGTTTGGGAAGATTGATTCTGCAATTTTGCCTCGCAGTAAGCACGGGCCCATGCCTTCGGTCGGGATGAGAAGGTCGACAAGGGTTTTTGGGGCAAGGGTATTGCGGTCAGGGAGGCGAGTGTGGACTGGGCCAGGAGGTGGTGAGGTGAGAAAGCACTTGAGAGCAGAGGCCAATGGGGAAGAGTGGGTTGAACTTCTTGATCATTCTGGGGATGGTGGACCTGGTGGAGGTGAGGGAATTGAATTTAAAGAAAATGGGTGGCTTTCTAATGATCTTGATTTGAAGCAAGAAGTTACCAAAATTGACATTCATGAAAAATTAAAAGAACTCAAATCGGGAAAAAGGGTGGCAAGGCCGAATGTAACTGAAGAAAATAGTAGATGTAGGATGTGGGGTGTTGTATATGAGAGGAGGAAAAGGAAAAAAAGGGATTCAGAAAGCAATCTTGATTTCTTGGATGACGAGGAAATGAAGATGAGGGCAGAGGAGGATTTCAGAAGGTATGGGAAACAGTTTGTTAGAAAGCAATGGAGGAGGAAGAGAACTAGAGAGAGTCCCCCGGTGGCTGAAAAGGGTACTATGGAGGGAAAGGAATTTTTGGAAGGTCCTGCTAGATGCTGCGGCCCTATGCTTGCTTTTGTTGTTGAATCTGAATCTTCTTCTAGTAGCAGTTCTTGGCCCTCTTGTCTTCTGAATTCAGTTCTGAGTTGCGTGAGAAGGGTCAGAATGAGAATGGAACTTCTTTCTGCGTTCATGTCCTCTGAGCCGATTGCTCGTGTTTACTCGTCACATGGCATTCATTTTTTGCAGGTATGTAGTTTTCATTCATTGTGCAAAATAAATATTTATACTGCAGTTCTCTGATCTTGTTGCTTGTAGTTTGGCTATTAGTGGAAACTGTAATGTTATTTTTCTGTTCATCACTGCTTCTGAAAGTAGTACTTTTTAAAAAAATGTTTTCAGGATCCTACAACCAGTAGAGATGTTGGAGTTTGCAAAATTTGGGGTGTCAGGTGCTTCATACCATTGTTTGTTGTGGACTTTTCTGCAATTCCATTCTGCTTCCAGTATTTGCATATAAGTTTGCTTCTGAAATCGGCATTTCTGTTCAATACTTTGGTCATATGTTCCACTGGTATTGACATCGAGGATGAAATAATGACTGATACCGAGGAACACCCATCATGCATCTCTTTCGAGAAAGATCAATCTGGAAGCCAAACTGCAGCATCTGTACACGATAGCGTTGGTAAGAATAGGGTGATACGTGCAAGTATTGCAGCTCCTAAATCAAGTGGCAGAAATGTACAATTAAGGAATAGTGTTAATTCTCGCAGTATCCAGAAGAGGAGGAGTTCTCTTCGGTTGAGAAGAGGCAGAAAACCTACAGTTTTTGGTGCACGCAAAGATAAAGGGGCTTTGGCTTCGAATGTATTCGGAATTAGACATGATCGATTTCCAGTTCCATCATGTACCCGAGAGCTTAGGAGTTCAGTTCGGAGGAGTTCTAGGACGAACATTGAAGACCTGAAATCTACGTTAATGGGATCAAAAAAGGGCATAAACTCTACCAGTTGCTCTGCAAACTTATTGATTGTTGAAGCAGACAAGTGTTACAGGGATGAAGGAGCCATTATAACCTTAGAGATTTCTGCCTCTGAGCAGTGGTTTCTGGCTGTTAACAAGGAAGGGATAAAGAGATACAGCCTCACAGCACAAAAGATTATGAGACCATGTAGTTGCAACCGTTTTACTCATGCCATAATGTGGACTGGGGATAATAATTGGAAGCTAGAGTTTCCCAACAGGCGTGACTGGTTGATTTTCAAGGAACTGTATAAGGAATGCTCTGATCGAAATGTAAAGACCCCCACTGCTAGCGTCATTCATGTGCCTGGGGTACGTGAAGTATTTAGTTTTCTGGAGAGCTGTGGTGTTCCCTTTATGAGACCCGATTCTTATATCACTGTAAATGATGATGAGGTCAGTAGAGCATTGACAAGGAGGATGGCAAATTATGACATGGACTCTGATGATGAAAATTGGCTAGACAAGTTTAATAATGCTTGTGCAGAGAACGAGCTGCATGAGAAACTCCTGGCTGAGAATTTCGAGTTAATAATTGATGCATTTGAGAAAGGTTTCTATTGCGGTCCAGATGATTACTCTGATGAGAAAATAGCTACAAATCATTGTCTAGATCTAGAAAGAAGGGAAGTTTTACAAGCTGTACATGGTTATTGGATGAAAAAACGTAAGCAGAAACGTTCAGCACTGGTGAGAATATTCCAGGTAAATGCGTCTTGCTTCAAAATTGTCATTATGTACTGGCAAAATATCTCTCTAGTTTGACATTAATTTTTTTATGGATTAGGAGTATGTTCTCACAATGTCTTGAAGTTATGTTATTGTATAGATACTGATCTTTCCATTTATCGCTGTAGATCATCTTTACATTTAAAGCAATATCATGTTTGTAAATTGGGTATCCATGTTTCCTTTATTCTGTGTTTTTTTCTTCTCTCTGTATTCTGATTGGTCGCCATAGTATTTTAATAAGATGGCCAATATATTTGCCATCGAAATGATATTATCCAATTTGGAGAAGCGTTTTTCATTAACAACAAACTCTTGCTTCTTTTCCATTTTTCTTTGAAAACTGTTTTGTTACTTTTGGTAGGCCCCGGGGGGGGGGGGGGGGGGGAAAGAAAACATGGGGTGGTATAGCATAAAAACTGGGGTTTGTGTAGAGAGGCTTCACTCGTATATAAGAATAATTTACTATCAGAAGAGAAGATGATTAAAAGGAGAAACAAAGAGGGCAGCTATGCATTTTCCATCAATCAAAAGAGCCTTCACAATCTTCTCCTGTTGAAAAATGAACTTTCCAAGAACCAATGGGCATCAGGTTTCTTGGGCAAACTGTGTCTGCAATTTCACTCTGACGCACTCATGCAAATGAAATGCATCTCTCCCTCAAATTAGGTTTGTGCAAGCATGAATACTTTGCTTTTGCATCCATAAAACTATTCGGAATTGTCCCAGAAAATCCAACTTAAGGGGTGTGGTTTTAATCAAACCAGTTATGCTGCATGGTGGAGGAATTCAGATGTTTTACTTGTATATCCTCCTTTTGGTAGGAATCCTCTTCCTTCCTTCCAGAGGTTTGCTTTTCTATCTATATTGAAGAAAAACGAACCAACTAAACAAGAGCAAGTTGTTTTTCCTAATTCTTGAAGAGGTGATTCATATACTGTTCATGTAAAATGCAGAAAAGCCTGTGGAAGTTTTTCTGCATTTTACATTCTTGCTGTGGAATATACACTGCCCTGATGGAAACTGAATTACTTTGTACTGTATTGTGAGTGAATATGTTGAGTAAAGATTGCGTGCAGAGCTGTGAGGCCCCTATTTTGTTATTTGTGTGCTAAATCAAAATCCAGAAATAAGATAGAAAATTCCTTGGATTTGAGAGATTCCTTCCTCTAGTTTCTGTTTAATTTATTATCACTGCTAAACCGACAGAGCCTTAATAGTTGTAGTTTGGGTGAAAGGTTGTTGAAGAGTTTACACATTATGTTAAAAGCATGCGATAAACCCATAAGGCAACTCCATGTGTCATATCAGTCAATTTAAGGGAGTGAATGATATGATTGCATGCCTTGTTAATTTCTCAGGCTTCTTAAAATCCAGTGAACTAGCATCTTTTTAATTACATATTTAATTCGGCCAATAAGTTCTGATTTCTGAATGCTGAACCTGCTTTGCCAAAGTTATAATGTTACCCAGTAACAGAAGGCCTCAGTGTACCTTTCATTTTGTTTGGCGTATGTACTATGAAAATTTCAGTTCATGGTCTGTCTCTAGCTGCCCTATCAAGTTGGCTATCTCAAGAACATAAATGATCTTTCCTGACAGTGTTACCTGCCGAGGAGAACTCAACTGATCCCAAAATCCATTCTGCGGAAGAAAAGATCATTCAAAAGGCAAGCAAGCCAAGTTGCAAGGGGAAAACAAAGAACTTTCTTTCAAGGTGAGTGTGTTTTTTTGTAAGTTTGTAACTTGCCTTGGTTTTTCTTAATGCTGTACCGGGGTTGAATATGCATAAACTTTACAGGAAAGGAAAGCTTATGAAGAAAACATTAGACTTGTACTGTCTATTGCTTCATTACCTTTCCTTACAATACATAATTTGATTGAGATTAATTGGGCTCATAATATTTTACTATTTGTCAACAGCAGCTTACAGTCTATGTAAAATTATACATGTGTTCTATGTTTCAGACACAACTCATTTACAACTACCAGTGTAATGAAACCCCTTGCATTCTTGAAATGACCTTGACACGTGCTTCCAGGGTTTGTTGGTTAACTATAAGGGAACAAGAGGTTTTGTTTTACATATTTGCCCATTTGATATGTATGCAAATTATATATACATGTCTATATATGTGTATATTACATATTAAAATGCTTGCAATAATCCCGTATTTAAAGACACACTACAATATTTCAAATCGAGCATTGGTCATGTAACATTTATATTTTAAATAGCAATTAATTTTCACTTCTCTTTTTCTGTAATTACGCAATTTAAAATTAAAATGGACAAAAAGAAAATAAGAGAGGTAGGAGATAGAGAAGAGAGAAGTATGGATTAGTGAGGTTGCATCATAGTTATCAACTAAGAAGCACGAACATGAGACATAGATACGACAAGACATGGACACGATATTTCTTAAAAAAGTAGGACACGTTGGGGACCCACAACAAATAATTGTGTCTATTATATAAAATTGGGCCAAATGTCCAATTATTATAATTTATCACGACTATAGTGATAATGGCATTCATAAAAAATTTAGTACTTTATGATAAGTAAATGTAATGACTAGTCTTCTAGTGTGAATTTTTAGACTAATATCATAATAGTCAATAATCTTCAATTTTTTTGTAGACGTGTACCAAACATATCTAATTTAAATGATTACTCTCATTTTTTCAGTTGCTTTTTTCTAAATCTTTTATGTATCTTTTGCTTTTATTATTATACTTTGTGTACAAATTTAACATGTTTAGTTTTGGTAATGATATGTTCTCATAATATAATATGCTTATTAGTCAAATTTTAAACTTTGTTAATTACTTGTAAATACAAGTTTATTGTTTAGTAGTAGACAATGTCTAAAGAAGTATTAGACACCGTGTTCGAAATTAAAATATATGTCACCTTCTTGAGAGTGTTCGTATTTCATAGGTTACTAGAAATCGCTAAAATTTTGACAATACGATAAAAAATGGGGTGGTTTGCGATCCAAATCGGCTAAAAATTGTTATACTAACCCCTAATCAATTCTCTTTTGTAACATGTATCACAAATGTAAATTAAAACATAATTGACTATGTGTGCGTGGATAAATATTTACATATAATTTTAAATAATAGAAAATTGAGTACAAATGTAAAATAAATAGTCGTTAGATGTGTGTTTATGGATGTATTATTATATGTAATCTTATATAGTGGTGAAAGCCCTTTAGATAAAAGGGTTTCAAAATGAATTGACACCTAAAACACCTTTCTAAGTCTACCCCATTTACGTACTTAAGAAAGTGTTGTACAACATACTCGTCTGTAAAGTATCAAACTAACCCACAATCTAGTTAACATTAGACTGTCAGGCATTGAAAAGTGTGTTAGTTGAGTTGTCTAACATTGGAGTGTTGTGCTGAGAACATGTTTTTTTTTTTTTTTTTGTGCAAAAAATTTTGGAATGAATTTTGTTCCGTTAGATGAAATTTAATGAAGATTGAATTAGTCTCACCAGTTTTGCTTTTATAAATGTGCAATTCAAATTGTTAGCTGAAATATTAGATAGATAACCAAGGATTAAAATTTGTTTCAGTGCATTGTTTCGATTACTTAGGAAACAGAAACGTTTCGACATGTTTTAGAAACGTTTTGACCCGTTTCGAACACAAAATAAAAAAAAATAAAAAATTGAAGCATATTTTTCAAAAGAATGATTAAAATATACCAAAAGATCTTGAAATACCTTGAAACATTTCAAAATAATTGTGCAAAAGCATTGAAATATAACAAAACATTCGAAACATTATGGACCACCTCGAAGTATTAGAATTTTAATTCCATTACTAATTTGTTTTGGTCTCCTTGAAAACAGAAACGTTTCAGATGTTTCGACCATTTCGAATCGATATTTTTATCCTTGTAGATGACATATATGTATATATAGAGAAAGAATAATCAATAGAGAAGTGTTTGGGGTGTTGGTTTTCAGGTTTTGGGTTAAACCGTCATGATGTAGAACCCTTCCTTGTTGGATATTTAAGTGCCTCGAAGTCTTATCCAATAGTACTCTTTGTCTTATAAAGCTTAGCCTTCTTAAGATCAAGGGTTCAAGTCCCCCTCTCCCTCCCCACCCCAACCCCCAAAAAAAAAAAAGATTACAAATGAGTTTGAGGGAGGAGTGATTTCTCTCTCTCTCTCTCTCTCTCTCTCTCTCTTCATGTGGTTTGGGCGAATGTGCTAGAATTTGAAGGATCATAGATTTACAGGGTTTGGAGGTTGATGTGGGACGGAAGAGGAAGAAATAATATAATAGAAAATACGAAGAGAATAAGGGATACCAAACCCTCATAATATTACTTAAAATAAATAAATAAATTCACATTCCTCAATTCAAGCCTTGCCAATCCCTTTTCGATCTAATGAGAAGCGGTGGTAAAGTCCACGGCAGGTGGTGATGGGTCTATGGTGGTGGATTTTGAAATTGAATGATTTTAACAAAAGCATAAGATTTGCTTGGGATTTAGTGTGGGCATTGGTTGGTGTAGCATTAAGGCTGTGCAATTGTGACCTGGGATCATGGGTTCGTATCATTGGAACGGTCTCTCTGCGTGTAGGAATGACATCATATTTTTAAATTGAGTAACGATCCTAATGACAAGTGTATTATCTAGAATGGATACTTACAAGTACAATAATATAGTACCATTTCAGCAAATGCAAAGGATATTTGCCCAATATCTGTTTGTGTTTCTGCTTGTATGCATTGCTTTGGTAAGGTTTTAGAATGATTTGTTTGAGGTAGGCTAGGGTTGGTTTTGAATCCATAGAGTGGATGATGTTTAACAAAAAATTGCAATTTAACCACTCTCGGGTTGATAATGGAATATGGTTTTATATAGGTTTGCCCAAGTATCTATTTCTTGAAATTATTTGTTTTGTTTATCCTTTAGAATTGAGCCTCAGTATTCAACAAATTTACAGCTGTTGCTACCAAGCAAGATGCTCAGGAAGAACAGAATATCTTTAATAAGGTCCAAGAAGCTAAAGCTGCAGCAAGTAGATCAGAGGAGTTTGCTGTTTTGAAGCGTCAAAGAGCCCAGCTTCTAATGGAGAATGCAGATTTAGCTACATACAAAGGCACAATGGCACTAAGAATTGCCGAAGCACTGCAAGGTGCCAAAGCTTCAGATGCTGCTGACTCTTTTTTTCTCAGTTGAATTACTGGGTTATCTTCTCCAACAGAAATGACCAATTTTTTGTTATGGGAGCTATCACAGCCTCATGGGCCCTTTTTTTTTCAGTCTTTGCAGGTCAACTTTGGAAGAAAATATTGTAAGTTAGTATAGATTTGATTGGATGTACATGTTGTATTATTGTTACCTTACACCCTATTGCTTACATGGCGATTTGGTTGATTTCTTTTGAATTGAAGATAGAAGGATGGAAGGTACAGGAGGCTCTAATAACTGTTAACTGCCCTTTCTGAGCGTTTTTTTTTTTCGTCCTCGTCTTAATCTCTCCAAATCCCACCAAAATCAGTTACTCTGATGTTGGCTACCCTGTGGAGGAATATTTCCTGTTCATTTTTCGGTGGAAAGTATGGCCAATAAGCTGTGCCAAATGCTATTGTAAATGAGAAGATTTTCTTTTCTTTGCTCTTGTTTTGATTTGCAAGTGTGATTTTGCATTATGGTGTTGTGATGCTTCCATGGTTTAAAATTTTGTTTCAAAACTGTTTTGATAAGTTAAAAAATGAGTAATTTGGAAACGCTTCGAGAAGTTTTTATTTTTAACCTTAATCACGTTCTTTTATTATTTTTAAACAATCATGTAGCCATTTTTATCACCAAGCATAGTTCCTATAAGTTGAAATTATAAAGCATGATTTGTTATCCTTGGGTACCGAAAACATTTGTTTCAAATGGAATTTAATTGTACAAAAAAAACCTTTGTCAATATATCAATGTCAAAAGAACTTCCAAATAGAATTTTTTTTATAATATTATATCAATGTCCGATTGGAAATTAATATTACAGAGTGAGGGGCCCTTTTCAAACATACACGCTGCATCTAAATGCATGGACAAATGTATATGTACATTTTTTTTAAGTTGGTGTATAAACACTCCTACAGAGTGAAGAACTTGTTTAGCATCGGCATATAGGCTGGAGGGAAGAACAGGAGCAATCACCTCAAGGAAAATATCTAGTGCCTTGTATGTTGACTTGTCCCCCCTACGGTGGACTAAAGGAAAAATTGTCAGCCCGTTTCCTTGGAAACATAAGAAACGTTTTAAGTTTGGGGCCAATCACAGATGACCTCCATTAGATTTAATCTCGTTATAGAGTTCCTTCCTTACCTTTAAAACCCTAAACATAACACCCTAACGTCATGAATTAAATTGTTTGATTTTAAGTCCATTTCGTCTTGAAGTTGAAAACCTGCGCTTGAAAGTCACGTTAACACCCTTTTCCATCGGTCTCCACCATTTAAATGCCCAAAGTGCCCTTTTATACACAATATAAGACCTACTCCAACATATCTGGTCATTTAGCAAAAGATGGTGCAAGAAGAAAGGAAAAAAGAGGGGGAGGAAGAAGGTCTGATACATCCTCTCCATCACATAGGTTTGTATTATTATTATTATTCATTTCAGTTAGCTCATTTGGTGGTGAAAAACTTGATTTGAGGTTTGAACGCTTTTGTCGTGCAAGAGTAGCCATTAGGGTTGTGGAGTCAAAGAAGCCAAGTAATGGAAAACTGTATTTTGTCTGAGAAAGGAAAGAATGTAAATTTTGGGCTTGGTGTAATCCACACATAGTTACATGGAGTCCATATCATATGCCAATAATCTCTCCACATTAACATGTTTTTCAAAGATTTAGGCCTAATGGCAGCCAAGCAGTTGAGAACATGAGCTTGAAGATGAGGATGCAAATCCTTGAGGAGAAGATTTATTTCTCTATTGTCACCATATATGATTGCATCCTTTATAGCCAAAAGATGATTCCATTCAGTGAAAAAAAAGAAGTTATGATCATACTTCAACCTAATACCCTTGTATGTTCCTCTTCTTCCTTTGTCTTACCTTAGAGCATCTCTAATATTGACTGAATTTTTTACTCAAATTTGAGCAAACAGTAATTGAAGTAAAAAACTTGATTTGATACAAAACATTACAATAGAGAAATTCAAATTTAAAGGAGTACAAACTCAAATTTAAACGAGGACAAATCCAAATTTAAAGAAGGGTAGAATATGATCATTAGATTTTTAAAGGAGAATGAAATCTAATAATTGATGATTTTAGTAAAAGTTTGAGTCTCCCTTTATTTGAAAAAAAAATTGAACTTCCCTTTGATTTGATATGAGTTTGGGTCAGATTATAGAAATTTTTTACCCAAATTTAAATTTTAGTTTAGAAAAGGATAAGGGTTGGAGATGCTTTTATGTAGAAGACATGAAATGGTTGGAGCACCACCACCCACAGCTGCACCTTTGCCTCGGCCACCAACACCCATGGCTACATTGCCACCACCACTCACATCTACACCTCGGACTCTCACAATTGCACCTCAACCTAGGCTACCAACACACAAGGCTGCACTACTACCATTGCTTACATTAGCACTACCACCACTCAACACACCAACACTGCAACCACTCAACACAACTGCACCTTTGCCTCTACCATAAGCACTCAAAGCTACACTACAACAATCACCCACACTTGCATCATTGCCTCTCATAGTTGGACCTCTAGCTGTGCCACCAACACCCAAGGTTGTACTACCACCATTGCTCACACCAACAATGCCACCACTCAACACACCTGCACCTTTTCCTCTACCTCTAGAAGTCATAATTGCACAATCGCCATCACCTATATTGTTTTGGGAGGGGGAACTAGATGTAGATCTTTCTTATGATTATACACGTGGAGACCAAGACATTATACCTAGAGGGGGTGAATAGATTTTTTAATTTTAGCCCAAATTAATACAAAATTAAAATTTATGTCTACCATAATTACCTCTTCTCATAAATATAAAACAATGAATGTGAGAACTTTTTTAGTGGCCACAGCCTTAACACACACGACGATTGATTAAATTAATAATTCACTTGTAATCAATCTTACGTTGACCCAAAATCTCCAAACCCAATTACACAATTATGGATGATATGATATCAAACAATCAAAACATCAAACACATAGTGCTTGTGTGTGCTAGTAAATGCAAGTGTGTACAATAATCAATATGAGACACAAATAATATGTCGACGCAGAAAACCCTCCTCGGGAAAAAACTACAGAGAACCGTGATTAACCATCAAAATTACTATTTTATTATATTTAATGATTGGTTAATTACATATTATTTGTAATTAAATGTGTTGAATTCCTTGATTTTTTAGTTTGATACTTTTTCTAGTTATTTGGTTTATTTTGCAGGTAAATTGGTTGATTTAAAGTAATAATGGATAAAGCAAGTAAATCAATCACTAGAGGAAGAATCGCATTTGGTAAGGATTAAAGAGTCAATATTGAGATAAGAAGACTTGAAGATATGACAGCAATTTAATTCTTATTAAAGTCCAAGATGAAAGAAAACTCATTTAAAGTTGGATTAGCAAAGTATCCTAGAAGAATAAGGATTTGACATGTCTTCAGTATTCTGGTTATAACTTTTGACTATAATATCCGATTTACTTGATATTTGGGTATTGAATAGAAGACTCCAAGGGCTACAAAAGTGTATTTCACGAAAATTTTGTGAATCATCCTCTAAATATGCGAAATCCAAGCTCGAACTCTAGACAGATTTTGTACCCGCCCCCCAAAGATTTTATGCAACGGATTTAACCTTACAAGACTTCTCTTTGGAAAGGAATTCCTTCCAAGCCAACCTTATATCTTCTACCTATACTTAGGATTTATTTTTAGTATAAATGGGGGTTCTCATCTAGGATTTAGATGATAATTCTTTTTCCCATCTTTTTTTTCTAGTTTTAGTTTGTTATGTCTGGCTAGAAGGTTAAGCTAGAGCTAGAGGAGAACCTCTCAATGAAGTTCGGAAAGTTTTTGCTCTGTAAAAATCCTTGAGTTGTTGTGCCATGTACATTGATTGCTTGAATTTCCCTACGAGTAAATAACTAGTTATTCCATACTTGATGTAATTATCATTATTTCATAAAATAATATAATTGATGATTATTCAGGTTCCTAAATAATCTTTTGATTATAACTTTTGATTTTCTTACTTGATTTGTTATTTGAATCAACCGACATCTGATTCTTGTTTCGAGTTAAGATTTAAGTTTTTAATCATTATTGTATGGAATTGAGAGGGAGTACCTGATGCTCTAGTATTTTTATTATATTGTTTTAATTACTCCAATCAATATTTTCTCAACTCAACAATCTCTTAAATAAATTGTTCTTACAAGTTTGCTTTTTATTTGTTTTGTGTCTCTTGTTTTTTTCAATTCTCTGTGGTTCGACCTTAGACTCCTGAGAAATTTATTACTTCGCACAACCTGCACTTGGGTGATCAATTCTAAAATTGTACTAAGTTTTTGACGTCGTTGCAGCGAAATTGTTTGAAGACAAGGAACACACTGCCATCTATTGAGGTTTGCCAAATTTGAGATTCATCACAGATCCGGTAATCTCGTTCCTTTTTAATTTATTTTATTATTATTATTTGTTATTTATTTGTTTTATTTTTTCGTAGGTTAGATATTCATAATTTTTATTTTATATTTATTTTATTTTTTTAATGTGGTGTGAAGATTTTTCCCGGGCATCCCATTGAGGTTTGCCCTTTAATTCCAACTGCTCGAAAATTTTTGAGAGACGGGACAATTGTCTTACCTAATTCTTTTCAACCTCACTCCGACCATTGTTCTGAAATTTTTTATCCCAATTTTGGTTGGGGGAATGAACATTATCAGTTACCTATATATGCCACATCACCACATGACCCTCCTCAATATCCACCTTACCATGACCCACAAGAAAAGAATTTGGAAGACATTCTTTGTGAATTTATGCAAAGCCAACTAGCTTTCAAAGACATTTTTTGTGAATTTGTGCAAAACGAACTAGCTTTCAATGAAAGCCAATAAGCTTTCAATACCCAAATAAGCCAAGATATTGATGAGACAAAAGATATGCTCAATACATTAAAACAAGAACAAGAGGTTGACAATAGTCAATATAGTGAGAGTGATTCTTTTCCTAAACTACAAATTGAGGATGAATCTATTAATTCTTTTGATAGTGAAGAATTAAGTGACATTATTATTCCACGAGAGGCTAATGAGCCCAAAGACCTTTTATTATCAACAAGTAGTAATGAGATTCATATATCTAATCTTGGTGAGAGTATAAAAGTTGAGTTGTGTGTTGTAATTGATAAAAATCTATTTGCTATCTCATTTTTAGATTTACATAAAAATGTATATATCTCCATTTTCTTGCATGTTCAAAAGATATATTGGGTATATGAGTGGATAGGTCGATTAAATGAGTTACTTCGACACCATATTTTTAAGCCAATAAAATTGAATGGACGCATATTCAAATCTGATTTTAAGCCGGATTGAGTGTGACATTTTATTTTTATTTGTACATAGTAGTTAGATTTTATTTTATTTTTTTGTTTAATTTTAGTTTCCTTTCTGTTTGTTTCAATTTATAGTTTTCTTTGTTTGTTGAGTTTTTATTTTTAGGTTTTAGAGTTGTTATAGCACCAGGTATTCATATCCCTTTAATCTTTATTCATTATTTTTATTGAGCATTAAGACATTTATTTTTACATTGAGGACAATGTTGGATTTAGGTTGGAGGGTAACTACTTGGAGGTTCACCAAATCCTAATCCACTACTTTCCAAGTCAACATACAAGTACCCGAAATTTAAACCTCAACCAATACCATGTTTAGATGCTAATTTCCTTGTTATGTCTCTCCCCTGAAAGTCCCTCTTCGACGTCTAGTGTAGCTTCACTAGGACCTCCCCTTCGCACGGTTTATTTAGGCCCCAAGTGATTATAGGCACGCCAGCAATCCTCGGTATGCACACACCAATGAGTTTGTCAACCAACAAGTTCTTCTTCTCCACGTTGTGAAGATGGATAAAATCACTAGTGGTATCTTTTGGATTCTAGGGATATAGGTTATGGTGGAAGCTCTCAAGGTTGAAAGGCAATTTTCTCTTTTCAAAATCTTACAAGAGGCTTGAACTAGATGTGGGAAAGACTCTCCCTATTTATAGGTCCAAGATAAGGGTAGTTTTAGTAAATAAGAAAACTCAGATTCGCGAACAACCGTTCGATTGGTAGGAGGGCGGTTGTCATTAGAATGAAAAAAATGTTTCAAACATGACTAAGGTAGATATCGCTCAAGCAGCCATAAGCCCCGCTCAAGCAACCATTAGACCGCTTGAGCTCACCCTATGTTGTATTCCGTGGTCTTTTACCATTTTCTTCCCTGAGACATAAAGAGACCACTCTAGCGAAAGCTAACAAGCATGTTTTAAGCATAAAACTATGTAAAAATCATGCAAAAACTATGCAAAAAATATGCAAAAACTTGTCCTCTTGAGCACTAAAGGGTGTTGCTCAAAGAGGGGTCCAATTGTGACTCAAACTATTTTTAACACAAAAATGGTTTAGAATTTTTTTTTTTCTTTTAAAATCACCTAGGAATCATAATTGAATTGCTTCATAATTCCATTTTCATCATAATCAACCTAAGTTAAAATAAGTAAGGGTTCATCTTATGTGTCTAAGCGTTACATTTGTCCAAAGCACAAAGGTGCATACGGAGGTTGAATGATGTAGCTTTGGCGCTTGATCTTCTCCCCTCAATGACATTTTCGGATCGTGAACATGATAGCATCATGACCATGGAATAGGTTGAGATTTTACAATGGACTCCACGAAATTAGTCAATTACAAATTAACAATCTCCCCCTTTGGCAATTTTGTGACAAAACACACGTTAGAAATTAAGATTACAACTCTTGCTCCCTAGGTACATTTTGAGCTATACTTAATTCAAATGATGCTTGTGTAAATGAAGATGATGAAAACGAAGGAGATGATTGATTTACAAAATCTACTGATGAATGAATAGACATAAACAATTAAAAGTAAACAAACACTCTATAAACATATAATACAAGTAAACAACTTCTCTATTAATTTAATTTCAAATTACCGCAACTCCCCGACAACGACACCAAAAACTTGATTCGACCTATTTTATATAATACACCTAAGTATAAGTGATCAAATAGTAGTTTTCTCGGTTTAAGTCCAAGATCGATCCCACAAAGTTTTAATAATTGGAATTTAAAATAAAAACAATAAAGTTGTTGTTCAAGTAGCGGAACATAAAATAGCTTGTGATGTGAGTTATAGATTGATAACTAGTCTAAGTAAATAAAGTGCGAAGGTAAACTAGTAAAAACAATAATATGAAAGGTACTTTTCAGTTTGGGGATCTCATATGTTTTATATTGATTAAGTACTGAAAATGCCACGTTACAACATTTAACTTTTCCAATCGTTTGGAAAGTTAACTAGTAGGTCTGATGTATATTAAACCATAACACAACAACTTCTTAGATTAGCTAGTAGGTATGTGCAACAATTGACTGACTCAAGTAAACCAGAAGGACAAGTCATTCAAGAGGAATACTTGAATTAATCAATTTGCAGTTTTATGTATCAATTAAACAACCTTAGTGAACCAAAAGGTCAAGCCATTCAATTGGAACACCTAGGTTATTCATCTGACAACTTTATACCATGCAATAGGAAAACATCCTCAGTACACCAAAAGGTCAAGACATTCAGTTGGAACACCGTAGATATTCAACCAGCAGGTTGATAATTCATTGATGACATAATTTTGGGCTACATACTGAATTGAAAGCATTGGCTATAATAAGACTTAACCTGTCTATAACTAATCAATCGATTTTTACATAACACCCATTTACATACATCACTGTATCATGCATGAAGTTCATAATAATAGATAGTATGGTATAGAATATTAAGTATTGCTTGGTATTCATAACCAAGAGCATATTATAACTATAACCATCCATTAATTAAGGGAGGTGTGTGTGTGTATATATATATATATATAAAGCATAATTCCACATTGACATTTTCATAACTTAACTAGTAATATAAATATGTTTACCCCTTACTGAAGGATATAATTAAAATATGCACACCCCATTGCTATAAACAAGCAAGAAATGCTAGTAATTTTCATTACAATAGTAAATAAAATACAAACACTGACACTTCTTTCGCAAGGAATAGTTGAAATACAACCACCCTTAATATCGATTAAAACACAAAGGTGGCACCAGTTCAATTCTTCAAGTAGAAAGACATAATAGAAATGTAGAAATAACAGAGTTCTAATTGGAGGATAGGTCGGACCGGATCTTGAATTTTTCTATGAATTTCTTTCTTTTTCTTTTTTTTTCTTTCTTCTTGAATTCTCTCTGAAGCTTCCCCTCCCAGATGACTAAAGATGAAGGAGTAGCACATATATATAGGCAACCAAGAAAGTAGGAGGTGGAGGATAATGTTGAACCGCCAAGGGCCATCGTCCGGACGCCATCACCACTGTCTGGACGGTGCTAGTTTGCTGGAAAAGTGATGTTGATCTTCTTGTTGTTCTATTGGTTTCTTGGTTATATTATACTTGTATCCCTTGTTGTTTCAAGCTTTGACAGATTGCTCCTCATACTCTCCAACAATTCCGCACAAAAACCCCTAAAATTTTAGACAGTATACACATAAAACCCTAGCTTACGCACAAACCCTAATTAATATTTTTTAACTATTTTATCTTACAACTTAAATTTTTTAACTATTTTAATTTACATATTAATTAAGGTTAATCAACAACACCCTTTAGTGATTAAGTGGACTAGTTTTTTTTTTCTTGGTTTAGGCTTAAAAAATCAATAAGTATTGCCCTATATTTGCTAGCTTTCACTAGAGCGGTCTATCAACATTTAGGGAATAAAGTGGGAAAGGATGAAGGAAAGGAGTAACAAGGCCCGCTCTCTGGGCCGCTCAAATGATCTCATGGTCACTTGAGCGGTCCAAGCTCTCCTGACGAAGTTTAAATCCAATTTTCAGCCTAGAAGGTACCACCCTCGGACTACTCTCCAACTGCTCGAGCATGTTAAGCGCAAATTTCCAGATTCTTTATTTCCAAGACAACCCTGATTTGTTGCCTATAAATAGAGGGATTGTTTCTCAACCTAGGGTAAACCTCTATGAGCTAGACAAGACCCAAACCTTTCTATAGAGCTTCAAGAACAACCCTAGATCCCTAAGTCCAACAAGGTCAACCATCTTGATTATTCCATTCAATCACACATATGAAGAAGAAGATCTTGCTTGGTGTCAACCAAAACTCACTTGGAGAAGTGTGCATTCCGAGAGTCTTGGGTGTGAAGCCTTGAAGATTACTCATGTCCTAGGGTATTTCATTTGATTCACGTTACAATTAGTTTATTATTCTTATGCTTTGTAGGAATATCCTTAACCCGATTGTGCGGGATTTTCATAAATTGGTTGTGCACTATCTTAATATTTTCATAGAAACTCATTATCCTAAACATGTA
The DNA here is from genome assembly GCA_963454935.2 of Ilex paraguariensis. Classification (NCBI taxonomy): domain Eukaryota; kingdom Viridiplantae; phylum Streptophyta; class Magnoliopsida; order Aquifoliales; family Aquifoliaceae; genus Ilex; species Ilex paraguariensis. Next base: position 338,810 of record CAUOFW020006247.1, on the reverse strand, counting down.
AAATTCCTTATTTTGAGAAACTTTTTGAAATATTACACTCCTTTATTCAGCTTACATATATAGTGGAGATGCAAAACCTATTGCAGATTTTGAGTCAATCCTCCTTAGAGAGTTATTCCACATTTACTTAAGTAAGAATTTTTGATTCAGTGATAAATTTCTTTGAATAATCTCATTAGTTTTGTTTTAAATAGCACTCATTGAATAACATGGTTAACATTTCCTTGAATCTTTAATTCAGAACTATGCAAGTGTATGATTTGTGAAAAATGATTTTAGGTCATCTTTGCTTTAATTTTGAGCCTTAGTCATTTCTTTTACAAAATTATATCCCTAGTTAGCAGTGATTGAGCCTAAAAGTATAATTTATTTTTCATGAAACCCATAAGTTAACCAAGCCACAGAAAAATATATTTGACTAGCACTTTGCTATCTAATTTTCTTGCAGCCTCTCCTATGTTAGTGTGATACGAAAAGCAAGAGCAGAAGAAAAAGCAAAAAGAAAGGAAGATGGTGATTACAGTTCAAAGAAAGAAAAATTGTGGAAGAAAGAAAAGGAAAGAACAAAGAAAGAAAAGTACCAAGAAAGTGAAAAATGAGAATGAAAATGGAAGAATGAAAAATATCATGTATGTGAAATTTTGAAAAAAAAAAGGAAAGAGGTGTGCCACACTACTCAAGAAAGGATAGTTTTTGAATACTCTTGACGTCGTTTCTTAACCCAATACTCATGGCCACGTTATAACCCTAAAAGTCCTTTTTTATTTAGAAGTCATGCATGTGTATTATATCTGCCTATTCATGAAAAAGGGAAGTGTTGATAATGTGTTTGATGTTGTGTTAATATTCCTTCATGAGATTATGCCAAATTTCAATTTTATTCAAATAATCGTTCTTTTGATATTACATGTGAAATTATTTATTTTATTAACAATATTCTTATCACATGTAATTTTTGAGTGATAGTCATTATAATGAGAGTGTGTTCTTTGCTGAGTGATTTCCAAGAAAGAATTGACATCGAAGCTAATTCTTGTACAGCAAAGTGAAGGGTGGTGGTATTTTTTAAGTATTTTTGAAAAAAATGAATCATTGCACACACACAAAACTTTTTATGAAAATATATGGATAGTGTCACAACTAATGTGTGTTACTCTTATAGTGATCAGGCAAGGGAGGTATCCTGGCAAATCAAGGGAATGATGATTTAAATTTTTTTGTAAAAAGTATGAATAATTGGATTCTAACAATTGAAGGTTATAGGTAGCTTCACTGAAAACTTTCATGAGACAACACTCGTCCACTAAGGATTACCTAGGGGTTTAATGACTTGTTACATATGTTAAATGCAATTGTGACATCTATGAAAGTGATTTTATTTTGTTATTTATTTTTATTACTAAGAACTAGTAATATTTAGGTTGGGAGTGTGATTAACCCTAATTAGTGCGTTAATAAATTAAGGTATTAGGTTAATTGTGTTAATAAAGTGAGTTAAAACAGTCAGGATATATGAAAATAGGGTTATTGTGTTAATTAGGGTTAATGCGTTAAACTTTATGTTTTGTAGGGTTTTGTGCTTAAATGCCGAAAGTCAGGATTGTTAAAGTGTTAAAGATAAAACAGAAAGGGGAGGCAAGTGTAATTAAGCCAAGACCACACCAAAGCACAGAGCAAACTCACAACCAAATCTAGAGGTTTAGCACCATCTGGATGGTGGCTAAACTGGCTTAAGCTCCTCATTTCTCATATTGTTCAGCTCATCCAACAACTTCACCTGATTGGACCATCCAGCTTCTGTCGCCTCAGCCAAGCCTCCCAACTTCTATAAATAGCAGGCCTCTACTTCATTTCCAACATTCAATAATATTTTGGTAGAGAGAGTGTGGAGGGAAGTAAAGGTCAGTCAAAGTCTTCGCTGAAGAGTCACAGAGAGTCAGCAAAGTTAGAGAATAAGAGTGAAAGAGAAACAGTACAGCGAAGCCCTGCCGAACTACTTCTAGTCAGCCTTCCATTTTCTTGCTTATACATTTTTGTTATTCCTTTTTACTTGGAGGGTTGAACCTCTCCAACTTTTGCGCCCTAATCGGTGATAAGTGTGGTGGTGTTTCAACTATTCCTTAGAGAAGAGTTGTCTGTATTTTTTTTGGTCTTACAATGGAACTACATCGCACCTCTGCTCGTCTATAGTAATGGGTAGTGAGTAGTCCGCGTATACCCTTCGGTGAAGGGTAAACATATGTAAGATATTGTTTAAATTATCAAAATGTTGATATTTTAACTATGATTTAATGTTATATATATCTCCCTTATTGATAGATGGTTACATTTATAATATGTTCATGGTTATGAACATTGAGCGGTACCTAATGATATATACCATACTATCTTTACTAATTATGTACTTTATGCATGATACAATGATGTACGTGATTGGGCTTTATGTAATAGTCGATAGATTGATTATAGACGGGTTAAGTCTCGGCGTAGCTAATGCTTTTGATTTAATGCATAAACTGGAATCTCGTCATCAGTGAATTATCAACCAATCGATTGAATAACTGTAGTATTCCTTCTAAATGGCTTGCCTTCTGGTTTACTATAGTTGTTTAATTGATGCATGGTATAGAGCTGCCAATTGAATAGTTCAAGTATTCTTCCTAAATGGCTTGCCTTCGAATTATTTAATTGTTGCATGGAAATATACCTGCTGGCTAACCTAATCAGTTGTTGGATACGGTTCAATATAGATCATACCTATCAGTTGACTTTTCAGTAAAATGGGGGTTAATTGTTGTAAAGTGGCATTTTCAGTACTTAAATCGAGTATTGTATTGTAATTTGATCACCTGCACTTAGGTGTATGATGCTATTGTGGTGGTGGTAATCGAGATTAAGAGTCAATGGGTGTAACGATGTGGTATCAGGTTATGCGGTACTCATAAGTATTTCTTGTAAAATTCGGATAAATTTGATTTTTTATGAAAAAGGGCAGCATGGTAATTTGTCACTTTGGTATGGACTGAAAACCTGAATTTTTCTAGAGGTTGGATGGCGAAATAGACCTCACCGTTAGATTTGTCTAGTGCACTGTTAGATTCGTCTAGCGAAATCTAGTTATAGAGTCAATTTTTGTTGAATTCTAAAATAGTCAGACTTTTTGCATTTTACGAGGTAATCCAGTGTCGAGTGACCTAAAAACGAAATATGGAATAAAATTTCATAATTTAGAAAATAATTTAAAGGAATTTCATATATAAATATTTTAAACTTTAACTAGGATGAAATTTAATTATTTTGGGACGAAATCGAATCCAGGAAAGGAGGACTTGTGGCGCAACATAGGCCAAGCATCCTAGGAGTATAAATAGGGAAAAAATAAGATGTAGGTGTCGACTAGTGGGTGGCATATGCTCTTCTAGTGAGACAAGGAGAGAAATCTCAAAGTTTGAACTTGATCCCAATCTTGGGATACTAAGTTAGTGCTCTATTGCTATTTGACATGTGTATAGATGACAAATAGAGGAAAAGGACACAGCCGAGGAGGTGGACAGAACAATAACCAACCACCACTAACCTTTGACCAATAAGCCTTTATGAAGGCTATTGGCACGATGACGCCTACCTTTGCACATGTTAGCACTAATGTGAGCTAAGGAGGCTTAAGTAACCTTCAAAAGTTCAAGGCAAACAAGCCTTCGACTTTTATGATAGGGCGGATCTGATGGTGGCTGACCATTGATTCTGGCAAGTCGACAAGATCTTAGAGGATATGGAGATCACCTCCAATGCCACTAAGATAAGACTAGCTGCATTCCAACTAGAAGGAGAAGTCCATCTGTGGTGGGATTGGGCAAAAGCCTTGAAGAATTTAGAGGCGATGGCATGGGAAGAGTTTTGGGAGCTCTTCATGGGCAAATACTTTCCATTGGCTGATCGACACGTGAAAGCTCAGGAATTCTTGGATTTGAAGTAGGAGACTATGACGGTGATAGAATATGTGGCTAAATTCACTAAATTAGCCCGTTTCGTTGATGATTACATGGCTATAGAAATGGCTGAAATAAGGAGGTTCGAGGATGGTTTGAAATTGTCCATGTGGGAAAAGATTGTGGGGCATCGCCTACAAGATTTGGACTCGATGATCCAGATGGAAATAGCCATTGAGAGAGAGGTAGATGACACAAGGAGCATCCGAGAGACAGCTGTTATGGATAAGAAAAAGGATAGTCAATCCTCTTCTTCTGGTTTGAGAAAGAAGCAATGAACTTCTACTCCGCAAAGACATCATGTACAGGGTCTCGGCTAACAAGAATAAGGCCAAGGTCGATCCTCTCAAGGCAGGGGAAACTTCAGGACTTCTTACTAGGCAGGTCAAAGGACTTGCTACATACGCCACCAGCAGGGTCACATGAAGCGAGATTGTCCTCAAAGGTAGAGATCCCAGAGTTATGGGACATCCTAGTCCTAGTCATTAGTGGGGCATACACACACTCATTTCATTCCTCCTTACCCCACTATAGGCCAAGAAAGTCAGTATCAATTTCAAGGTGCTACACAAGCTCCTACTACTTCACATGCGGAGACTTCACAATTATGCTAAATGGGCCAGGGCATGGGCCGAGGCTGAGGACAGGGCTCATAGGTCAGGACTTCAGGGACCTAGGAGCTTGTCTACGTCATCACACCTCAAACTGAGCTAGTGGATCAGTCAGTTATTCAGGGTACATTTATATTCTCTCGTTATGGGCAAGGATATTATTTAACTATGGTACATCACATTCATTTATTTCTGCATCATTTGTGAGAGATTTGAGCTTAGAGGTGAAAACCTTGGAAAAACCATTGCATGTGAGTTCTCCCCTAGGAGTTTGGGTGAGTGTTGATCAGATATATCGGGGTTGTGAGTTAGAAATCTCAAAGATTATACTCACTGTGGACCTTAGGATCATGAACATGTTAGAGTGTGATGTCATCCTTGAGATGGATTGGTTAGCGATACACCGAGTCGTCATTGATTGTGATCAAAAGAGGGTCACTATCTACGCCCTGGAGGGTGTTTGTTTTAAGTTTCAAGGGAAAGAGCATGATGCTCTACCCCAAGTAATGTATGATTCCCATTGGCACGGACAGTTGATGGATTAGATGACAAGTTTTTTCCTAGAGAACAAGGCTAAACAAGAGCTGGGTCTACCTCGGGTGGTTTGTGAGTATGAGGACATTTTTCTGGATGAACTATTGAGATTAACTCCATATAGGGATGTAGACTTCACTATAGAGTTGTACCCCAGTGCATCACCCATTTCTATGACATTGCATAGAATGACACCTGTACAATTGTAAGAACTCAAGGTCCAATTACAAGAGTAATTGAACAAAGGTTTTATTAGACCGAGCACTGCATATTGGGGCACTTTGGTATTGTTTATCGAGAAGAAGGACAAGACCCTACGTCTATGCATAAACTATCGGCAGTTGAATCAGGTCACTGTTAAGAATAGGTACCATTGCCAATGATTGATGATTTGTTTGATCAGCTGAGAGGGGCGCGGGTCTACTCCAAGATAGATCTACACACGGGGTACCATCAGTTAAGGATTAAAGAGGCAGATATCCCTAAGACGGTGTTTAGGATGTGATATGGGCATTTCGAGTTCAATGTGATGGATTGACGAAAGACATTTATGGATCTCATGCATGGGGTATTCCAGCCCTACCGAAATTAGTTTGTCATGATCTTTGTTGATGACATTTTGATCTACTCCAAGTTTGAGGAGGAGCATGAAGATCACTTAAGGGTTGTTCTCCAGACCTTGAGAGACCATCAGTTGTACGCCAAGTTCAGCAGGTGTGAATTTTGACTGACAAAAATGAAATTTTAGGACACGTGATGTCAGCTTCAAATGTGTCAGTTGACCTAGAGAAGGTTGAGGCAGTTATAAGTTGGGAGAGGCCGAAGTCAATTTTCAAGATACACAGTTTCTTGGGATTGTCGGGATATTTCAGGAGGTTCATTGAGGACTTCTCCCGACTAACTGCACCTATGACGAGATTGACCTGGAAGAGATCAAGTTTTAGTGAGATGACTCGTGGTGAGGGCATTCCAAGAGTTGAAGGGGAGGCTTACTTAAGTTCCTATTTTGATAGTCCCGGAGCAGAGACAGAGGTATACAGTATATTGTGATGCCTCCAAAGACGGACTTGATTGTGTTTTGATGCAGTCCAGGAGGGTGGTGGCTTATAGTTCTCGGCAGTTAAAGAATCCCAAACAAAAATACCCCATGCACGACATGGAGTTGGTGGCCATTGTCTTTTCCTTGAAGGCATGACACCACTATTTGTATGGTGAACAATTCGAGGTGTTTTCAGACCATAAAATTTTGAAGTACATCTTCACTTAGCGGGACCTCAATATGAGACAGCACGGATGGATGAAGTACTTGGAGGATTATGACTTTACTTTGCATTACCATCCCAATAAGGCAAACGTGGTGGTTGATGTATTTAACCAGAAGTCACAAGGAGTCTTGACTAGTGTGGCTTCCCGAGAGTAGTAGATGCTCAAGACGGTGGGACAGTTAGGGCTACACTATAGGGGACGGACTTGGGGTACTTTGTGGAGTTTAGTGGCTACGCCTTCCCTACTGAGCATGGTGATTGAGTCCCAAGGGTAGGATACAGAGATATCGTCCATCAAGGATCGGGTATAAGTAGGTATAGGTGATGAGGGCTAGGCCATTAACATAGATGGTGGTCATTGGTACAGAGGATGGATTATGGTTCTCTAATCTACAAATCTGAGAAAGGAGATCCTTAGGAAGTTTCATTGCTCTTGTTTTGCTGTACATTCAAGTGGCATGAAGATGTACTATGATCTTCGTCGCCAATACTATTAGAGTGGGATAAAGAGACACGTTGAAAATTTCGTTAATCGATATCTCACATGTCAACAGATCAAGGCTGAGCACCAAAGACCAGTAGGGTTGCTTCAGCCTTTGAAGGTGGCTGAGTAGAAGTGGGAGCACGTCATAATGATTTTTGTGACCTACTTGCTACAGACATTACGGGGGCATGACGTGGTATGTGTAATAGGGGACCGACTTACGAAGTTAGCACACTTTTTAGTAGTACGGATGACTTTTACACTAGAGAAATTTTGTCGATTGTACATACGGGAGATAGTTTGGTTGCATGGAGTGACTGTATCTATAGTATCATATCAAGATCCTAGATTTATGGCTCATTTTTGGGAGAGTTTTCAACGGACCATGGGGACACAGTTGATGATGAGCACATATTTTCATCCCCAGACAGACGGTCAGTCAGAGAGGACCTTCCAAACTTTAGAGGACATGCTACAGGCATGCATCCTAGATCTCAAGGACAACTGAGAAGAGTATTTACCCTTAGTAGAGTTCGCCTGCAACAATAGTTATTAGGTGAGCATATAAATGACCCCCTATGAGGCACTTTATAGGAGGTCATGTCGTTCTCCGGTTTGTTGGATGGAGGTTAGAGATGTACCTTTTACGGGTCCGAATTTGGTTAGAGACATCTCAGAGAAGGTGGACTTGATACACAAACATCTTCTCGTGGCTTAGAGCTGACAAAAGAGCTACACTTACAGATAACGGCGATCTCTAGAGTTTGAAGTTGGAGATCATGTCTATTTGAAAGTGATGCCAAAAATAGGAGTGGTCAAGTTCAGTGGCGTTATCACTAAATTTATCAGGTGTTCACGTAGTGTTCTATGTCTCCATGCTCTAGAAGTACACTCTAGATCCGACACATATAGTGGATTGGGGTGAACTGATTGTTGATATGGATGAGACCTTTGAGGAGGGACCGGTGTGTATCATGGATAATCGAGAGCATGTTTTGCGAGGCAAGACCGTGAGGCTTGTGAAGATGTTGTAGCAGCACCGAGGTGTGAAAGAGGCGACATGGGAGCGTGAGAACACTATACGTACTAGTTATTCATTCTTGTTCAAGGATGAAGGTACATTTTTGTAATCATAAGTATTGTATTAGTTGTTGCATATGCATGCGGTTAAGTGTGCATAAGTGCATGAATTTTGAGGACACAATTCTTTTAAAAGGAAAGAATGTAAAACTAAAGTAAATTTGAATTTTTGTGAAAAAGGGCATAATGATAATTTGTCACTTCAGTATGGGTTGAAAACCAAATTTTTCTAGAGCTCGGATGACGAAACGGACCTCATTGTTGGGTTCGTTTCATGAAATCTAGTTATCCAGTCAATTTTTGTCGAATTTTGAGACAATCAAACTTTTTACGTTGTACGAGACGATCTAGTGTTGGGTGACCTAAAAATGAAATATGGAATAAAATTCCATAAGTTGGAAAAAAATTTAAAAAAAGTTCATATATAAATATTTTGAACTTGAACCGGAACGAAATTTAATCGTTTTGAGATGAAATCACACCTGAGAAAGGAGGACGCGTGATGCAACATGGGCCAAGCATCCTAGGAGTATAAACAGGGGAGGAAATCAAATTTTCTCCCCATTCTCAACTGGGTTTAACGTTGGAAGAGGAAGAGAGGGAAAAGAGAAGAAAAAAAATTAAAATCTCCAACTTCTCTCTACGATCTACGGAGTTTTGTTGGTCTAATCGACTCGGGCCAAGAGTCAAAGTTCATCTATGCGATGAGGGGTACGCGATCATACCAAAAAGGACGAATTTCACCGAAGATTCAAAAATAAAATTTTGAGAAAATCAAAGATTGATCTTTGTTAGTGTCTTGAAGGTTCTACAATCTCATTTTACGCTTCAAGAGGTAGAGTTTTCATCCTAACTAGGTTTATTTCCAACTTAGGGTGATTATATGAAATTGGTAGATTGTTAGATATATTTAACACTTGCTTATTGTTGTAGATTGATGAAATAGGTATTAGAAATGGGTAGAATAAATTTTATCTTGAATTAAGTATGTAGAAATTACTTAAAGTAATTTCTTGAGTTATGTGATGAATTTGAGCATTTTATGTGATTACATGATTTGGTGCCTTGAAAGTGTTTGATTCAATGTCTATGTGAAATTAAGTGTATTTTGCATAGATTATGTATACACATGCTTAAGAAATTGTTGTTGAATGTAGATGTTGATATGGGTTAGATAATATATTGACATTATGAGGCTTTATGAAAATTATATACTTATGATGTAATAAAACTGTGCGTGCAGGATCTTGCACAATATAAAAAATGAGAACAGATCTCTTCCTTGGTGAACTCAAGTGGGTCAGTTGAGTGATCAACCACGCTGCTTGGGACAGCCTGCGAGGTCCGGTGGTAACCTGGAAAGGTAACAGAAGGCCCTCGTGAATTGAAGGAATGACAGATTGTGCGTGCAGGATCTTGCACAATATAAAAAACGAGAACAGATCTCTCCCTTGGTGAACTCGAGTGGGTCAGTTGAGTGATCAACCACGCTGCTTGGGACAGCCTGCGAGGTCCGGTGGTAACCTGGAAAGGTAACGGAAGGCCCTCGTGAATTGAAGGAATGACCCAGTAAGGCTGAGAAAAGATTCCTGGAACAAAGGAGAACAAGTTAGAAGGGCGCCGGAGTGTTTTTCGGCTTATCCCCTCCGACGATCAAGTCAGTTTTTGAAAGGGAGAGGAAGGAAAAAGCACTGAGTATCTTTTGTTGTCAAGAGTTTTTTGTTGCATACCGTTTTGCCTTTTATGAGGAGTATTTATACCTCAAAAGCTCATGATTGCTGTCAGTGTTGTCAGTAGATGATCATTAGGTACAGGCAGTGTGCGCACTGATTCTGATGAGGAATGTCTTCCTTTCTTTAACTGCTCGGGGTGCCGAGCAATCAATGCTGTGTCATCGGGCTGCCGACTGTCTAATGATCTCCGCTCGGGGAGGATGCAATAAATGCCCAGCCTTAGAGACATTTATTGCCTTTCAATTCCGAGCCTTACCGCATTGAATGCGGTCTCATCAATGGAATGGTGTAATTAAATGTTTGCTTTCCCAAGTCGCGTGTCAGTAAGGGCATGCGGTCTTTCTGTCTCTGATGTGACACAATTTGCCACGCGTCCATCCCTTATTGGCTGTGGACCCTGCCTTCCTGTTCCTTCTGACACCAATTGTGTAAGACGAGACCATGATAGCTAACCTAGACTAGCCTAGGCTAGTGACCTGTACATCAATAACTTATACTGGAGCAGAGAAAAAGGCATCTTGGACGGGTACATCTCGGTACCGAGGGAATGCACATCTCGGTACCGAGGATAGGTACATCTCGAGCCGAGGGAAACCGTATATGATGACCGAGGTACAATACAGACCGAGGTACCGAGAGATACGTGTCGGTTCGTAAAACGTACTCGACACGTATCAAGCACCTCGGGGCGAGGGATTTATAAGCCGATGGTACGTGATCTCAGTTAACAGGATTTTTAGTGACGCCCGAGGACACGTGTCTTCATCTTGGAGTATTTCAGAAAAGTTCCATCAACTGCCCCCCAGCCTTTGATCTTCTGACGCCGAGGACACGCGTCGTAAGGAGACGAAGGGTTTCCCAACAACCTCAACTGCTTCATCATTGCCTCTAGCCGCTTTCCCTTGCTTAGGGAGTCGTGCGCATTAAATGCGCCCTTTCGTGTTTCGCGCCCAATGATGAGACCGGTACTATATAAATGGGCTTCCTCCCTCTTTTTCTCATTTCGTCATTCTGAACTTTTCTTCCAGAGAGCCCTTGCCTGAATCTTCGCCGGAGACCTCTTCTCTTCTGTCTCTTAACTGTCCAACCTTTTCACTGAAGCTTCAAAGCAAGCAGACCCATCCTTTGTTTCTGAACATTCTGGGAAGGAATCGATTCAAGTTTTCCAGAAAATACCTCTTCTTACGCTCTGGTGAGTTCCAGTATCCTCCATTTCTTTGCCCTTCTGTCTCTTTTGGTTTTCCGATTACCGGAGGTGTTTTCTGGTTGCCATCCAGCGATCAACCCCCGGGAAGCCTTCTTGGGGATCTTCGTGGAAAAACCCCCTCTATTTTTATCACTTCTTGAACATGCCTCGTCGTCGTTCTGCCCCCGAGAATCCTCAGGCTAGTACCTCGAGGCCAGGGAAGTATAAAGTAAAAGGTAGTGAACAAATTAATAGATTTAGGGTTAGGTACGGCGTTCCACCGAATGTAGAGATAGAGGATTATGATGCGGCTGTGCACCCTCTGCTTCTCCAGTTCCTCTCTCATTTCCACCTCTTTCCCGGGCAGTGTTGCCTTAATGTCTTTAGGATAATTATGGGGGTGCTAGAGCTCAATAGGCGTCTTGGGGTAAACGTCGGGCTAGACGATATCCTTTTTTGTTATTCCCTTTTGAGAGTTACGCCTCAACAACACTTCTACCTCAAAGCCAGGGACCCATCTATGTACCTCGTAACTCACCTTCCTGACTCGGACAAGGGGTACAAGGATGACCTACTCATCTTCGGGGATCTTGGCAGAGAGGTGTCGGTCCCGAGTATGACGGATTGTTATGTCCATTGGAATGGAGAACGACAAGTACGTCGGTTCCTTCGGGCCTTATTATTTTGTTTCTGAAATTTTCTACATGCTCATGACCCTCTCCCTTCTTTTTGCTTGTGCAGACATCTCCCCTCGGGAAACAGCACCTCCACCCCGATCGTCGGTGAATTTCGCAGACTTAATCACTGTTTGGAGTTTTACTGGCGACGACGGGCTCGGCCGGGCTGCCCACGTCCTCCTGAATTACACCCCTGGGTATAAAAAGTTTTCGCAGCTTCCCCAGCCTTTCGAGCCTTCTCGGTGGTCTGAACTCTTTGATCGGGCGACGGGGGAAGAAGTCGAGGAGAACTTGGAAGAAGACCCTGATCGGGCCTCGGAGGCTGAAGTTGAGGGTGAAGCTGAAGAGCTCGGGGTTGGAGAGGACTTGGTTCCTTCGCACGCCGAGGTGGGGACTTCGGGGAGAGATTCCTGGCCGGACTTCCAAATCCTACAATCTCTCGACGTCGAGGACGCCCTTGAGGTAGCAATGTCCGGCGCGCCCCGTATTGATTTAGGGTTCCTCAGGCAGAGGCAAGCCCTCGCTGCTGGGAGGGGACGAGGATCGGCCGGTGGGACCCCATCTGCAGGGACCAGCGCCACCCCCTCCTCAAGAGTCGTCAGTCGGGGTCAGGTGCGTGACCGAGATCCTCAGATAGAGGAGGAGAGGAGGGTCAAACATAGGCACGACGACCTTGGGAGGGGGTCCAGGGCCTCCCCCGCTCAGCAGCAAAGTGGGAGAGGCCGTGGGTTACCTCCTGCTCCTCAGCAACAACAACTGCAGCGACAACAACAGCAACAGCAACAGCGGCGACAGCAGACTCCTTCTCTTCCGCAGACAGTGGAAGCTGCGGAGTGGAACCCTCGAGCCACTGATCACATGGACCGAGTGATCAGAGTCGACAGTTCCATTTTGCAGGACCCTCATGTCGCCAATGCAGTGAGTGAGACGCTGCATTTCGAGGCCGACATGGCGGCTCACAGGGGGCGATCAACAAACGTGTTGTTTCGCTCCATCATCCAAAATTCCTTGGTGGTAAGTTCATCTTTGCTTCAGTCTCTTTTAGCCCCAGTTTTCCTTTTAGTGACATGCTCTTTTATTCGCAGGCCACCCAACAGATTTCCATAATAGCGGCGCGGTACCATGGGACTAGGATGGACCTTCAGCGGGTTCGAGAGCAGAAGGAAGAAGCCGAGGGAGCCCTTGCCAGTGCTAGGGAGGATGTCGCTGCAAGGGATTCCACCCTCGCGGGGCAGGCTGCTCAAATCGAGCAACTCCTCAAGGAGGCCGAGTTGGCGAAGGTCGGCGCTGAAAAGCTAAGTGCTGCCCTTGCCGACGCTGAGAGGAGGATAACAGAACAGACGCAGCGGCTCTCTGCGGCAGAGGAGAGGGCTGTTGGTTCGGAGGAAAGCTGCCTGGCTCTGACCCAGGAGCTGGACAGGATCAGGGATGAGGCACTGAATAGGAAGTCCGAGGAGCAACTCCGAGAAGAGTTCGCCGATGACGTGCTCCCTGCTCTTGAGGAAAACAGCAAGGAGTTCTTCAAGAGGGGGTGGGACGAGGCGCTCCAGTCGGCTGGAATCCCGTCAGACTCTCCGCTCTTCCAGATGCACAAGTACGTGCCCTCGGCGGAGATGGAACGGGCCGAAGCAGAGATTGCTGCCGAGGGCGAGATTCCAACGCCGGTGCAAGTTTCGGTGGATCTGCCTGAGGCGGTAATAGTGGATCTGTCTGATGAGGCCCTGCCGGACCGGGACCCGGACCATAATATTCCTCAGGATCCTTCTGTCGCCGACATACCTCCCGCTCCGGCTGCTCCCGAAGCTGCTCAACCTTTCTTCGCCGATTCGCCATCGGCAGATGTTTTGGAGATGCCCGGGGCAAGATGAACGCCCCCCCCCCTTTTTTTTTTTTTTTTTTTCTGTATTTTTTCCCTTGTAGCTTTTGGGGACGCAAAGCCCTTTTTTTTGAATAAAGTTCTGTTTAAAGGTCTAATATTGGATAGAATGTGACTCATGATTCTGAATTCTTTCCTGCGTATACTTTCGTAGGAATCCTTGAACTGTCCTAGGAGGCTTGCTCCTGTGTTTGTTTCGGGGCTAAGAGTCTTTGCACTCTGTCCCCAGGGCCTTGCCCTTCCAGGAGGCTTGCTCCTGTGTTTGTTTCGGGGGCGAGAGTCTTTGAACTCCGTCCCCAGGGCCTTGCCCTTGCAGGAGGCTTGCTCCTGTGTTTGTTTCGGGGGCGAGAGTCTTTGTACTCTGTCCCCAGGGCCTTACCCTTCCAGGAGGCTTGCTCCTGTGTTTGTTTCGGGGGCGAGTCTTTGTACTCTGTCCCCAGGGCCTTGCCCTTGCAGGAGGCTTGCTCCTGTGTTTGTTTCGGGGGCGAGAGTCTTTGTACTCTGTCCCCAGGGCCTTGCCCTTTATCTTTGTCGTTGGCAAGCACTGAGGTAGATAAATACTCAAAAATAGTACTTCTTTAGATTCATCACATTCCATGGTCGCATTACAAGTTTTTCCTCCATATCTTCTAATCTGTATGACCCGGTGCCCCCGATAGATATCACTTTATAAGGCCCTTCCCAGTTGGGTCCCATTTTTCTTTCTGTTGGGTCACGGGTATTGGCCGTTACCCTTCTGAGGACTAGATCGCCGATTCAGAATTCTCGCGCTTTGACCTTTTTGTTGTATAGTTGGGAAATCTTTTCCTGGTACTTGGTTATTCTTAAGGCGGCTGTCTCTCTTTTCTCTTCCACCAGATCCAGATCAAGCCCCAGTTGACGGTCATTTCCTCCCGTGTCGAAAGCTTGGGTCCTTATTGTCGGGAGTCCTACCTCAAGAGGTATGATGGCTTCCATCCCGTAAGCCAGGGAGTATGGGGTTTCTCCTGTCGAGGACCGAGGGGTGGTCCTGTACACCCATAAAATGTTTAATAACTCATCTGCCCACTTTCCCTTGGCCTTCTCCAACCTCTTCTTGATTCCACTGATAATTGTTTTGTTGGAGGCCTCTGCCTGCCCGTTGGCTTGAGGGTAGGCAGGGGTGGAGTAGAAATTACGGATTCCGAGTTGCTCACAAAAAGACTTGAAACGCCCGCCGGTGAACTGAGTCCCGTTATCTGATACCAGTGCCCGGGGAATCCCGAATCTGACGACTATGTTCTCCCAGACAAACTTCTTAGCATCTATGTCGCGGATGTGAGTCAACGGCTCCGCTTCAACCCACTTGGTGAAATAATCTGTGGCCACAATGAGGAACTTCCTGTTTCCAGGAGCCTTGGGCAAGGGCCCAACTAAGTCGAGTCCCCACTGGGCGAATGGCCAAGGGCTGGTCAGGGGGTGCAAGTCCCCCGCGGTTGCCTGATTGCAGGGGAGAACCTCTGACATTGGTCGCATTTCTGGACGTATGTACGCGCATCCCTTTGCATCCGCGGCCACCAATATCCCTGAGACATGATGCGGTGTGCCATCGATCGCCCCCCAGAGTGCCCCCCGCATATTCCTTCGTGTACCTCATAGAGAAGGTCTTCCACCTGGTCTTCTTGGACGCATAACAAGTAAGGTCCTGAGAAAGATCTCCGATACAGCTTCTGATCCGGAGAGACCCAAAATCTCGGGGCTTTGAGTTTTATCTTCCTTGCCTTTTTTGAACATTCCGGGAGGTCTCCTGTTGTTAGGAACCTGAGAAAGGGATCAATCCAGCTGGGCGGCTTGTGTTCGTCCTGGACGGCCATTACCTCGGGAGCGTGGTCTATGCAGGATGCGGGAAGATATTCTATGGTGATCCTGCGTGACTGGGAGGAATCCACTGCCGAGGCTAGGCAAGCTAGGGCGTCGGCGTGCGTGTTCTTGTCTCGGGGCACTTGTTTGATCTCAATCCTTCCGAATCTTCGGATCACAGCTGTTGCCTGGAGATGGTAAGCCTTCATCCTAGGATCCCTTGTCTCAAACTCTCCGTTAACTTGGTTGACCACCAGCATGGAATCGCAATGCACGATCAAGTCCGTAACTCCAGTTGCCTCAGCTAACCGAAGTCCTGAGATGAGGGCTTCGTATTCAGCCTCATTATTTGATGCTTTGAATCCCAGCCGAACGGCCTGCTCTGCGACAATCCCATCTAGAGAGATCAGCAAGATACCGATCCCGGACCCCTTACTATTTGACGAACCGTCCACACACAAAAGGCATGGCGATCCTTCACAATTCATTGGAGAGGCTATGTTGAGAGGAGGCGGTGTTTCTAGAACGGGGTGCTCCCCGGTAAACTCAGCTATGAAGTCCGCCAATACCTGACCCTTTACTACGTTCGAGGTTTGAAATGAATGTCGTGTTCCCCCAACTCCACTGCCCACTTGGAAATCCTCCCGGAGAGCTCCGTTTTCCTCAGAATGGCCTTCAAGGGCTGATCGGTAAGGACGGTAATTGGGTGTGCCTGGAAATAATGCCTCAGCTTTCTTGCAGTGGTGACCAGGGACAGAGCCAATTTCTCTAGGGGCAGGTATCTTGTCTCCGCGTCCAGGAGCGCCTTGCTTATGTAATAAATCGGCTTCTGGCGGTGCTCGTGCTCACGAATAAGTACCCCGCTTACCGCAAATTCAGACACGGCCAGGTACAAGAAGAGCATTTCCCCCTGGATGGGGACGGATAAGGTCGGGAGAGTTCTTAGGTATTCCTTGATTCCAGCCAGGGCATCTTCACACCCCTGGCTCCACATATCCTTCCCCGCACTCTTGATTGCTCCGAAAAAGGGTTTGCATTTGTCTGAGGAGCGTGAGACGAAACGGTTAGTGCTGCTAGCATCCCCGTGAGCTTCTGGACTTCTCGGACAGTTCGGGGGCTCCGGATGTCCAGGATCGCTTGAATCTGATCCGGGTTAGCTTCGATTCCTCGTTGGCTGACCAGATACCCGAGAAATTTACCCGATTCCACTCCGAAAATGCACTTTGCCGCGTTCAGCTTCAGTCCGTACTCCCTGAGGGTGGAGAAGGTATCGGCCAAATCTGCCAGATGATCACGACTTCGTTTGCTCTTTACCAGCATATCGTCAATGTAGACCTCCATGGTGTTGCCGATCTGCTTTTTGAACATCCGATTCATCAGTCTTTGGTACGTCGCCCCAGCGTTCTTTAGTCCGAACGGCATCACTTTGTAACAGTAAACTCCTTTCGGAGTGATAAACGCCGTTTTTTCCTGATCTGGGGGATGGAGAGGGATCTGGTGATATCCCGCTCGGGCATCCAGGAAGTCCATGCGTTCATATCCGGCAGTGGCATCCACTAGCTGGTCCACCTTTGGTAGGGGGTAGTCATCCTTGGGACATGCCTTGTTTAGATCTGTGAAGTCCACGCAGACACGTCATTTTCCCCCTTCTTCTTTACGCAAACCGTATTAGATAGCCATTCTGGGAACTGTATCTCCCGAATGGCGTTGGCCTTCAGGAGTTTGTCGATTTCTTCGTTGACCGCGCAGGCATGATGCGGGGCCATGCGTCGTGGCTTTTGCTTGACTGGCTTGTGCGTTGGGTCAACATGCAGCTTGTGCGTGATTATCTCGGGGTCTACCCCCGTCATCTCCATTGCATTCCAAGCGAACACGTCCGCATTTCCCCTCAGGAACTCAATCATTTCCTCCTGTTCGGCTGTGGGCATTGCAGTTCCAACTAAGAAATATCTTTCTTCTTCTCCCTCCATCAAGGGTACCTTCCGGAGGTCTTCCAC
This sequence comes from Ilex paraguariensis, assembly GCA_963454935.2. Lineage (NCBI taxonomy): Eukaryota > Viridiplantae > Streptophyta > Magnoliopsida > Aquifoliales > Aquifoliaceae > Ilex > Ilex paraguariensis. Next base: position 321,560 of record CAUOFW020006247.1, on the reverse strand, counting down.
CGACCGCTCAGTTGGGTCTATCCGGGGGTCATCCATTCCTGGACGCCCGGACTGTGATTGCTATTTTCCACGATCTCTTCCGGTGTTTGTCCCTTTTCTTGGGTGAACGCCCCGGCTCTAACGGCTGAATAGAAACAATTTTTAGCGGATGCTTGATCCCCCCGGATCTCCATGATACCTTCTGGCGTGGCAAATTTTAGTTTCTGGTGGTAGGTGGAGTGCACAGCTCCCAACGCATGCATCCACGTTGTAGGGAGAGTCCGTATCAATTACGACGAACTCGGTGTTGATGACGAAGGGACCGGTGACAACTGGCAATGTGATTTTGCCTATGGGCAGAGCGAACGAGCCGTTGAATCCGATGAGAGGTGTTCTGACCTTGGTGAGGTCCTTGAGGCCAAGACCCATCCGTTTTAAAGTCTCGGAATACATCACTTCCGAGGAACTTCCAGAGTCTATCAACACCCTTTTGACGTCGAATTTTCCTATCTTTAGGGTCAAGACTAGGGCGTCGTTATGAGGAGTCACCACGCCTGTCAAGTCTGCGTCTGAGAACGTGATGCTTGGTTCACCAGTCCTGGCCCTTTTACAGGGTGGCCCTCCATCATCCTCGGCCACCTTCCTGGTAAAAGCTACCCTTTTGAGGTCGGACTCGAGTTCCTTGGACGTGGGGCGATCTAGGGGACATACATGATGACATCTATGACGTTGTCCGGTTCCTCGGTCGGGGCAATGGTGTGTCTCTCTTCTGGCCTGGGCTCTATGTATTCTTTCAAGTATCCGTCTCGGACTAATTTTTCCAAGAACGATTTGTACACCCTGCAGCTTTCGGTGCGATGTCCGAAATCCCAGTGATAGGAACACCTAACCCTTTGATCACGGGTGGAGGGATCGCTCTGCATCCTGGGTGTCCATTTGAAGAACGGTTCGTGCTTGATCTTATGGAGCAACTTGAAGATGGGTTCTTTGAATACAGTGTGAACTCCTTTGGACGAACCCCCTGGAGGGGGCAGCAATCCCTTTCGGGGAGTATCTTCCCGCTCCCTCTCTTTTTTTTTAGATTGCAGGGTTCGGCCTTTGCTGCTTCTTATCTCGTCTTCGATCCTTGAGTATTTGTTTATCCGAGCCATCAGCTCCCCCATATCCGAGGGAGTTTTCTTGGTCAGGGATCGGTACAGGTCCGTGTCCCTCGCCAGGCCGAGCCGGAAAAACGCCGCTGCCATGACTTTCGAGCAACCTTCTACCTCATTAACCTCTTCCCAGTATCGGATGACATACTGGCGAAGGGTCTCAGATTCCCTACGTCGGAGGGTCAGCAATGATCCAACGTCTTTGGGGCGCTTACTCCCCGTAATGAATCGTGCCAGGAACTGCCTCGTCAACTCCTTCCACGACCCAATACTGTTTGGGGGAAGCACCTCGAACCACTTCATCGCAGAGTCCCCCAAGCTCATTGGAAACACTCGGCAGAGAAACCGTTGGTCCGAATGATAGAGGGACATCATCTGCTTGTATTGCCTGAGATGGGCTTCGGGATCGGATCGCCCGTCATAAGTTTTGAACCTCGGCACGATGAACTTTCTGGAAACCTCCATCTCTCCGATCTCCCTGGTGAAGGGTGTTTGTATGACCTCGTCTTCGACCTCATCCTGGATAACCTTACTCTTTCTCTTGGATTCCAGCCGAGCTCTGAGATCAATTTCCTCCCTGACGGGATGTCTTCTGACGTCCTTGAGCTCATCAATGGGCCCCTCATTTCTTGGGCGTCACGCGGATAGGGAAGAATCCTCCTCGGACTCACCCCCTCCCTTCGTCTAGACAATCCTCGCCGGAGGTCGTCCAGGGCTAATGGTCTTGCCTTCCTTGAATAGTCGTTAGGAAAGTGCTCATTGGCTCTCGGTCGCTTTGGAGCCCGGGAGCTCTCCGCCTTGTTGTTTAGATGATTCCTTAGATCCTTCGTTTCCGCCTCCCGGGCGGGGAGCCCACGAGAGAGGAATGAGTCCCTCGACCCTTCGCCGGAGGCGGCGAATTCGTTGAGCCGGCTTAGGACGTTTACATTGTCCTTTTCCAGCTGTCGTAATCTATCGCCAAACTTTTCTTCGATCACCTCCGCTAGCTGACGAGCCAGGGGGGCTGACCCTCCTGACCTGATTCTCATACTGGTTTGAGGGGTAACCCCTCTGGACTGAGTGGAGGCATTTTTATTCCCGTCAGTGTGATCCCTTCCTCCGTGGTGACAGGGAGCTTGTAGTTCGAGACTTCTTTGGTGGGGACCTTTCCCTTTTTGTCGAGTGTTCACCATGGTCACTGTCCTTTATAGAGAAAAAACTAGGAAAATTAGTCGTTTTTCACATACGGCGCCAGATTGTGCGTGCAGGATCTTGCACAATATAAAAAACGAGAACAATCTCTCCCTTGGTGAACTCGAGTGGGTAAGTTGAGTGATCAACCATGCTGCTTAGGACAGCCTGCGAGGTCCGATGGTAACCTGGAAAGGTAACGGAAGGCCCTCGTGAATTGAAGGAATGACAGATTGTGCGTGCAGGATCTTGCACAATATAAAAAACGAGAACAGATCTCTCCCTTGGTGAACTCGAGTGGGTCAGTTGAGTGATCAACCACGCTGCTTGGGACAGCCTGCGAGGTCCGGTGGTAACCTGGAAAGGTAACGGAAGGGCCTCGTGAATTGAGGGAATGACCCAGTAAGGCTGAGAAAAGATTCCTGGAACAAAGGAGAACAAGTTAGAAGGGCGTCGGAGTGTTTTCCGGCTTATCCCCTCCGACGATCAAGTCAGTTTTTGAAAGGGAGAGGAAGGAGAAAGCACTGAGTATCTTTTGTTGTTAAGAGTTTTTTGTTGCATACCGTTTTGCCTTTTATGAGGAGTATTTATACCTCAAAAGCTCATGATTGCTGTCAGTGTTGTCAGTAGATGATCATTAGGTACAGGCAATGTGCACACTGATTCTGATGAGGAATGTCTTCCTTTCTTTAACTGCTCGGGGTGCCCAGCAATCAATGCTGTGTCATCGGGCTGTCTATTGTCTAATGTTCTCCGCTCGGGGAGGATGCAATAAATGCCCAGCCTTAAAGACATTTATTGCCTTTCAATTCCGAGCCTTACCGCATTGAATGCGGTCTCATCAATGGAATGGTGTAATTAAATGTTTGCTTTCCCAAATCGCGTGTCAGTAAGGGCATGCGGTCTTTCTGTCTCTGATGTGACACAATTTACCACGCGTCCATCCCTTATTGGCTGTAGACCCTGCCTTCCTGTTCCTTCTGACACCAATTGTGTAAGACGAGACCATGATAGCTAACCTAGACTAGCCTAGGCTAGTGACCTGTACATCAATAACTTATACTGGAGCAGAGAAAAAGGCATCTTGGACGGGTACATCTCGGTACCGAGGGAATGCACATCTCGGTACCGAGGATAGGTACATCTCGAGCCGAGGGAAGCCGTACATGATGACCGAGGTACAATACAGACCGAGGTACCATATTAGACCGAGGGATACGTGTCGGTTCGTAAAACGTACTCAACACGTATCAAGCACCTCGGGGCGAAGGATTTATAAGCCGATGGTACGTGACTCAGTTAACAGGATTTTTAATGACGCCCGAGGACACGTGTCTTCATCTTTGAGTATTTCAGAAAAGTCCCATCAAAAACCATAGTATATGTTGAAATGTGGTTGAGATTGTTCGTATGACACTCATACATATTGGACATAAGATTGATATTGTAATTATACATTACATTGCATTTGCACGGAGGCATCATATTCGTGGGCATTAGACATGAGTGTGTGTGTGTGTGCATGATTGTCATCAAACACCAAACTTGGTGGATGATAGGTGGGGTCAGGAAAGTTGGATCGAAGATCCAGCTGAGTCGTACTATTTGCATAAAAAATTGGGCTGGGGTTAGCAAGAATGACTAGACTATCCCTCGGGTGAGAGACCTAGTGATTAGGATATGTACTCCTTGGTTCGGTCCATAAAGTGTGTCGATGTACACAAAATCGTTGGTAGAAGTTCACGAATTTCATGTCAATTGGGTGTCCGTTGGTGTAAGTCCATAAATACCCACCCCAAGAAAGACTTGAAGATTTTAAATAGTCATTGGATGTGTGACATTAATGGCAAAGACTTGGAATGCCCGAAGATCATACGCATAACATTTGCATGTGTTGAGATAGCAGGTGAGGGCTCGAGTTAAAGTGCATGAGCGAGTCTCATCTCATTTCATGGCATAACATGGTGATTTCCAATATTAAATTGCATATTCTTGATTGGAATGATTATTACTTGTTGAATGTTACATGTGAACATTTCATATGCATGTAGGTTAGGGAGTAACCTTTTCAAGAGATACTCTATTGAGTGTGACTCACTCTTTATGGGAAAATATTTTAGATGCGAGTTATGCATCGGTGGAAAGCTCATATTCGGGGTCTCAAGGATGAAGAAAAGCCAACTTGTGGCTTTTAAATCATGTTTTATAAAACTATTGTACAATTTTTTTTTTTGGCATGTAATTATATGAAAATGACTGCAATGGACTTGTATAAACCATGCTGTATGTAACACTTCATATTATGGGAGTTTGGGTTGATGTTGTACATGTTGGGGATGGATTGAAAATAAAAAACGGATGAAAAAGGGAAAAACTGGACACATCTATTATTGGCATTCTAACGTCATTACACGTTCGAACGTAGGAAACTTACAGTACTTGAGGCTCTGTAGAGAACCAAAGTACTAGGAGCAACCTTAGTTCGAACACCATTCCATGTTCGAACCCTACTTTCACGTTCAAACGCCATTCCACGTGTGAATGTAAGGAGCTAAGTTGTTGTGATCCCGGTAAAAGGGGATTTTGTGACGTGGTGCTGAGTTCTGCAGCATTCACAGGTACTTCTGCTGGTTGATAGGTGATCAACAAGTTGACAAAGGATCTCTGATTTTAGGGGTGTCACATTTTTGCTGGTTGATGGATGATCAATGGGTTGACAAAAGGACTCCTGGGTTTTAGGGCGTCACACAACTCGTCAGCCTTCTCCAATTTCCCCCCAAGTGTTAAGAGACACTATAGCAAATGACAAGCGAGCAAAGGTCGGTTCCTACTAGTTTTTAAGGTAGAAATCAAGTAAAAACTTGACCTATTGAGTACTAAGGAGAGTTGCTCAAATACGAGCTGATTCATTTTGATGTTTAGAAATTTTTTGAGAAAATTTCAGCTACATCCATTCTAATTTATCATATCTTCAAGGACACCCCATCTATTTTTTGAATCTTCATTGACATCCTAAGTCAGATTAAAGGCCTTAACTAAAATACAATTTTACTAAATTGCCCATGATATATTATAGGAAAAACTTCATCTACACCCCCTCTAGATAGACACATCTTTAATGAGACCCCATCTATTTTATGAATTTTTTAACGTAATAAAATTCGTGTCGATTAAAATTCTATTTGAGCCGATTAAAATTTATTTTTAATCGACTCAAATTAAATTTTAATCAACTTGCATTAAATTGTAATCGACCTGAATTATGATACTAAAAAAATATAAATTTTAAAAAACTCAAATTTAATAAGTAAAAAATGAATTTTAATCAACTTAAACTAAATTTTAATTGGCACGAATTTTAATAAGTAAAAAATATAAATTGTAATTGACTTAAATCAAATTTTAATCGGCGTTAACAACTTAAGTTTAGCTCAAATAAGCTCAAATTTTAATACGTACAAAGAAAGAATTTTAATATACTGAAATTTTAATACGTAAAAAAATAAAATTTAATTAGCTCGAATCAAATTTTAAACTACTCAAATTTTAATATGTAGAAAAACGAATTTTAATCAGCTTGAATTTTAATATGTAAATAAATAAATTTTAATCGACTCAAATTTTAATTAAATTTTATGTAAAAAGATTGTTTGGATTTATATAGGGGCAATTTTAGTATTTTAGATGATTTTTTTTTTTTTTGGGTAGAAATGGTAGTTTAACTATATGGGGATGTCAATGATATTTAAATATAAACTACAATATGAGTTAGTGATGTTTTTGAATAATAGAGTGAGCGTCCTTGAAAATATGATAAATTAAAAGGAGTGTGGCTAAAATCCAATTTCATTAACCTAATGAGTCAAAGTCTAAAATAAGGTTTTAGGTATCTAGGTCATTTTCTTGTCCTAAGCTTTGAAGGTCCTATGACTTTGAAGCTTGAACTCTTTCCTTCATTTGAAGCTTTCGGAACCTGATCTTTGAAACATCATGATCATGAACTTAGGTTGAGATTTATAACAAGAATTCACGAAATTAACCAATTACAGAGAACACTTTTCTAACAAATGGAAAGACAGTGGAATCCTTCACGTGACTTCAAGATTGGTATGCAATTGAGAGAGAGAGAGAGAGAGACATGCACATAGTACAACCAATAGACAAGTTTGACATTTTCAAAATCTAAATACTATTCTTTTTTGATACAATTTATAGGCAGAGTTATGCAAATGATAGATGAGTGGGTAGGTACTACACTAGTTGGAAAGTTTTAATTTCATTGTGATGCAATTCGACCCCTAATTATAAATAAAATTAATATTATCATTTTTGTTTGTTTAAAAACTTGAGCGCCTTGCTCAAGCCTTATTGAAAACTCAAGTTTCACCTTGATCGATATGAAAAAAATGTGCTCAAGCATGCGAAGAAAGCTAGCTTCCCTTGTTCTTCCATCAAATATTCTGATTTTTTTTAGATACTTGGGTTCAAATACTTAGGGATTCGCTGTTTGCGTACTATATAGAAATCCAACTTCATTAACCTAATGAGTCAAAGTCAAAAATAGGGTTTTAGGTATCTAGGTCATTTTCTTGTCCTAAGCTTTGAAGGTCCTATGACTTTGAAGCTTGAACTCTTTCCTTCCTTGAAGCTTTCAAAACTTGATCTTTGAAACATCATGATCGTGAACTTAGGTTGAGATTTATAACAAGAATTCACGAAATTAACCAATTACAGTGAACACTTTTCTAATAAATGGAAAGACAGTGGAATCCCTCAAGTGACTTGAAGACTGGTATGTAGTTGAGAGAGAGAGAGATGCAAATAGTACAACCAATAGACAAGTTTGACATTTTCAAAATCTAAATACTATTCTTTTCTGATACAATTTATAGGTAAAGTTATGCAAATGATAGATGAGTGGGCATGTACTATACTAGTTGGAAAGTTTTAATTTCATTGTGATGCAATTTGACCCCTAATGATAAATAAAATTAATATTATCATTTTTGTTTGTTTAAAAACTTGAACGCCTTGCTCGAGCCTTATTGAAAACTCAAGTTTCACCTTGATCGATATGAAAAAAATGTGCTCAAGCATGTGAAGAAAGCTGGCTTCCCTTATTCTTCCATCAAATATTCTGATTTTTTTTAGATACTTGGGTTCAAATACTTAGAAATTCACTGTTTGCCTACTATATAAAATAATTATAATAACTACCCTTTGCCCCCCTCCCCCCGCGGGGGTTGTGGTGTAAATCTATTGCCCATATATCAGTTTGGAAAGTTAGCGGCGTGGGACTTGGGCCTCTCATTACAAGCTCGGGCCGACCACAAAATATCATTACTAGGTTGTGTTATGATGCAATTATTTTCTCGATATTTGATTCAATGTTCAATTTGTCACAATCTACGTGTCAATGTGTGTTTATCACTGTATATCATCGTGTATTTGTCAATGTGAATATATTAGTGTGATTTTTAAGTGTATTTTATTCTTTTGACATTAAAGTGTCCTTTAACACTCAACTTAAAGACCCAAAAGTACAATAAAATGTCCATACCTTCAAAAAAACCGTATATAAAATGAAAATTATTTGAATTGCCAACTAATTATTCCATGAGGCTATTCACGTCTTTTAGCATGTCCAGCCAAAATTTGGGGAAGTCTGCCCCATAAAGGGGAAGAATACAGTTTCAAAAACACCGGGGACGGACCAAGGGTGAGACTGAGAGATGCTACTGTGCGGGGTTGCCACTGCCGGTGTAACCATGCTTGTTCCTCCTTGGAGGTCTCCAGCGAGGACTGTGTGCATGGCTTCAAACATCAAGACGGAGCAGCTAAGAGCCCAACTTGATCAACTCCATAAAGAGGCAGAGAACACCAGAGCCAAAGGTGTGCCATCTCTTCTTTGGTCATTATCAATAGCAATCTATATATATTTTGTTGTTTCTGGGGATTCTTTATCTTCACGGAAACAGTGCTTTAACAAATGGATATTTGCTACAAATTATTTACCAAATAAGCTTCAATAGTTTTCTTTTCCTTTTTCTTTTTTTAGTAATTTTCGTTCTGTGTTGATAAGTTCATAATTCATTGGGTTAAAGGGAAAATGGAGAAGATTCATATGATTCTCATGGGTGGTTTAAGAATGTAGCGTGGCACAAGGGTGTGCGAAACACTGCAATTTCTTGACGTTTATGCATATACTTTTTGTGGGTGTTGTGAAGTGCCTTTCAAAAGGATTGAAATCTTGGGCATTTCTAGATTTTCTTTTTTCAGTTTAACATGCTGCCTTTATGTTCTAATGCAGAAATCCCAAGGATGGGTTTTTAAACTTTTGACCATGATACAATAACATTGTGTAGAATCGAACAGGAATTGTAACAATATTAGTCGAATTGTAAAGAAAATCTCATATTTTGGAACGATAAAGTATTGTTAATGGAAAGTTATGGGACACCAACAATTTTAAATGATCTCAACAAAGTTGAGTATCAGGGCAGCCTGATGTGGGTTCTTAGTACTGTGGTTATCTACTAGGCTATTTGGCCATTAGTATAAGTACAAACATAGAGCTCACCCATTGATACTCTTCGACTAGCTTTTGTTTGCATTGGGGAATTTTTTTTTGTGTGATTTAGAAATTTCTAAGGAAACGGAGTGGGAAGAAAGAAGTATTATCAGAGAAGACTGGAATGCTCTATAATTATGCATACTCACTTTGCCTATGCTCATCGCTCATATTCTGCTACTTGTGGTCAGTGAAATAAATTTGTTGAGGTCACTCAGCTTTATCCAAGTCATATGTGTATCAAGTTTTTTCTCGATGGTTTGACCGACTTCCTTTTGGGCCTTCCTCTTGACCCTGAATCATTTAGATTTATATTAAGTTTATCCTAATTGGTGCACTAATCAAATTGAAGTGCACATGACATTTGCTCTTCTTAAAGCATCCCTAATTGGTGGCACTGTTAGCTTCTTAGGATTGAATCCCATTTTTACATTCAATAGAGTTGGAATGACATCAAGGCTCTATTTGGGAGAATGGAATGCATGCATTGGAGTTTGAACAAAAGGCCATATGATTCGAACAAAACGTTAGTTTTGTTCCAATCCTACTTCCTAAGTATTTGTTCCATCTCCTAGTCACAACCCGATTGGTTTACCAAAATCATATTGTTATTGTTACGTAACTCCTACCAAAATTTTGAAAAAGATTTAGAGCTTCAAACTGAGGATGCCCTAGACACTTTATAAAGGTTATGTAATCCCTCAAAGATTATTTCCTATCAAGGATCAAAATATCATTTTGAAATGGTCGAAACGTTTCCGTTTTCACGGAAACTAAAACGAATTTGTGATTGAATCAAAATTCTAATGTTTCGATGTGTTTTGAGGTATTTCAAAATATTTCGAGTAGTTTTAAAATGTTTTAATATGTTTCGAAACGTTTCGAGATATTTCAAGATATTTAGATAAATTTAGACCCATGCTTTGAAATATTTTGTAAATAAACTCTCATATTTTTTATTCGTTCCTATTATGTTTGCGAAACATTTTCGAAATGTTTCCGTTTCTTAGGTGACTGAAACAATATGCTGAAATGATATTTTGATCCTTATTTCCCATATAAAACTCTTGGTTTCATAGTCTATATATTATTTGCTACTCGTGTAGCGGAGAAGAAGAATCAACATCTCCTTGAAGTCACGCGCTCCTTGATGTTTACTATAGGGGTATATCAGTCCTTTTGGAGAGATACAATACTTACTAATGTATATTTCATCAATCGGATGCCTTTGCGAGTTCTTGACTTTGCAACTCCTATAGGGTTGCTTCAAGGGTCAACATTACTCTATTTCTCCAATGGTGTTTGCTTGTGTGTGTTTTGTACATAATTATCGACAGACTAAGGGAAAGTTGGATCCAAGGGCATTGCGTTTTGTCTTTGTTGGCTACTCTGCCACCTAGAAAGGGTATAATTATTATCATCTTAGGTCCCCAAAGTTGTATGTTAGTATGAATGTTACATTTCATGAGACGAAGTCGTATTGCTTTACTCCTCCACCATCTCTTAAGGGAAACATTGTATTCAAGCAGAGATGCTAGAGGATAGATGCCTTCTTTTACTTTCCAATCAGTGCTTCAGTCAAGGGGAGCCTCAGGGAGAAACACCAATTCAGGGGGAGTGAACTACATGTGCTAGATTAGACATGGATGATTTGCGGTACTATACTCGATGACAAACTAAGTACATTACAACCTATAAGCCACCAAGTCAGTCATCACCTTTTGATTCAATTCTTGAGATCTCCGCCCTTATTTTTGGTATTGAACTTCCTTGTAGTAATCTTGTTGATGATGTTTCCTTACCTATTGATATTTGAAAAGGAGTTCAGATTTGTACCCAACATCCTATTTTTAAAATTGTTTATTATGACTCTTTGTCTTTGTCTTTTTATGCTTTTGTTTCGTCTCTGCCTTTATATCTCTTCATGGCATGAAGCCCTTGTAGAGTCCAAGTGGAAAGCGGCCATGGTGGAAAAAATGAGAGCTCTGGGAAAGAATGTAAATGGTACACCGGAAAAAAATTAGTAGGTTGTAAATGGGTGTACACTGTCAAGAAAATGTAGATGGTACTAAGAATAGATATAAGGCAAGATTAGTAGCTAAGGGGTTTATTTAGACATATAACGTTGACTATTAAGAGACTTTTGCCCTTGTAGTTAAGATGAATTCTTTTCGGCTCATTTTTTCTTGTACTGCTAATCTGAGATGGGATCTATAACAATTGGACGAAAAAATACATTTCTAAATAGGGACTTGGCGAGAAAGTGTACATGGATATTTCGCCGGGTTTCTCTTCATTAATGGAGGAAAAAGTATATAAGTTAAAGAAATCTCTTTATGGATTAAGACAATGGTCAAGTTTGGGTACAAATAAAGTCATGCAGATCACAAGATATTCATCAAACAAGGGAGTGGTAATATCTTAGTTCTTATAGTATATGTTGATGATATAATATTTACAGGCATAGTTGTCAAATTGCGTATCGGAAGGCATATCGTTTTTAAAAAATATTGTATCGTAAGATACACATAATTTTAATTTTTAAATAATTATATATATATATATATATATATATAAAAGTCATAGACTCATAATAACATAACACTTCATTAATATTTCATCAACTATTCAAGTTCTCAACATAGTTCAGTAATATAAAGATCTCTAATTCAAACTTCTAACATCAGCTGCTTGAACAACCTTAATATTAATAACAAATTTTGAATTCAATTGAATATTAATAATTGATTTTATTTATTTTTTTTAAACTATAACTATTAAAACGACGTTGTTTTACTGGTTAGTAATTTCAAAATAAGTCTTAGGGTAAAAGAATGTCATTTCAGTCCCAAAAAACTAAATAAATAAAAAAAAAAAAAAAATAGAATTGTCACGTATCGTATCGTATCGTACGTATCGTGTATTGTACGATACGGTACAAAAACGATAAAGAGATATGATTCGTATTGTTTTTCTGGTGTATCGTGACGTATCGTACGATACTAATAACTATGCTCATAGGTGACGATGTGGAGAATCGCGTATCGTATAATACTAATAACTATACTCACAGTTGACGATTTGGAGGAAGTAGCCAATCAAGGACTTAGGGTGTTTACACTATTTCTTAGGGATTGAAGTGGTCAAATCAGGTAAAGATATTTTTATCTCACGGAGGAAGTATATTCTTAATCTTTTGAAGGAAATCGGTATGCTAGGTTGTAGACGTGCATACTTACCTATTGAGACAAATCACAAATTGAGAAGTGATGGAGGTGATTAAGTTGATAGAGAAATATATTAGAGGTTTGTTGGGAGACTTATATACCTTTCTCACACTCGCCTAGACATAGCATATGTAGTGAGAGTTGTTAGTTAATTTATGTATGCTCCTCGAGTTTCTCATCAAGAGGTTGGACATCATATACGGAGGTGTCTCAAATTATCTCCATGTAAAGGAATAATGTTCTCAAAGGACGATAATCTGAGATTGGAAGCTTTCACAGGTTAGGTAGGCTTAATTGATGATAGAAGGTCCACTACAGGTTATCCTACATTTGTAGGAGGAAATCTAGTTACTTGACGGAACAAGAAGCAAGCAATGGTGCTAGATCTAGTGTTGAGGCAGAATACAAGACTATGACTCATGGTATGTGTGAGTTCAACTGGCTAAAAATCTTAATGGAAGACTTGGGTATCTTTAATGGTGAATCTATACGTCTGTATTGTGATAATAAAGTTGCTATAAATAGTGCTCACAACCCAATTTATGATGACTAGATAAAGATATTGAGATTGACAAATACTTCATCAAAGAGAACCTAAATGATGGGTTGATTTGTATGTCTTTTGTGATGTCCAAGGACAATTAGCCGATGTATTTACTAAGGGGTTTAGTAGTGAAAATTTTGATTTAGATATATGCAAATTGGGCATGAAAGATATCTGTGCTCTAACTTGAGTAGGAGTGTAGAATGTCGGGTTATTTTGATTAAGGGTATTATTGTAATTTGTAACTTATTATGAGTTAATATAAATATGAGTAATGAGAAGAGTGGTTAAATAAGTCTCACTCTCTTTAACCCTAATCTCTAATCTTTTTATTCTATCTTTTTCTTTCTTGACTTCTTTACATTCCAAACACTAATACCTTAACATCTTTAAGATTCCAAATGTTAATCACCTCTTCTAGCTTCAATACCCGTCTTCATCCTCGCAATAATGGGAGATAGATCAGCTTTGGCAGTCTCACATTATACTGAGGCTAGTGGTTCTCGTGGAAATTGAGATGGCCATGGAGGCCGTAGGGGCCAAGAAGGGAGAGGAGTTCGTGATTCTTGTTGATATAATCTTTGTAATTGTACAAATTATATTGAGGATTATCGTTGGGATAATTGTGGAAGGCCAGCATATCCAAGTCAAGCTTCTAATGAAGTTCTCTAGTGATTTTTCTTCTCAACTTACTTTGCCCATCCAATAATTGTCTTCACATTCTGCATAGTTGTCTGCTTCTATTGCCAGTTTTGCTAATGAAGATAGCTCTGCATCTATAATTTACAAACCATCATCCTATGGGGTTATTGATTCAAGAGCTAGTGCTCATATGATATTTCTTTCCTATTATCTAATTTCCGGTCGTCTAACTCACTTATGGTCATAGTTTTTAGTCTCATATGACACAATACAATACATACTATACGTTTTGATAAATAAAGAAAACGATATTTATCGTTTAAGTATATTGGTTTGCATCGTATTGTGCGATACACAAAATAATACATCCGATACAAGATAATATGTACGAGTTATCCCAGTGTTTTGAAAAGCTCGCCTACGCGAGAAGCGAGGCGAGACGAGCTTATCTCGCCTGGAGGACCCCAGACGAAGCGAGAAAAAAGCGAGAAAAAGCGAAAAAGCGAAGAAGCGAAAAAAGCGAAAAAGTGAACGCTTTATTATAAGAGGCGATTTTGCTTCCCTTTTTTTTTTTTTTCTGATTACAGGTTAGTAGTCTCTTTTATTTTTTACTCACTAATGACTTTTTTTTTAGACTATTGTTGGTCTATTTTTTTTTTTTCTAATAAACAATGTTTCAAACAAAACACATTCCTTTTTTTTCCTTGTGTTGCTGAATTCATTTAGAATATTTGTGGGATGTGGGAGTCAGGCGACTGTATGACAAAATTATGATAAAGAGAGGAAACAGGAGTATCAGGAATGTGGGTAAATAATAGAGTCTTCTACAAAGAAGTGTCTCTGATATGTCTTGGTTATACTTTTCCCTTTTCTTATATATATACAAATGGTACCAAAAAGTGGTCTATGCTTATACCATGTTTAATTATTTTAGTACATGTGAAATGTGCCTCTGTTCTACTTTTTTTATTCAGTACATAATTACATATGAAATTGTTTACAATTGATTTTGCTCCTGTCATGATCATTGTGCTTCTGTTTTTTTTTTTAGCTCATTCTGTTTTTATTTTTTTTTGTTGATTCTGTTGCTGCTTCGAATTTGCTGTCCTGCGCTGCTTCTGTTTTTTTTTATCCTCATTCTGCTTCTTTTTTTTTTGTTGCTGATTCTGCTGCTGTCTTGATTCTGTTTCTTTTGTTGTCCTACCCTGTCAATATGAATATGTATACAATTATTAGTATTTGTTTGAATTTAAATGTTTAAGTTATGACTGTTATTAAGATTTGAGATATTATTAGTGTTTGTTTTAATTTAAATGTTTATGGTTTTACTTGCATTTAAATATTTAGTATATATAAAATTAGAACTTAGATTGTTTAGAAGTAATTAAACTAAAATATATATTTTTTTTAACTGTTCGCTTTGCTTCGATAAAGTGTGTCGCTTCGCTTCTCGCTTAGGCGTTAGGAGCCTTGGTCGCTTCGGTTCGCTTTACGTCTTAAATAACACTGAGTTATCCGATACGGGGCGAAACAGATCAAAAAATTTTTCTTTCAATTTTAACTAGAAATTGACGTCTTTTCACTTGGAAGTAATTTTTTTAAACAGTAGGTGATGAAATGATGTCATTTCACGAACAACAGTTTTAAAAAATAAAAGCCTTCTTTTTTATTCATTCCATCACGAGAGCAAATAGTTTAATTGTTAAAGTGTGCTCCTCTGGTTATTTTAGATGTTAGAATTAGAACTATATAAATTTTGATATTGATGAATTATGTTAGAAATTTCAAGTCATAGATTGTTAATTTTTGTTTTTGGTTCTTGTAGTCTTTTTAAATTGTTTTATGTGAGAAATTTGTGGTAAAATGAAATGTTATTGTGACATTTTGCCATAGGTATATGTATTTTTTAATATCTTTTGTAAAGTTGTCCATATCTTAAGATATGGACAACTTTTGAAAAATGACGCGATACACTGTTTTTGAAAAATGATACGCTTTTGATACACATTTTGACAACTTTTCTTACTGTGTTAGCTGATGGTTCTTTTCGACTAGTACATGGGACTAAGAATCTTTGCCCTATTCAGTCTCTGCCATCAACGTCTAGTTTATTTGTTTCTAATTTTCCCTTTTAACTTGTTATCTTTGAGTTAGCTAACTAAGTCTTAATACAATGTTCGTTAACCTTTTCTCCTATCGGGTTATTGATAGTGCTCATATGATTTTTCTTTCCTATTCTCTAATTTTTGATTGCCTAACTCACTTACTGTGTTAACTGATGATTCTTTTCAACAAGTACATGAAATTGGTGATATTTGTCATATTAAGTCTATGCCATTAACCTCTGGTTTATTTATTCCTAATTTTTCTTTTAACTTATTATCTATGAGTCAGCTAACTAAGTCCTTATGATATTCAGTAACCTTCTCTCTATCTTCTTGTATTTTTTAGGACCTCCAGACGAAGAAGATGCTTGGTTTAGGGCATGAGATTAATGACCTTTACTACTTAGATCCCTGCAGTTCTGTTCTTGCTTTAAGTGCTACAGTGTTTCCTCTCCGGTGACACTTTTTACTGTGTTATCTTTCCTTGCAAAAGTTGTGTTAAGTTATCCTTGATTTGATTTATGTAAGAATGTGAGACTTGTCAACTAGGCAAGTATCACCGTAGTTCTTTATTCTTAGTTATTCAGGTCGTCAATCTAATCCTTTTAATGTTGTTCATATAGACATTTGGGGTCCTGGAAGACCAGGAACTGAGTTTCGTTTCGAAATGGCCTAAACATTCAAAACGTTTTTGTGTACATGAAAACCGAAACGAATCATTGATTGAATATCAAAATTTTTATGTTTAAGAAGAAGAGGAAGTGAATAGAGATAGAATTTGAGGAAGAAGGATTCAATATCAATAATAAATAATAATCAAAAGTCTAATCTCACACCAAATATGTATCCCCCTATATATATAAGAAGTTCACAAATCCTATATATATAAGGAGATCACAAACCTAAAATAAATAAATAATCAAAATGACAACTAAGTCTTTAAAAGTAAAAGAAATTACTTAAAAGATAAATATTAGAAGTATCTAAATAACTATCATAATTAATCTATAATATCTATCTAATTTTTACATTATTTCCATCATTCTCCTCCGGTTGAAAAAAATTCTCCCCTGAAGAGTCTTCAAAGTAGAAGTACCCTAAGAGAGCTGGATGAAGATGGTATAATGCCTCCTCTAGAATAAAAGAACCATCAATATCTTTTCATCGATTAGAATAAATACAAGAATCTCCATACGTAGCAATGTAAATCTAGTCACGTAGCACATTATCTATTTGCCCTGAAATACGTGATAGAAGTGAAAATATAAGAACTGGAGCTAATGCTGAGGAAGAAGCAGTTCCACCTGTAGAAACACCTGATAACAAAATAGGAGACTCTGGAGTACCTTGATTAAGTAGCATGTCCTCCAAATAAAAATCTGGACTAATACTAACATTCAATGAAAAATTAAGCAAATAAGTATTAGATCCAAACTCGAGAATAGCAAAATAATTCTCATTTGGTTTCAACACAAGGCATTCAATAGAACAAGACATCAATGACAAAGGAATAACTATTACACCCGGGTGCTGAAAATAAGAAAGTACAGATTTAATTGAACACTTGACAGTAGGCAAAGAATCAAAGTTAATACTCTCAAGTGGGGTAGAATTCAGAACAATGTCAACAATCTCAGGTTGGAAAGAATTTGTAACAAAGTCATGATGACTTAGATAAGTAGACACATAATAGTCGCTAATAGATTTTGCAATAAATGACTCGATTGACTTAATATCTTGTATAAGTGTAGACTCAACAGATTTTTTCACAATTTTTAAGATTAATGATGGTTTAAGAATTGACACAAACAAAGACTCACACACACTTTCTTTCTATATGAACTCTTGTAGGTGCAAAGGAGGAACACTCTGATCTGATGAAATTGAATGAGGGAGTTGAAAGTTAATATGAGTAATATTTTTCTCTTTATTTGATGCTAGCATTTTTAAATCTTTTGCCACATTCGGATTAAGAAAGCATGCAGAAATAATATGGACATCGTTTAAGTAATCATAATACTCATATGTGGTGGAATTAAAATAGAAAGATGTCCTATCAGCAGGCTTTGATTGATAACCCATCAAGCTATAGTTGAATTTTTTATGAATCTCTCAACCTTTAGAGCATATTGATAGGTTGCAACTAGCGTATCAAAAGTGTATTGCTTGAACTCCCTACTAATTTTTTGTCTCAACCTAAGAATAAACTGATCAATTGTCCAAGGTTCTTCAATAATGTCACACAAATACATGAGATAATCAAACTGGGCAAAGTAATGAGAGACACTAGAAGAATGCTGTCTAAGATTTGAGCCATTGGTCATAAACATGATCCATGTAGGAAGCAGGTAAATATTTCTTTTTTAATTTATATCTCATTTCAACCCAAATGATAAGTGATTCTCCTAAGGGGTCTAGACTTCTTTGAATTGTTTGCTAATACTTCTTAGTAGAACCCTCCAAAATCAATTTAGCAAAACGGATGCAGTGGGAATTCGACATGCTATGCCAATCAAATTATTCTTCTAAAAGATTTAAAGTGCCACTAAATATAGAAGGATCTTTAACTAGTGTGGTCATATAGGTTGACTCTATGTAAACATCCCTAGACTTCCTATGATGATGACCTCGACGAGAGATTCTTGAAACATGTGCATTAGAGGAACTCATGAGTGACTCTTGAAAGATGAGAATGGTATAAGAACAAATTTAAGAATGCAATTGACAATTTGAGGAAAGTTTAAATAGAAGAAAATGTGTTTTGGACCCTTTATAAATTCTCTAATTTTTCAATAAATAAAAATAATAGTCTCAAATTCTATGGGAGTATGCATACCATAATGAAGAGGAAATTCAAAAATTTTTTGGAAATGATTCTGAAGTTTTTATTGATCTGTTGGGGATGTTTTTGCAATTTTAGAACTTTTGAGGGAAAAATTCTATAATTTTTGAAATTTTTGGGGGTGGTTTTGTAACTTCTGAAACTTTGTGGGGTGTTTCTGTAATTTTTGAAATAGTTGGGATGTTGTTGTAATTTTTTAAATCTGCTCGATAGTTCTCTTTTTTTTTTTTGTTTTGGTTGGTTTTTTTTTTCATTGTTTATGATGATAAATAGTGAACAGTCGTGATGAACAGTGCGTGTGATAAACAATAATTTTTTTTTGTTGATTTGTACGAATCGAAATTGGGCTCTGATACTAAATTGATGTAGATCGTAGTAAGGAAGAATTAAGGATGAGAAGGGAAGAAGAAGGAGATCAGAAAAGAAGAAGAAGAGGATGAAAATAGAGATAGAATTTGAGGAAGAAGGATTCAATATCAATAATAAATAATAATCAAAAGTCTAATCTCACAACAAATATGTATCCCCTCTATATATAAGGAGTTTATAAATCCTATATATATAAGGAGATCACAAACTGTAAAATAAATAAATAATCAAAATGACAATTAAACTCTTAAAAATTTAAAGAAATTACTTAAAAAATAAATATTAAAAATATCTAAATAACTATCATAATTAATCTATAATTATGATAGTTACGATTCCATAACTATCATACACCTTGAAAAGTTACAATTTCGTAATTGCACCCTCAATCTTATGAAAAGGTAGCAATATGGTTCAAAACCTAATGTTTTCTGCTTTGTTTGACAATTTTGTTGTTTTTTTTTCTCTATTTTTTTTCACAAATATTTGTGTATTACACAATTTTCAATATTTTATGTTATGTTAAGTTGTATTTCTATCTTAAGGATATTATTGGTATTTTATAGTTATATATAAATTGGGATGTAATTGTGTAACTCTTAACACACTTTTGTCTTCCATCTTACCTCTCTTCTTTGTTCTCCAAATCCTAATACTTTGATAATCTAACTTTTTATATGCAAATTTTATACTCATTTTTGAATAATAGACTACTTTGCTACCTTTTTATATGATTGAGTGCGTAATGTGAAAATCATCTTTTAGGGTGTGAATTAAGAATTTGAAGATCTTTTGGGGTTTAAAGTGTTATTTGTCCATCGTTAAAACAAAAAGTTTCTACATATTGACTGAGACGGGATTGCATTATGCCTGGCTTGTCTTACCATTGCTATTTGTCCCTCGTATTCCACTTCCACGTCTGGGACATATTCATATCGGATACATATCATCGAGTATCTGACGAGGATCGTGTTCTACATGATACGTCGACCTTAATGAAGTATCCATATTTCATAAATTTTGAATTAGGTCCTGTGGTTTCTCCAAGGTTGGAGTTTTTGTATGTCTTTAATACATTATCATTGAGTACTTTACCTATAAGCTTGTTTAGTTGGGCTGATTATTGCCTATGCTTACATAGGTATAGGGCATTACAATTAATTCTTATGTATTGTCGTAACATTGTCTTGATCAATTGTAGTTTCCATTGATTAATTAGTAGTTGCATCTTCCATTTTAATTCTTATTGATTGTTGGCAAAATAGTAGTTAGGTCTACAAACTGAATTGGCGAAGACCTAGAATTTGAAATAGTTTTCAAATGACCCATTCAACCCTCAGTCTGAGCTCAAATGAAGATTTAACCAACGATCCTGACATACAGCCTTATGTGAGTATTCATGTCCACTTTCTTTAGGGTTTAGGATTTAGACATGATTGGTTAAATATTTCTTGTCTTGTGACCCAGTTTTGGCACGATTAATATTGGTACAACATGGACTTGATATGACACGACTCGATTGTCACCTCTAGGTGGGCTACATGGAAAAGGTTTGATTACGGTGCACTGGCTTTGGTTAGTACTGATTCTGTAGATATAATGTACAGCTGTTTTTTACTAGTTACAACATAATTTCGTTGCTTGAAAGAAAGCACTACAAAAGTGACAAGAAGTCCATCAAAATGAAGATGAAAATAATAAAAAAGTATCATACGGTTTTTAATCTGTCTCTAATCAAGAACAATTGAATTCTCATGAAGTTTGAAGACACCAAAACCCAAAAAACAAATTCTTACCCACAAACCAATTTAATATTAAAACAAATCTTGTAAATTCTTTCAATCCGTAAGACCCAAATCATTCTCATCACCACATATTGGGGAAGGGAACGGGCTTTCTTTCTTTCCCAAACCGCAAAAATTCACATGCGTTCTATGCTTTAGAACCAGACACCCAACATAACTCCAATAAAAATAATCTTCTCCACAACGACAAAACAATCAAACAGTGAAGAAAAAGATTACTAATAGTCTCCTCACTTAAGGGGAATGCCCAAATATTTACACATTATCTTGATTCATATTGATAAGAATTTGACAACCGTTTCTGTTATCTACATGTGTTGTGTTAACTGAATTCAACACTTCTTGCATTTCATCAGGATGGGAAAGCCTTGCACATGTTTCACCGTATCTCACAACCCCTTGCTATTGACATGCAATTTTTTTTCCTCATTAAATTCAATGCTTCCTTATTTCATGGTGATTATATGAGTTATTGTTTCAGCAAATAATGCAAGGTTAAGGCTGATGCGGTTGTCTGAAGCAGCAGAAAAGCTTCGACGTCAGGCAGCTATTAGTATTCAAACTGGAAAAGAAAAGGATGCAAGGGACCTACTTTTTCAAAAGAAGAAGGTTATGGAGGCTTTGGAGAAGTCAAAGAGTCGAATTAATTTACTTGATGAGCTTTCCACAAAGCTTAATGAGGTATAAGCAACTTATGTTTGCAATCTGTTCTTCATCCAGCTGAGCAGGTCATTGGAATAGATAAAATTCAAAATGGCTAGTTACTTTCCAATACATTGTGCTTCCCTATTGCACAGCCGTAGATCGCTTTCAAAACCCTTGTAGGATGTGTCAGTCTGACCTACATAGATTTCTATAATCATGCCTACTTTTTTTTTTGAATTAGCTACAACAAATAGTAGAAAGAAAGATCGACTAAAAGGTTTGATTTTCAGGCCCAAAGTATCCATCTTTGCTTCAATGAACAAAGGTCGATTTAGTAATCTTGTCAAAAAGATCATCTGCGACCTAATGTGAGGGAAGGCAGTGTTTTGACTGATTAAAATTTAAAAAAAATGCTATTTTCCTATTTTTTATTCCCCAAGAAAAGGAGCACTGCATCTGTTTGGATTCAGATCGGGTTGGGATTTTTTGCTGAAGCCCAATCAAGTATTGAAAATCTTTGTCCAAATACTGAATATTTAGGGTCAAGCACGTGTTGGGTTGCGGTTGACCCGCCCAAATTACACCCACCCCTTAGGACTGAATAGTTGGTGGACCCACATTGGATAATACTTTTTTATGATATTTTTCTTCCTTTGCATAATTTGGGAAATAAAGAAGGAGCATTTTCTGAACTGATGAATGTTTGATGTGGTTATGGAGACACCGTATAGCTTCAGGAGGGCTCTGAAGAAAAAGACTTACTTTCCAAAAACCTCTCTCTCTTTTTTTAGCATTCTAGCACACATTTCCAAAAAATTCTTTGGCCAAGGAAAAATTAATAGTTCATCACAAGTAGTGGGCATAAGAACCTTGGAAAGCTAAGAAAAAAGAGCAGAAAATGGCATTTTGGTGACTGTAAATGAGTTCTATATCAGAAACATATCGTTGTGACTATTAAGTATCTTGCTGAGATCTAGAAGCTATTTGGAGGTCCATCCTCACAAAGACTATGTCAGTCAGAATGCTTTGTGCAAATAATTAGGCCTTCTTTTGTCCGGCTCGTCTCTTTGGTTCAACTGGTTGGAACTTGGAGGCCTCACAATAGGGTATGAGAGTTTAGAGGACAATAGAGTTATAATTCCTTTTTGGCTATTATCTTCTATTCTCTCTCCACAAGCACACACACATACAAGTAGATGACCCTGGACTTTTCGTTACTTATTCCTTCAATTGTGGGAGCTCATTACACTGGGGCAAGTTTTGTATTGAATACCTTGGCTTCGCATGGTAGTTTATAGAAACCTTGGGGACAACAGTTCCTCAGAGCCTTTTTTTCAACCTTTTCTTTTCTTTTTTTTTTTTTTCTTTTTATGGAGAGATTGTGCTTCGATTGATGGTGGTGATGCCGAAGTTCATACATTTCCTTTAGTTAGTTTCTATGGTTCTTGCAAGGGGCAAGATGGCTCGTCAAAGCATCTTCTCAGTAGGCAATTTAGGAGGGTAATATTCCACTATTTTGTGTATTTTCTCTTATCTTTTGCTGCAACAGATGTCGGCCAAGGGCTGCTTGGTGAGCCGTCTATAAAGGTATATTGGGGTTTCAGGTGTATTTGCATATTTGAGATATTAGGTTTTGTAATTTGGTGTGGGTTGCTTATGTTGTGCCATAATCTTTGTGTCTATGTAATGTGGGGAATGCTGATGTAGGACAAGCTGAGGAAACTTTGAATAATGCTGCCTCAAACTATTATGCGGTGGATTTTGGTCATGGAAGGGTTTTAGAATGGCTTGGTTTTGCAACTGGTAGAGCAGTTTTCTTAGGAAATATAGAAGAACTTTGCTGGGATTCTCTTGACAGCAAGTTTCTTAAGGACTTCGGTGTGAGAAATTGACGCTAAAGGGTAGGGAATGGTGTAGGTTAATTAAGGATTGATAGGGTAGAGTTTGGAGATGAACTAGGGACTGAAGCTATGAATGCTAACTGATTTTCAGAAACCAAGAAGAGGCACAGGGGAAGTAGCACAATTTAGTAAAATCACTCCTAGAATCTTTTCCCATTTTCCTTTTGCTGTAATGGTATTCTGCTAAATTATTTCAGGAGAAGCATTTTTGCTTATAATCAAATCCTAGCATGATTTTGCAAATCTTCTCATCAGACCATTGCAATTTTTCATATACATAATGGAAGTTAGTCAAACCAACTGTTTATGGTTTTTTATGACTGCTGCATGGATGTAAAATGGACCAAGTTATGCTTATATCCATATTTAAGTATGTCAAATTTTGCTTAGCATTGCAGATAAGTTTTCCTTTGATTTTCTAAAATAGTTCTGTCTCCTACTATTCAATTATTCATAATCAGGAAATTGGAAACTGTGGTCTTCAACTGTTGTACCGTGCAAATTCATAATGTCAAAAAGCAATGGCACAAAATGTCTTCAACTTCTTTCTTTGTCCTTGTTGTATACATGCACTTCATCAGAGATAATCTGTAGTGTTGCTGAGTTTTCCTGTGCTTCTTTATTTTATATATCATCATTGGTTTCGAAGGTTCCCTAGGATTTGTTACAAATATCTAGTGTGCTTCATGTCTCACGTGCTATATTACAACTAAAAGAGGATTTTCATGTTAATCTTGGAGTTTGATAGTAGCAGTTATGTTCCCTGACAACTTAGTGCCATTCTCCTATCCTCCAATGTTTTGGTAAGATAAGTCAGACTCTTGGACATAAACTGTCACCTTTCACACGTATGCGAATTCATGCGAGAAGGTTTTATGCAGGAAGGTTTAGGTTAATCTTTGACGCATAAAAAAAGATGGTGGATGTTATGAAACAGTTCTATAAGCTGCACAGGTAGTATCTAGAGTTATTATTCACCACAATAACAAGTAACCCTTTGTATTCTTTTTTTCACATGAGAATTGTCTCCCTATATGACCTGAAATGGAGATTCTGGTATCAGCTAACATCTAACATAGACAACCTTTTTATGGTGGCTAATGATCCATTTCTATTAGAAGCTTTTTAGTCTCTTATTTTTATCTTTATTGTTATGATTCTTGTGAAGAGTACTTTTGTCTTCTTGATATTTGAACTATAAATATAAGTGACAGGGAAAAGAAACATAACATTCTTCTCTTTTTCAGCTGTCTTTCTTTCTTCTCTATTTCTCCCTTTCTCTTTACATTAATTCAACATGATATCGGAGTAGGTTTTGCGATTCTCAAATTTATCTATACGCGGAACAAAACCATTTTTTTTTTAATTTTCTTTTTGATTTGCCAGAATCTGTTTTATTTGGAATTTTTTCTGTTTGTGCGCAAAAGGAAAAAAAATTAGTACTTTGGTCGACTTGACGAGGAGAGTTCATGTATGTTTTTTTTTTTTCTAGATTTTTTGATAGTATTTGGTGCTTCGTTCTATTGTTTCTTTGATTTTCGAAAAAATAGGACTATTTTTCAGATCTGCAATTTTTAGCCTTCTTCTAAGGGATTTGTTACTTGGAATAGACACTATGGGTGCCGATCTAGAATGCCCAAGTGTTGTCTAATGATTTGCAGGTGTTTTTTTGGTATTTTATGGCTTCAAGAGGGGCGGCAAGCAAGTTTTTTGGCTTAAGGCAGTACGTTTTGTGCTCTGACAGTGATTTCACCCGTTCTTTGTAATTTTCAGGATTGATTAAATGCAAGTTTGAGATAGTAGTTGTGTTTCTTGTTATCTTTTGATTTTTTTGAGCCTTCAGCGTGTTTTTGACCTTTAAGAAGAGGTAGAAATCAGTTAAATCATGTCGGAATCTCGACAAGGTTTCTTAGGAATAGCTAAAAAGTGTTGTAAGTCAAACTGGACTTTAGACTGAAAATCCCAACCTACAGATTACGACAATAAAGCTTGATGGACATAATTACCTTGCTTGGTCGTTGCAGTTGGCTATGTTGTTTGTTAGAATTGAGGGAAAGATGAGTTACTTGACTGAAAAACTAAGGAACCAAATATTGATTATCCACTTTATGATAAGTTTGAGGTTGATAATTCCATGGTTGTCTTGGCTACTACCCTCAATACTGCTAGAGATTAGCAATGGCTATTTGTTTCTACGTACTGCCAAGGAGAATTGGGAGGCACTATCACAAACCTACTCAAAGATGGGCAATATGGCACAGGTTTATGAATTGAAATGTCGGATTCACAATATTAATTAGAAGAATTCCTCATTGACGGCTTATTTTCATACCTTGCGGGGGCTACGCTGGAATTGGATCACTATCAGAGACTTAACATTGAGTGTGCTATTTATGCCTCAAAACTACAGAAGTTGATTGAATAGGAGAGGATTATTGAGTTTCTTGTTTGCTTGAATCTTGAGTTTGATCAAATTAGGATTCAAATCCTAGGGAAAGAACCTCTTCCTTCCCTACGAGAGGCATATGTTTATGTTCAGTTGGAAAAGAGTAGGAGAATTCATCCCTGGCCACTACTACTTCTCGAGATGATGTTGCATCTAATGATAAAGATAAGTTATATTGTGATTATTGCCATTAGTTGAGACATAATAGAGACATTTGTTGGAAATTAAATGGTTGTCCTTAGTTTGGAGGTAGAGGAGGATCTTGAGCCCATCTTATGACTGCAATGGAGACTTTTTCACTTGGTCCTGGTCTTACTCTATCATCTGTAACAGAAACAATTGGTCTTTTTAAGGAGGAATTGGAGAATGTACGTTGCCTTATGTTAAAGCTAGAGACACCTACAGTTACATCCACTTATTTTGTTCATACAGGTAACCTTTCTACAACATTGGGTGCATCTTGTAATATTCTTTCTTGTCCCTGGATCATTGATTCAGGTGCCTCTGACCATATGACTAGACTATCTACTTTGTTCTCATCATATACTGCTTGTTCAGATAAATAATGGGTTAAAATAACTGATAGTTCTCTATCATCTATAGCTGGTAAATGTTCTATTTCAGTCACTTCATCTCTATCTCTCTCATCTGTTTTGCATGTTTCTAATCTTTCAAATAATCTTATTTCTGTCAGTGACATTACCAAAAAATTAAACTGTAGTGTAACATTCTTTTCTTCACATTGTGTCTTCCAGGACATTGTCACAAGGAAGACGAGTGGCAATGGTGAGGATAGAAACGGTCTTAACTTTTTGAATTTTTCATGAGCCAGGCAATGCTACCATTACATAAGCTCTTAATTTTAAAAAATGTGATACTTTTGAGGAGCAGATTTTGTTACTACATTGGAGATTAGGACATCTTCCATTTATTTTATTGAAAAAATTATTTCCTTTGTTTAATAGGGTGAAAATCTTTTAGTTTCATTTTTGTGCTTTGATTTGGTGTGTCGAGTTTTTGTACTCTTTGACAGTCGGCAACTTTTCTAGCCATAAGAATAGTGCGCGCAACAAGTTTTTTTGGTCGTTCTGGCCTCGTTTGACTGCTAGTTGTGTATTCCTTGAAGCCTTGGGTGTTTTGGGCTATTTGTGATGGTTGATTATGCCTTAGACTTGTCGGCACTAGTAGTGATGAATTGCTATTTTTTTGGCTTATGTGAGTTATTTTGAGGACTCTTGGTGTGTTTACCTTCACTGTATGGTTTGTGGCTTTTGATCTGACGGTAATTCAAGCATCTCGAATAGTTGTTTGGGAATTTTTTTTTGCTAGTTCTCTTTTTTTCTTTTATTGTCTACTAGTTGGTTGTGGGTTGTCCAGTGGCAACTTCCGAGGAGGTGAAGGATACGTTGGTTGGCAATCGGGTTCGACAAGTTTATTCCATGAATGATCAGGTTAGGAAAATTATTTATGTGAAGTTAAATGGAACCAACTAATATTCTTGGTCTTATGTCATCAAAGTTTTTTGTGTTCTAAAAGAAAGTGAAAGTATTTGACTGAAAGTACTCCTAAGATTGTTAAAAATTTGAAGACCGGTGGATTGAAAATTCTTTAGTGATAACCTGGTTATGGCATAGATTAGAGTCTGGTGTAGTTTCAACTGCTCAACTTTTTGATACAACTTAGAAGATTTGAGATTCTCTTGAGGAGATGTATTCACAAGAATATGTGTCCCGAATCTATGAACTTTTTGAGCTTATGTTTAATACCAAGTAAAGGAGTAAGTTTGGCTGAGCATTATGGTACTTTGAAAGGGCTATGGGAGAAACTGCTACTTTATCAGCCATTGAGTGCAGACCTTGAAGTACAACGACAATAATGG
This sequence comes from Ilex paraguariensis, assembly GCA_963454935.2. NCBI lineage: Eukaryota > Viridiplantae > Streptophyta > Magnoliopsida > Aquifoliales > Aquifoliaceae > Ilex > Ilex paraguariensis. Next base: position 294,284 of record CAUOFW020006247.1, on the reverse strand, counting down.
GAAGAGTTTCAGGTTGTACTATTCCTATCCAATCTTAATTCTAAATATGATGTGTTTAAAGATTAAATTTTAGTTAGTGAGAAACTTTCTATTACTGTCAATGTTTATTTCCATCTTTAGAGAGCCTCTTTGACTTGTGGGACTCGTTTACCCGCACAGGAGTCCTCTACTTTACTCTCTAGTGGTGGTCATGGAGGTGCTTGTGGTGGTTGTCATGTAGCTTCCGGTGGTGATCGTGGTGGTTGAGGTATTAGTCATGGAGGTCGTGGTGGTCAAGGCAATTGTTCTTATTGGAAATGTTCTTATTGTGGAGCTATTGGACATATTGAGGATTATTGTTGGGATAAACATGGAAGATCAGCCTATGCTAATTAGGTTTTGATGATCTGAATCTTGCCTCTCAGCCATCGACTAGTGGACCTATTACATCTACATCTTCTTTTCATAATGATCTTACCTCCTAATTTAGTTAACTCATCCGGCAGTTGTCTTCACTCTTGCCATTCACTTACTTCAACTACCAGTTTTAGCCACTACAAATAATTCTGCACATGTAGCAGCACACACCGCTTCACTATCTTGGATTATTAATTCGGGAGCTAGTGCCCATGTTTTTGGTATTTTCTCATTGTTTTCTAATTTTTGTTCTTTTAATTTTGTATTCGTGGGACTGGTGATCTTCATTCTACAGAATCCATTTCATTAACATCTGGGTTATTTGTCCCTCAATTTTCTTTTAATCTATTATTTGTGAGTCAATTAACCAAGTTTTTATATTGTTCAATAATCTTTTTTCCATCTTCTTATGTTTTTCAGGATCTCCGAATGAAAAAGGTGATTGGTTTGGGGAATAAGCAGAATGGATTTTACTATTTGAATTTTAGAGTAACAATTCTTGCATTGAGTGCTATTGTGTCTCCCCTCCACAGCCATTTTCATTTGGGTCATCATTCCTTGCAAAAGTTTCATCAAATCATTCCTAGTTTGAGTCCTATTATTTTAGAATGTGATGCTTGTCAATTAGGCAAGAATCATTGTAGTTCTTTTCCTACTAGTAATATAAGTCGTCAGCCTAGTCATTTTTCTATTGTTCACTGTGACATTTGGATCCTTTAAGAATAAAAAATTTATGAATTTTATTATTTTCTGATCTTTGTTGATGATTATTCTCGTATAACTTGGTTGTTTTTAAGAAGAATCGTTCTAAATTACTTAAAATTTTTCTTACCTTTTATATTGAAATCCTTGTACAGTTTGATAAACGAATTAAGATATTTCATTATGATAATGCCCTTGACTATGTACAATCGTTTATGTATACATTGTATGCTGATCATGGACTACATGTCTACATACATCTTAACAAACTGGTATTGCAGAACGAAAACATCGTCATTTATTTGATGTTGCTCGTACCCTCATGTTTAATATGCATGTCCCCAAGCCGTATTGGATAGATGTTCTTCTTACAACAATCTGTCTTATTAATCGGATCTCTTTTCCCATCTTAAGTAAGAAATCTCTGTTCTCCTTGCTTTATCCTAATACATCGCCCTTGTTGTTATGACCTTGTGTCCCCAGTATTATGTTAGTGTTGACGTCACTTTTTTTGAGATTTTTTATCTAATTCAAGAACTACTCGTTCTCCAGATTTGATCTCTACTAGTCAGGGGGAGTTGATATTACCTCTCTTTTTTCCCTCTAGCTTTTGGCCCTCCATTGTTGGTTACCTTCGTTCCATGAATAGACAAGTTGTTTTATATGCTTCAACTCTCTAGTCAATGCCTAATTCTACAGAGGTTTTTTCTCCTGAGTTGTCTGATTCGCCGATTGCCTTGTGAAAAGGTACTCCTACTTGTACCTAGCATCTCATTTCTAATTTTGCCTCTTGACATCGGCTTTCCTTGTCATTTCGTTGTTTTGCATTTGCTTTGTCTCGTATCTTTGTTCCTAGTTCTTTGAAATAGACATTAACATCTCCTAGATGGAAACTGGCTATAGATGAGGAAATTAAGGCACTTCATGAAAATTATGTTTGTGACCTCACTTCTCTTCTGTTTGGTAAGCAACTTGTAAGTTGTCACTATATACTGTGAAATATCATTCTGATGGTTTTGTTGAGAGATTGAAGGCACGGTTGGTTGTTAAAGGTTACACCCAGACATATGGTGTGGATTACAATGAGACTTTCTCTCTTGTTGCTTGTCTTAACTCTGTTGGAGTTCTTATTTCTGTTGCAATCAGCTTTGACTAGCTCTTGTATCAATTGGACATAAAGAATGCATTCTTATGTGGAAATTTACAAGATGAGGTATATATGACTCATCCCTTAAGTTATGTTGTTTTAGTTCAGGAAAACTTAGCGTGTCGTTTGAAGAAAACACTGTATGACTTGACACAGTCACCACATGCTTGATTTGATAAGTTTAACACTGTAGTGCTTTAGTTTGGTTTTTAGTGCTCTTTTGATCATGAAGTTTTCACTTGTAGGTTTTCTGCAAGTATTATTATTGTCATTGTGTATGTCGATGATATCACCATCAGTGGTAATGACTCGGATGAAATTGCTTACTTTAAGGCATATTTGGGAAAGAAGTTTCATACTAAAGATTTAGATTTTCTTTGGTACTTCCTAGGGCATGAGTTTGTCCGATCAAAACAGGGTATCAATTTGTGCCAACAAAAGTATGTATTAAACTTACTATTTGAAACTGGTACTCTTAGTGTATGTCCAATAGATACATCTATAGACTCTCTAGTTAAGTTAGATTTTAAGAGTGGTGAAGTCTTTGATATTACATATGATGTTGGTGTGGTTAGTCAGTTTATGTATACCCTTTGTAACTCTCATTGGGAAGGTTGTATGCTGTATAATTCGATATTTGAAAGGGGCTCCAGTGAAAGGATTATTATATTATCTATCATCATCCATATTTGTTGGTTTTTTTGATGCTCACTAGACTGGTAGTCAATGTGATAGACGATTTATTTCTGTCTATTGTATATGTATTGGTGGTAATCTTATTATTTGGCGGAGTAAGTAGAATGTGGTTGCACGTTCTAGTGTAGAGGTTGAGTGTCATGCTATAACAAATAATACTTGTGGGATGTTATGGCCCCTTAATAAAAAGTGGTTATCCGTGGAGAATTTATGTGTTTCTTCACCGATTTCTTGCAAGGATGAGGTAAACCCTTTCTACCCCCTCTTCTTTCTTCTTATCTTTCTATTATGTGATTTCTAGTCTTTTTCATTCTACATTAATTTGGTATCAGAACAAAACTCCGATCTATCATCTCTTGCTACTTTTCTCATCTCTAATACTGTAATTCATAGTTGGATCTTTGCCAAAATTGTTACTGTTCATAACGTCTTCTTTCATTATCTTCAAACACGGCTAAACTCTGTCGTAGCCCGTACCGTTGAGTATCGCTGCTGTTTGGGATGTTGTTCATTACGATTGATGTTGTTCCAACCTAGGGTTATGGAGGAAGAAGTCAATACACTATTTAGTCTTTTGCCCCTTGAACCAACCACTTTTTTTTATTCAAAAGAATTTTCTAGTAGCCCACATAATACCCAAAACCTAAACACTATCCAACCCCCAAAAAAAATATATATATATAGCCCAAACCAAGTTCAACCATAAAAAAAAAAAAAAAAAAAAAAATTACCCATTGCCCTCCTAACAAAAGCGCAGTGCGCAATCCCACCAAATTACACAAACATCCCTAAACCTGTCCAAAATTATAGATTTGACCCCTAGAGTTTTGAAATTATACTTTCACCCCTTAACTTTTTTTAAAATTACAATTTTTACTCCCAAAGTTTCTAAAATTTCAGTTTGGTCCGAAAGCTTATTGAAATTACAATTTAACCCCAGATTTTTTAAAAAAATCCCTAAAACCTCTTCTATTAAGATGGTTTCCAACGTCGAATTAAATGCTAAAGTAGAGGTTTTATCCCAAGTACAAATTGATTCACAAAAGGCCATGAATGAGAGGATGGATTCACTAGAGGCATCTATAACATCACTAAAGGAGATCATGGAAGCTTATCTCTTAGATAAAAAGGGTAAAGGAGTGGAGATGCATGCAAATCATGATTCCTCTTCATCGGTTATCAATCGACAACCAATGCTCATATAAGTCCCTCAACCACAAGGCCCAGTTCGAGAAGACCCAAGATTGTTTGATTTTGATAAAGGGGTTAAATTAGAAGTTAGAGATTTTCACGAGGACAATAATCCCGAGATATTCCTTGATTGATTGCATAGCATTGAAAGCTTCTTTAGATGGTATCGTTTGACCGATGAGAGGAATGAATTCTTTGCAAAATCAAAATTGAAGGGAATAACAAGACTTTGGTGGGTAAAGTACCAACAAACTCACTTTGATAGATTATGGGATGATATGAAGACTGCTGTGACCCGCTATTTTGTATTTACTAATTATAAGCAACGAGCTCATCTACAGTTTACATAATTAAATCAAGGGAGTATGTCTGTGGAGTGCACAGGAAAGTTCTACAGCTTAGCCACACGATTAGAGTTTTCATGGATTGAGGATGTAATGATTGTCATGTACAGGCAATGTCTCAATTCACAAATTTCTATTGGTTTAGCTGCAAGTAGACTTTACATCATGACAGATACAGTTCAAGTTGCCTATAAGATGGAAGATGAGTTGAAAAAGAGATCTTATATGGCACCTCCAACCCGGATCGAGAGAATTGTTGTAGATGCAAATCAAGGTAAGTCCACTAATAAATCCAAGAGAATACTTTTACTCCAAACAAATCATCTCGGGCTAGGGCTAATCTTCTTCTCAAGGGAGTACTAATTCTAAGACAAGATGTTTTAATTGTCTTGGTTTTGGCCATCTCTATTTTCAATGTCCTTCAAAATCTGTTGCTATGGTTGAAAAGAAAGATTCTAAGGTGTATAATGATTCTGATGAGCCAGAATTTGAAATAGAAATTGTAGAATCTTTTGATGTGGGTGAGGCTAATTTTGATGATTTGGGTGATGATCATTTTATGGGTGTTTTCTGTCCTTTACTTATTACTAATAAAGAAGTTGCTAATGATAAGTTTATTCATCGAGGAAAAATCTTTCAGACAAGAGTTTGTTGTAAAAGACAGATGTGTTCCTTAGTGATTGACACGGGAAGTTGCACAAATGTGGTATCATAAGAGGTTGTGAAGAAGCTAAATTTGAAACTTGAACCACATTCGGAACCATATCATGTAGCATAGATTATTAATACAAAGTTGAAAGTTGATAAGAGATGTCTAGTTACATTCACCATTGGAAGTCTTAAGGAGACTGTCATGTGTGATGTATTGCCTCTCAAGCTTTGACATATACTTTTAGGGCGCACTTGGATATGAGATTGTGATGCACTATATGCGGGACGTGCTAATACTTATTCTTTTGTAATTGGAAGAAAGAAGTATACTCTTACTTGTGCTACAGATGTGCGTACACTATAATGTGGGTTCGACTCCCGCCGTGATTGATTAATATCACCACTAAATAGAACCCTCACAAATTAATTAATCAAATAGAGTATAAAGCAAATTGATTAACAAGAGCATTTACTACAAAACAGTTCTTCACTTTGTTGTCTTGAATCCCTTTACTTAACCTCGCTTTGACTGTTTAAGGCGAACAAGGCTCGCTTCGCTTCTGGCCTAGGCTCGCTTTTCAGTACACTAGGTTGAAGCAGTCTCCAAAAGTATGGTTTGAGAGATTCACCCAAGTTATGTTGTAGTATGACTATCATCAGAGTCATGGTGATCATACTAACAAACACATGGAAAGGGGACTGCAATCATCGTGTATGTTGATGATATTGTACTTACTAGTGATGATGTGGAGAAGATGGTGAATTTGGCTGAAGAATTTGAGATAAATGATTTGAAAAGTTTGAAGTAATTCTTAGGCATGGAGGTTGCAAAATCTAGATAATGCATATTCATTTCACAATGAAAGTATGTGCTTGATCTACCTAAGGAGACTGGTATGCTAGGATGCAAGCTTGTTGATACTCCAATTGAGCAGAATCATAGACTGGGAGAGAGTGCTGATGATAAAGGTCGATACCAGAAACTGGTGGCAAGCTCATTTATTTGTTTCATACATGTCCAGATATAGCTTGTGCAATTAGTATGGTTAGTCAGTTTATCGTGAGTTTCATATGCCAATTGATTGAATTTTTAGGTACCTTAAACTAGCACCTGGTAAGGGTTACTCTTTTCTAAGTATGATCATCTACAGGTGGAAGTTTGTTCAGATGCTGATTGGGCTAGATCGGTTACAGACAGAAGATAAATGTATGGATGTTGTACCTTCGTAGGAGAAAATTTGGTATCATGGCATAGTAAAAAACGTCGATTGTGACTAGATCTAGTGCAAAGATAGAATTTAGAGTTATGACTTATGGTATTTGTGAATTGTTGTGGCTGTAATCGCCCTGTTACAAGAACTTGGTTTTTCTTCTAAGGAATCAATGAGATTGTATTGGGACAATATGGCAACAACTAGCATTGCACACAATTCAGTTCAGCATGATGGAATCAAGCATGTTGAGGTCAACAGACATTTAATGAAGGAAAAGTTGAGTACTTGACAAAGAGAGTATATGGTAAAGTGTTTCATTCAATGCTTGGCAAGTTGGACATGTGTGATATTTTTGCACCAACTTGAAAGAGAGTGTCAAAAGCTATTTAGTCTCTTAATTTTTTCTTTATTGTTGTGAAGGGTAATTTTGACTTTTTGATACTTGAACTATAAATATAAGTGTTAGAGAGCGAACCCTAACATTGTCTTCTCTTTTTCAACTCTCTTTTTCTTTCTTCTCTATTTCTCCCTTTCTCTTTACATTAATTCAACAATTTCACCCTCAATTTTTTTTTTTAATAAGGAGTCGAGTGAACATGTGTATGGTTGTACGCAAGATTGAAATTTCATTTTGGTGCATTATTTCGGTCACCTAGAAAACGGAAACGTTTCGGCAATCTTTCGAGAAGCAGAATATAAACGAATAAAAAATTTAAAAGTATAGTTCGAAATATTGGTCTAAATATACTAAAACATCTTGAAATATGTCCAAACAATGATGAAAACATGTCAAAACCTCTCAAAACAGCATAAAACATTCTGAAATACCTTGAAGCATTGTAGTTTCGATTCCATCACCGATTCGTTTTAGTCCCCTCGAAAATGCAAATATTTTGATCGTTTCAAAACGAAATTTTGATCCTTGGTTGTATGTATGTAACCAACATTCCAGTATACCTATTTTTTGTTTTTCTTTAATTCCCTTTTCTAATCCAAGCACAAATTAATTTTTCTCTTCCTTTTGTGATTGCTAACACCATATCATTTCAGGCAATATCTGTAAAGGAAACTCAGCTGATCGGCAATGTTGCTTTAGGTCTTGAGGTTGGCAGGGAAGATGTTTCTATTCCCATTCGAATCGTCTCCCCAAGGGAACCAGTTACAGGAAATTCAGATGAAAATAAAGATATCGATCCAAATACTCTGAAGCTTAGTGGGGATCAAGAATTTCAGGTTAATGCACAAAGTCAAGCGGACCCACCTGCTGCTAATGAGCCAGATAATCTTAAGGAACTTTCAGTTGAGGGGATCTGGAATGAACCTGGCACGCCCCATAGTTTAAATGGAATATCCTCTTATGAGGAGTTCTTGGAACATCTGGATCAACAGCTCAACAAAATGGAAGCAGAGCTTGCCACAGTATTAAGGTTCTCAACTTTGGTACTGGAAGGTGACGAGAAGCCGAAAAATTCAAAGTTGCAGCAAACAGTGGAGATTCTTGGTGGTATTCGTGGCATCAGAGGGAGGTAATAGTGACCAAAGAATTGGTGAATTTTCCGGTTATTCTATTTTATTAATTCTGCAACAATCATGCGCTTTCTTAAATGTATTGTCCTGTTTACCATGGAGTTTGAGTATATAAGATCTGTTTGTTTGTAGAATTGCAGGTATGATGCAGTCAAAAGTGAGATAAAATAAAGCTTCATTTGAGTGTTGAGAAAGGAAATGCGCGTTTAGGCACATAAGAGGTGATATTTCATGCCGAGACCATGGAAAACTACATTGTAATTGTGGCAAAAGTTGCCATCTTGTTTCTTTCATCATCATGGGTTGTCAAAAGCAATGATCATGGTGTTTGTTTTTCCCCAATTTTGTTGTAAGTGGAGAAATGTTGTCTAATAACTTATAATAGGTTTGTAAAATCCATTGGGTTCTTCACTGATTTCTTAATGCGTCTCACAGCTCTTCTGAAATCTTATGTGCTGGAAAGTTGTGTTCAGGCTAGAGATAAAGGTGGTTGTGCAATTTCCTTTGTGAGTTCTGAATCAACATCTTCCATTGAATATTATGTTCACAATAGTTGTGAGTGGATGTGTTGAGGATGCCACAGCTTCTCGCTTCTACACAGTGTATTGGCTACTAACAGAATTTTCGGAGGAATTTTTTATTTTCTTATTTTAAAGCCATTCAATTGGGGCATGCTTCGCACCTATTCGAGTTTTAGCCCCTCTGATCATCAGAAATTTTACAATGCTATGGACCCTGGTATTCATAGCTCACGTTCATTACTTGTGATGAGTGATTTGTTTCACCTGCTGTCTATTCTGAGATGTGAGTCATAAAATTGATTCAGCTTTTTCCTAGTTGCTTTCTTTCAATCCTTATTGTTGTATCCCCTCAACCGATTTTTTTTATCCCTGAAGTTTTTGAAGAAACTTGGTCGATTTTTTGGTGAAGACAATCCTTGGACTTTGCTGGATGAACAGTAAACACACAGCTAAAGGCATTTACTTTGTTCTGTCAATTGTGCAAGAACAATTAATTCAAATGCCCAAAGAATGTTGAAGGCGGAACTTGAAATATTGCTTCACATGAAATTGGTAAGGATGCTACAAGCACTATGTTCTTGGCTCCTCAATACTTTTCACCTGGGAAGATTGAAAAGGAGCAGAGTTTGTGAATATTAGAGTGAATAACGTGGGACAGGTTTGTTGGTGGTTAGATAACATGTGCATGGGATTGCAATTTGCATCACAACTTAGAGTAATTCAATTTTTTTTTTTTGGGGAGAAGGAAACAGAATTGTTTGAATGTGAGAGTAACAATCTTTGCACTCCCCTTAGGGAATATGGATCCTAAGAATAACCTTGTATTTGGATGATTAGAACCTGAAAATGAATTAAAGTTTTTTAGTGTCTATTAATTTTCTTAACCTGTGATTATCTTCTTCTTTTAGCATTACCTGCAACCTGAGGATGTTCTGTATAATTAACCTTTGGCCTCAATTGCTTTTGCTATTTTTTTTAACCATGCTTATTTCATTAGACGTCGGTTTTATTATTTCAAATGAACTGGATATAATTTAGCAAAAAAATGAACTGGATACTTCTGAGATGGGTGGTATTTTTGTTCCTTGGATGACATCTAGTTTTATTCACACCTTATGAGAGGTCATAGTTGTCTTTTTGTGTTTATGCTAAGCAGGGTGTTAGGTTTTGGCACACTTTTGGTCATCCTAATATTCTTTATTTTTGTTACTTGAAAATACTTGTGTTTGCGTTATATTTGTGGTTACGATATACGTTAAGAGGGACACTCAATTTTCCAAATATTATTTGCGTGGGGTGAACTATAATTCTCTGCCCATCAAGTGTTTCCATTCAAACTATCCTGACGAGCTTCTAACATTGGTCATCACATCAAATGAAAACACAATAGTAGTGGCAGTGATTCTGATTGTGGTGAGGCGACAGTGGCAGTGGTGATTATTGTGTGTGTGTGTGTGTTGGGGAGGGGGTTTATTGCAATGCAATGTTGGGGTGGTGATGGTTTGAAATAAGCAGGAAAGTTCCAGGGAGGCTGAACCACCACCACAATGCTCTTGAAATTGCAGAAAGCTGCTGAAATTAAGAGAAATTTGCTGGGTCACTCGTTCTCCATATCATTGGCAATGGACAATCCACTAGCTTCGGGTATGACGATTGACAAATTCATGGTCCCTTGGCGTAGATCTCAACACAATGCTATTGAAAACTCATCCTCCAATCAAAAAAAAAAAAAACCTTTAATAATAAATTATTCTCATCTCCATATTTTTTCACCCTATGTATAATTGGGTGGTTAGCCCAAGCAATCAACACTTTTATCTGCTTCACGTTTCATCTCAAACATCTAATTGTTTTTTAGATTCATTTTTTCTTTACTTAATTGCTCTAGTTCATTGAATCATGTATTTGATGTCCAGGCAAATAGTATCATTATAAATAGAACGTGAATATCAAAGACTAAATTTAAGAATATTATTATACAGTGGTGCATCACAATGACGATGAAGGGAAAAAAAAATGCTCCAAAATGGGGGAAAACTAAAGAGTCACAAGGCCATTAAGAAGCTAAAAATTACAAACGTTATAAGCCAACCTAAATTAGTTCTAGAACCCTGATCAGGCCTCTCCGTTATTGCTCCAATTCCATAAGTTGTTATCAAGTAATGAAGAGTACCTACATAAAATTATCGACAAAAAATATAAATCAATAGTGACCTAGTATTTATGAAAAACATTAAAGTATTATAATTTTGCGCAAAAAAAAGAAGAAAAAAGAATACTTACTTTGTTTTAGGTTATGTCGCCAGGAATATCTACAATTGCAATTTCTTGATTATTTTTCAATAAAGTCCTGAATCTTTTTATTTGCATCAAATTTGGAGTAATCCACCATTTAACGAGTTCATAGTGATACTTGTGCTACATAGTTGACATGGAGGGTAAGGAAGAGTCTAGAGTGAACTCAAGTTTAAAAAAGAGACTTGAGTTGATGTAACCACATCCGAGAATCCTATGAATTGGTTTGTGTGGTGCTTGTTGATGAAAAGAAAGAAATGTGAGACACTGTTGGCGTGATATATGGATTGGAACAATGTTGTAGTATGACAATCACGTTCCCCATAACTAGCATTATCATCCAGTGTTTGAGCCAACATTGTTAGCCACACACTCTTCACCACCTAATACTTGAAAGTAGTTAGTGTCAAATGTCTTTAACTTGTTTAATAAGTCTTTCCTCACTTGTTTCCAACCGTCATCTACCATCTCCAAGAATCTGACAAGTACCCGAAACCCACATTGTCCATTTGCTAGGACATCTATGAGATTAGCAATAAAAGGAGTTATTGAATCTGGGAATTGTGTTACATACCTCAAAGTACTAGAATTTCTAATCTAATGCACAATCAACTTTGGTCTTTCTATGTTCACAATCGAAGTACACTAGAGGCCCTTGTACAGATGGCTATGAAGACAGGTTCATGACTAGCTATGTTTTACTATCCTCGAGCAATGCAAGAACATACTCAAATGCTGATAGATTGGGCTTAGTTGATTCTTCTAGTATCACAATGCTCTTTTTCACTCTCTTTTTCTTCATCCTACCTTTTAGATTCACTTTTGTTATTGGCTTAAGGATGGACATTGAACTAGGATCTTTCAATACTTATAGGCATTTCTTTATTTCCACTTTTTGTGTCTCACTAGACTTCAAAAACATATCCATAAGCATGTCAAGCTCCAATTCAATCTCAGTCTTATGTGTGTTTTCCTCTACATAGGGACTAATAGTTAACTTCCTCCAATAATCGTGCACGTCCGAGAATGGAATAGGCTGACCCTCTCTCCTATAAGTCAACATAAGGTGAGCACATGGCAACTCAGCCAACTTTGTTGGCCTCTACCTCAATCTTATCAAGTGCAGCTGTGGAGAGAATCCCAATGAGGTCTTTGTACAATGGAGCTCTAAATCGGTGTGGAGTCCTCGTTAGGCTATCCTCAAATGATGACTTCATCTCTGTAATTTGTAGTTCTAGCAATAGATGAATGACATTGAAGGAATTGACAATGCTTTGGACTGATGAATTTAGGTGCTTATTCAACTTGGAATGACTATTCTCAGCTAGATTAGTTGAAGTGTTCTCCAAATGAAATTATTGATCAATCCATGCTGAAACAATTGATGCTCATGAATTACAAGTCCTATTTCTCGAAGATAATTGAATGCATTTGGACAATCTGTGAACTTAATCTCCATTTTTTGTACATTTTCTTTATATTCCTTCTCCGTTGATGCTTGCATGACATCGGACCATGCTGCATTGAATTTATTTCATGTCTCCTTCAAAATTGAATTTATCCAATTTTTAGGACATTCTTCTCTATATGAACATGACATAATAAATTGGCTACATTTGGGAAGACCTTATGAAATTGCATTCATGAGGGCAAAGTCACGATCAGTCACAAGTACCCCTAGCTATGACATACCCCAACAATTGATCAAAAACACTCAAGTGCCCAACAATAATTTTCTTCTTTCTTTGATTTCATATAAATGAATATGGAGACAAATATTTTTTCCATAGAAGTCACACTCACTATTTCTAAAAGTGGCAGTTGGTATTTATTTGTTTTGTACGTGCAATCTATCATAAAAACAAAAAGGAAAGCCTTTTGTGAGTTGGATTGTAATGCCCCAAAAATTACCTTGGACGACATTATAATTTAAAACTATTTATATTATGAGAGCACTAATATAATCCATAAATAAATAGGACTCATCCTCCATAAAATATTTACAACATTACTCAAATTGATATGCCGAACCATGACATTTACATCCCAAAAATTTTACTATCATAATGCAGCGGAATTACAAAAGACTAGACTTCAAAATATTTCAAAAATGAACTTCCTAATCTAGAACAAAGATAATGTTTCTCTAAGCGTCCACCTCGGGATCTACGTTCCCTTCTATAGGAGTCTCCCAGTGTGCTGGTTCATCCATTCCCAACTCCTCTAGGACATCATCTGAAAAATATTATTTGTAGGGGGTGAGCACTAAGCTCTGAAGCAACATTTCTCCCATACTTGAACAAGGTTTAGAAAAACATATAAAAACAATCAGTCACCTTTCACAAATAGCATATGTGAATTTTGATATAAAACAGGGACATTTAAATAGATCTCAAGTTTAAGCAACAACAATAATTTAATGCATAAGTGAAACCAATATACAACTAGTAACTCATTCCATCATAAATCGTTTCTCCTAAGTTCTTTTGGAGTCCCATACTTCCCAAGATTCTTATAGAAACTATTTCTGGTACAATGAACAATAACCGACCACTGTATTTGTATCTCAGGTATGAAGTAAGATCTAGCATGGTCTCCATCGAAAGCATCATGTCCCACATATCCACAAACACAAATCCTCGCAAGGATATCCAACCTTTGGGAAGGACGTGTGCCAACACAATGGCAGTGACGAATCTAACTCAGGCATTAGTATACTAATCCTCTGACACAGCACCCATGAGCTAATAGTGGTTTGATCCTCGCAAGACACCAACCCCACTACGAGTGGTAGGATATTTCCAAACCCGCACGGAGTAAGAAGACGTCTATCCACTCTATGCTACTAGGTCAATCGTAGCCCATGTTTATCCAAACAACCACACAAGAGATATAATACCAACAATTCCATGAATAACAAACAATTTCCAAGACCCCCAATTTCCTGGGTATTTCCAAGAGCACAAGTAATTTCAACAATCCCCAAATTTTTATATGTATCATTTCAATAGAACATTGAAGAAAATGCAAGAGATCATCATCAATATCATTTTATTACTCAAACACAAAGCACTAAGGTTTTGAAATCAAGAGCCAAGGAAGAATCAAAAGGAAAATCCATTACTCTTGAAAACTAGGGTTTTAAATCAAGAAAAAGAGATTTCATGGGTATTCAACTCTAACTTTGTTTAAAACATGATAATAATTGCGGGAAGACCAAGAAACAAAGAACCAATATCAAATACATAAGATTAGGAGTCAAAACATACATATATATTAGCCCTAGCATCAATGGACAAGAATGGAAGAAAACTCCTACCTTGCTTCCTTAGTTTTGAGCGAAAAAGATGAAGATTTGATCTTTCCAAAACTTGAATCACCCTTTAATCCTTTGATTTTCCCTTTCTTTCTTCCTCTCTAAGCTTTTCTAGGGTTAAAAATGTTGAAATGGGGCTTGGAGAGGTGTCCTTAAGTATTTATAGTGGAAGGAATGGTGTCTTGTGCGCAATTGTAAGAGTTAGAATTCGTAACTAACGTTCGAACGTCATTGGCGTTCGAACGTCCTTAGCTCCTAGTACTTTGATTTTTCCATCAGACAAAAAGTACTGGAACACATTGTCGTTCGAATGTAATTCATGTTCGAACGTCATTCCTGTTTCTGCTGAAACTTCCAGTGAAGTTGTTCCCTATTTAGAAGTCAATTTGGAAACTTTTTATGAAATACACTTTTGTAGCTCTAGATGTCTACTATCTACTGTCAAAATGTCAGATTAAATAGACATCAGGACAAAGAGTTATGATCCAAATACTAGGAAGTGTCCAAAATCCTTTTTACCCAAATTCTCTTTAAAGTGTGCTTTCATTCCGGAGTACTTCCAAACTTCTAAGACATACCCTATTACCTCAATTAACCTTTTTATTTCTACTCTTATAATCTAAATAGTTCATGCATACATCATTACATATATTAGCATTTCAAAAGCATACTTACGTTGTTATATAAAGATACGAATGTGGGGGTTTACAATCCACCCCCTTTAAAGAAAGTTTCGTCCTCGAAACTTAATCGTCGAGTTAGTCCATCTAATTCTCATTTGGCTATGATTTCTCCACTTCTATTCATCCTTTAACCTCAAAGCCAAGATTAAAATAGAAAATCATAGCCTAAGTTTTAAATCCATACTTTCAACTTATATCATCACTACCGTTAGTGAAGTCCCCAAGTTTACCTTCATTCACTACTTTTGATTATTCTTTATACTCAATAATTCCATGTGATTGTCTAAACTAATCCCATATCATGCATAATTACTAGATCTTCAACTTATTTCCTAGTCATCGGATATCACTTCTCTTTTGAATGTACAATCATTTTAAAAATCTCATGTATGCTTTTTACATGCAACGTATCCATAAGCATTTCACAACAACCAACTTCAATTTCCTTAATGAGATTACTCATCATTCCTATACCCAAATTACGTTATAATCCAAAACTTAGCAATGCCATTACAACAAGATCTACAACGATTCCTTAAATAGATGTATCCCTCTTAATGACTTTGTTTCTCACTAGACTAGAGAAACTCACAATATTTAAAATCTAATAATAACTTCACATCCTTTGGACACTTATAAATTTCTGTAGTTCGGTGGACACCGCAAGATTGCCAACAATTATAACCATCAAACTATACACTAAGTTTTCTAAGAAATTGAATCTCACTCTTCAAGCTTATACTCTCTACATTCACAACTGTAACTATAACTAATAGTTAATTCCACTAATATTAAATCTAATCCCATTACTTGCTGTGCACTCTAATATATATTAACACCCAACAATTTATAAATCAAAACGCCACAAGATAAGAATTCTCATAGGTTCGAAAGTTTTGCGAAGATATGTCAAATTCTACCAAAGTGTACCATTGAAACCTAACCGCATTTATCCTCCAATGATAACTTCCAAATTGTATACACTAATGATCAATCTAATCCATTCAAAGGGGAATGTTAGTAATTAACTAACTATTATAATTAGGCTAAGTGTCAAGTTATATCTCTATGATATTTGCTATCAGTCCCCAATCTTGAGCTCAAATCAATAATCCTTACAATCCCCTTCATAACTCATTTGTATCCAAATTCATACTTTTAGATCACTCTTAATATCTCTACATATTCACCAAATCGATTGAGGCCAAGTATTCATTATTTAAACTTGAGGTAGAACTAATAACCATGTAATCAATTCTTAGTGACTTTCATTAACATCACCATTCTTTTTACGATACCTATACTTTCGAATCTCTATCTCCAAACTTATTATGTTACAATCAAAACTAAAACAAGACTCCCAATGATTAAACCCATTTTCCTCAATTTACTCACATTAGTGATCATAGTCTTAATCATTATTCGTAATCCCCATGATAATAACGATCTGCTAATTACTAGGATAACCATAGTCATTTATCCCAAAAATTACATAAGGTTTCTACACCCATGCCAAAGCCAATCTGCATAGGTATCGTCATTGATTCCTCAATTTACATCTTTCCAATTATCACCACTAACTGTCAAGTTGGAATCTTCAATACTCATACCAATCATACTCAAGTATAACTAATCTAGACTATCTTAATAATGTACTAAAAGAGACAGAAAAAGGAACCTCATAGTCTCCCAACATAACTTCAATGACATTGAAAAGGTCTCACATAACGATAAAAGTAAACACCAAACATTGATATCATCGTTATTTCAATAATTGTCTACTGTATCTAACCTTGAGCTTTCAAACTCAATCATCTCTTAATCCTATAATATCGAGGGTCAAAGATAACTACTACAACTTAGTCATGCTTCTTAGATTTTCTTTTTCTATGTCTATAAATTCGTTTATATCACTTGACCTCAATTTCAAATCAATATTTGTAAATACAAGTCAACTATCAACCACACACTCACCCAAGAGATTCTTGATTGTTAATATTTTAGAGAGTCTAAATATAGTGAACCGAGTCCACAACAAAATAAGCTTACCTAAATATAACGTCCTCAATGAGTATCCTATGTGTGACCCTTCTAATCCATCAATACTTCCGAAGTAAATTTAATCAACTCTTTGTAATATTTTCAAACCAATATTGGTAACCTCAGGTTTGTGGTTATGAAAACAAACTCTTATCCATTTAAGAACCATAACCACAATTCCTATTGCTATTCCAAAATAGGCTCTCATTCGATGTTACTCCATCATATTCCTTCGATTGATCATATTTGAGAATTATACTATCTCATACTATCGTACTCATCCTAGAGGAAAGCATAACACTCACATGGTTCATATCGTAAAACCAAATCTACATTCATTCCTTAATTTCTATGACTTTTAAGTAACACACAACTTTTCATAGCCTTATTATTCAAAACTTAGTCCATCTTAAAAACATCTAAGTTGACCTTACCTCTCAACTTCCCAACTGGGTTATTATATCTCCTTGGCTTCCAAAAATATAAGCAACACTAATAGTAGAAGAAAATACTTAGAGTTGGCAAGACATCAAGTCATAATCCCTTTTTATATTGTTATCCATCAAAATACTTTAATCAATATGGGGGTATCTCTAAATCAAAGCCTAAATAGCGATGAAAGCTTGCTTAAGAATAAGTCCTTCAGAGTCTAAGAAGAAAAGCACGACATTTTGCTATCCAAGGAATACTACAGTGTAGATTTTTGATCAACTTCAAAGAATAAACTGATTTAACTTAGGTATTTCTAACATATGTAACCTATATGGTTGGAAAGATATACGAGTTAGGATTCTAACAAAAAAGATGGTGCACCATTTGGACTTTCCAACAAAGAGTTATGATTAAATTAGTGAAAGGTAGTCTGTGTGACTGATGGTTCTGCTATACTTGTCCAACTCAAGTTTGAGTGTCATTTATCACAAATCCTATCTCATACCCATCTCCAATATAGATAATATGACTTGCATAATGATCTATACCTACCATCATTTACAAACCAAAGGCCAAATTACTATCCGTCTCTTAGAATGGTCCAAAAATACATAATATAAAACTGGAATATTCATTCCAAAATTTTTGCCAACTCCTCGAAGCTAGTTAATCCATGAATTCGAACAAATAATTAATCTATAAGATAACTAGGCAACAAATCGCACATATCTTATAAACATTTAATTTCAAACAAATTCAACCCTAGAGTTTCTTCAACTAAACCTAACACTCTAGTGATAGTCCACAACCTACAGCTCTCATGTAAGACCTAATTCCTAAGCTCTGATACCAACTTTGTAACGCCCCAAAAATCACCTTGGACGGCATTATAATTTAAAACCATTCATATCATGAGAGCACTAATATAATCCATAAATAAATGGGATTAAATTTATCCTCCATAAAATATTTACAATATTACCCAAATTGATATGCCGAACCATGAAATTTACATCCTAAAAATTTAACTATCATAATGCAGCGGAATTACAAAAGAAGACTAGACTTCAAAATATTTCAAAAATGAATTTTCTAATCTAGAACAAAGATAATGTTGCTCTAAGCGTCCACCACTGGATCCACGTTCCCTTCTATAGGAGTCTCCTAGTGTGCCGGTTCATCCACTCCCAACTCCTCCTCTAGGACATCATCTGAAAAATATTATTTGTAAGGGGTGAGCACTAAGCTCTGAAGCAACATTTCTCCCATACTCGAACAAAGTTTAGAAAAGCATATAAAAACAGTCGGTCACCTTTCACAAATAGCATATATGAATTTTGAAATAAAATAGAGACATTTAAACAGATCTCAAGTTTAAGCAACAGTAGTAATTTAATGTATATGTGAGACCAATATACAACTAGTAACTCATTCCACCATAGATCGTTTCTCCTAAGCTCTTACGGAATCCCATACTTCCCAAGATTCTTGTAGAAATTATTTCTGGTACAATGAACAATAACCCACCACTACGATATACGATTAATAATCTATTCCACCATAAACTATTTCTTTCAAGTTCTTGCGGAATCCCATACTTTCAAGATTCTTATAGAAATCATTTCTGGTACAATGAATAATAACCCACCACTGTGTTCGTATCTTAGGTATGAAGTAAGATCTAACATGGTCACATTCGAAAGCATCATGTCCCACATATCCACAAACACAAATCCTCACAAGGATATCCAACCTTTGGGAAGGGCGTGTGCCAACACAATGGCAGTGACGAATCTAACCCAGACATTAGTATACTAATCCTCTAACACGGCACTCATGCGCTAATAGTGGTTTGATCCTCGCAAGGCACCAACTCCATTACGAGTGGTAGGATATTTCCAAACCCGCATGGAGTAAGAAGACGTCTATCCACTCTATGATATCTGGTCAATCGTAGCCCATGTTTATCCAAACAACCACACAAGAGATACAATACTAACAATTCCATGAATAACAAACAATTTCCAAAACTCTCAATTCCATGGGTATTTCCAAGAGCACAAGTAATTTCAACAATCTCCAAATTTTCACATGTATCATTTCAATAGAACATTGAAGAAAATGCAAGAGATCATCATCAATATCATTTTATTACTCAACACAAAGCACTAAGATTTTGAAATCAAGAACCAAGGAAGAATCAAAAGAAAAATTCATCACTCTTGAAAACTAGGGTTTTAAATCAAGAAAAAGAGATTTCATGGGTATTCAACCCTAACTTTGTTTAAAACATGATAATAATTGCAAGAAGTTCAAAAAACAAAGAACCAATAGCAAATACATAAGATTAGGAGTCAAAACATACATATATATTAGCCCTAGCATCAATGGACAAGAATGAAAGAAAACCCCTACCTTGCTTCCTTATTTTGAGCGAAGATGAAGATTTGATCTTTTCAAAACTTGAATCACCCTTTAATCCTTTGATTTTCCCTTTCTTTCTTTCCCTCTAAGCTTTTCTAGGGTTAGAAATGTTGAAATGAGGCTTAGGGAGGTGTCCTTAAGTATTTATAGTGGAAGGAATGGTGTCTTGTGCGCGATTGTGAGAGTCAGAATTTGTAATTGACGTTCGAACGTCATTGGCGTTCGAACGTCCTTTGTTCCCAGTACTTTGGTTTTTTCATTAGACAAAAAGTACTGGAACGCATTCACGTTCGAACGTTATTCCTGTTTATGCTGAAACTTTCAGTGATGTTTTGCCATATTTAAAGGTCGATTTGAAAATTTTCTTGAAATATATTTTTGTAGCTCTAGAAGTCTAATATCTACTGTAAAAATTTCAGATTAAATGGACATCAGGATAAAGAGTTATGATCTAAATACTAGGAAGTGTCTAAAATTCTTTTTACCCAAATTCTCTCTAAAGTGTGCTTTCATTCCGGAGTACTTCCAAACTTCTACGACATACCCTATTACCTCAACTAACCATTTTATTTCTACTCTTATAATCTACATAGTTCATGCATAGATCATTACATATATTAACATTTCAAAAACATACTTACGTTGTTATATAAAGATACGAATGTGGGGGTTTACATGGATTGATGTTAGATGTTTTGAAAAGAGATCTTTCATTATCTCAATCACCAAAAGAGGCGATTTGGTATTGCGTGGCCAAAATAAATGTGATTGAGAATAAATTGCGAAACGTGAAAAATAATTTAAAGTTAGTTCAAATAAAAATATATTGAACTTGAAACAAGATGAGATTTAACTGATTCAGGACGAAATTGGGTCCGAAAAAGGCGGATTTGTGGTGCAACAAGGGCCAAGTATCAAAGGGGTATAAACAGGGGAGAAAAATCAGATTTTCTCCCCATATCTAGTTGATTTTCGAAAAAAGAGAGAAAGTAGAGAAGAAAGAGAAAAACTAGGGTTCTTCATCTTCTCTCTATGATCTAGGGCTAACCTTTGGTCGAAATAAATCCTTTGGGCCAAGAACCAAAGGTCATCTTCTCGATAAGGGCTACGTCCACGTACCAAAAATTACGAGTTTCGACGAAGTCTCAAAGACGGGATTTTTGGAAATCTAGGCTTGAGGCTTGATTTGGATTCTTGGGAGCTTCCTACTACGTGTATTACGCTTCAAGAGGTAGGGTTCTTCTCCTAGCTATGTTTATTTCCAACCTAGGGTTGAAATATGGAATGAGTAAGGTGTTAGAGCTGTAATCTCATGTATAACACATACCTATTGTGGTTGAAATGTGAAAATTGGGTTTAAGAATAATTAAAATCAATTCTTGCATGGATTGGGTTTGTTGAAATTGCTTGTTTGGTAATTTCATGAGAAACGTGATGAATTGAACATATTATGTGTTTACATGATTTTGTGCCTTGTGGATGTTTTATAAAATGCCTTGAATGATATGAGCATGTTATTTGAATAAAATTGATATAAAATATTTTGATGACGTTGTAAATTATAATTATATGCTTATGATATAATTGACAATTAAGAATGTTGGTTGATGTGAAATATTATTGATAATGTGCTCATGACATATTGTACATGACTTGAGAATTACAATTATACATTACATTTGTATATGCATGGGAAGAATCACATTCGTGGACATGTGACATGAGTGTGGGTGTGTGCTGGTTTTGATCAAACACTATTTTTGGTGGATGATGCGTGGGCTCGAGAAAGTTGGATCAAGGTTCGACTGAGTCACACTAGTTGCATTAAAATAGGGTCAGGGTAAGCAAGAAGGGCTAGACTGTCCCTCGGGTGCAAGATCCGGTGATTTGGATATGCACTCCGTTGGTATTGAGTCCATAAAGTGTGTTAGCTTATGTGGAGCAGTTGGTGGAAGTCCATAAATGCCGTGTTGGTTGGGTGCCCATTGGTGTAAGTCCATAAATACCCACCCCAAGAAAGACCCCAGAATTATAATAGTCATTGGATGCGTAAAATCAATGGTGGGGACTTGGATTGTCCGTATTTATATATATGACATTGCATGTGTTATGGGAGCCGGTGAAGGCTCGGGTTGCATTGCATGTGAGTCTCATCTCATAACATGACATGACATAGAAAATTCCATTATGAATTGCATATTCTTAAAATAGATTGTTTGTTGATTGTTGAATTACAGCATTTCATATGCTTCTAGGTTGGGGAATAGCCTCTTTAGGAATTACCCTATTAAGCGTGACTCAACCTTTATTGGGACAATATTTCAGGTGCGGGACACGCGCCAGTGAATGACTCTCACTTGGGCTATCATTGATGAAGAAAAGTCAAGATGTGGCTTTAAATTATATATTTTTTAAAAAAATATGTAATTTAATTTTTGAACATGTAATATTGTTTAAAGGATTGTAAAAAAAACTCATATGAACTATGTTTTTTATAAGATTGTATGTTATATCAATTTGGGTGGATGTTTCATGAGATTGGATACGTTGGAATTGAAAAATGATGGAATCAGGGGAAGATTGAGCTTTTCTACAGGTAGACTGTTGATCATCTACTTGTAGAAAATTTCCAGAGATCTCTTCTACTAATAGAACGTTGATTTTTAACAAATAGAAGTATTCCAGTGAGCTTTTCTACCGGTAGAACATTAATCTTCTACCGGTAGGTCCTCTTCAATTTTCAAAAAATTAAATGATCTTGGCAAGCCTTTAGGTCTTGAGTCCTTTTGTTCAAATGATGTAAATAAAGTAATATTAAGGACAAATTGATGTATGTTGGACCTTAGAATGGTCAAATGATTGAAATGTACACAAGTTATGCATTTGGGAGTGCCCGGTGCAAGGGAGACTCTGCCCAAACTCTGTGTTGGTTATGATCCCGGTGAAGGGAATGTTATGCAGTGGTGTCGGGTTATGAGGCATTCATGGTTACTTCCGTGGGTTGATAGGTGATCAATGGGTTGACATAGGACCCCCGATTTTAGGGGCGTCACAGTTTGTAGGGTGTATGAGATGAGATAGTGAATGAAACCCGAGCTGTGAGAAGATATAACGTGGATGAACTAATTAAATGTGTGTGTATAACATGGAGTGAACCTAGTTACTAATGTGGTGGATATAGAAGGGGCGTACTTAATAGTTTGATAATAAAAAATTTAATGGGGTGGGAATGAATATGGGGTGGGGATATTCCTACCCAATGACATTTTGTTGCTCTCCTTTAAGATTAGTGACTATTGTTACGAAGTGCTATAGTTCTAAATAAATTTCTAGGAGTACTAGGATACCGAACTAGTACACGTACCTGATTCATCGCTTAAAAGATCAGTCATTGGGACACAAGTCTATCGAGGTAGGTCGTTGATTAAATAGAGACAGGATTGTATTTTGACACATTTTGAGCAAGCCCCAACATTCCCCTTGGATATCATTCATTTGGATAGGGTGTGGCATAATTCCTCCACTTTGTCCTCCATTTTGGAGGAAAGTGTAAGGAATCATACAAGAAACGTAGGGATTTAAAAAAAAATATAGAATTGATTTCTCATTCCAAGATCTATTCATATTTAATACAAATCAAGAAACCTTAGATTTATAGAGAAGATTAAGGCTTATCTATTGAAATGTGCTTTTAACTATCTTCAAGTTTTCTCAAAAAAAAATTGAATCCTCAAATCTGAATTTGATCTTTACCTTAAGCCTCACAATTGTTTGGCCTCTATCGCTATCCATACTAATTGACAAACTTGAAGGATCTGCCTGGACCTTTGATGAACTAGGAGAGAGAGAGAGAGAGAGAGAGAGAGAGAGAGAGAGATTTTCTTGTGCTAGCAAGATGGTGCAGTTATTACAACCCACCTCCTCTAGGATGATTTTATATAGATGACCCCAATTCTAGTTTGGGTTCGGTTGCAATTATCCTATAATTACATAATGGCTTTTTTATTAATCATTAATTATAATAAAGTCCCAAATTAACTCTTAATTAGATTTTCACCCTAATTAACTCTTAATTGGTTTTATCTCTTTTAACATGTAGTTTCTAATTATTTCTATTGTGTGTGACACTATAGGTTCAAACATTGTGAAACCCGGAAAAAATTTTAACTTTTTATGAAAAAAGGGCAAAATGGTAATTTGTCATTATAACGCGGGTTGAAAAACTGGTATTTTTTTAGACCTCGGGTGATGAAACAGACCTCACCGTTGGATTCGCATCACAAAATCTAGCTGCCCTGTCAATTTTTGTCGAATTTCGAGATAGTCGAGTTTTTCACATTTTTCGAGACGATGGGTGTCCGGTGACCCCCAAAAACGAAATTTTAAAAAAAATTTAAATTTGGAAAATATTTTAAATAAATTTTATATAAAATATTTTGAGCTTAAACTAGTACGAAATTAAATCGTTTCGGGGTGAAAACCGACCGAGCAAGTAGGGGACACGTGGCGCGACTCGGGCCATGTCTTGGAAATTATAAATAGTGTTAAATATTAGATATTTCAGCAGATATATCTCTGTATTCTGCTGGTTCACACGTTGGAGAGAAAGAGGAGAGAAAAGAGAGAAAACAATTCTTCCTTCTTTAATATTCGGAGTTCTGTCGCTCGGATCAGCTCCAACCAAGAGCCAAAGTTCATCTCCTCGACGAGGGTTACGCGTACGTACCAAAAAGAGTGGATTTCATCAAAGATCCAAGAGGAGACTTTGGAGAATATCAAAACTTTGAGGTTGTTTTGGTGTTATAGAAGTTCTTACACTTCTATTGAGGTAGGGTTCCCTCCTACCTTGATTTTATTTTTACCTTAAGTGGGCTTTTAGTGGCTGAAATTGGTTTATATGTGGGCTGTCAAAGGGCTGTCCAAATGGACTGTTTTGGTGCTGAAATTGGGCTGTTTTGTGCACTAATTAAGGGCTATTTTATGCACTAATTAAGGGCTATTTTGTGCACTAATTAGGGATTGTTAAGGGGCTGAATTTGGGCTGTTTAAGGGGCTGAATTATGGACTATTTTTAGGCCATGTTATGGACTGAAATTGTGACTATTTTTGGACTATTTTTGTGGACTGTTTTTAGGCTATTTTGTGGGCTATATACGGGCTGTTATATGGTGGTTTGTATGGGCTGTTTTATGGTTTAGATAAGAGCCGTTACGTGGGCTATTACATGGGCCGTTATGTGTTATATTATGCCTTAATGATTAGGTGTGTTATTAGCCTAAAAGTTGTGATATCACTTGCCTATGATTATGAAAGTGAAATTATGGACTTATAACATGATTTATGATTGAAAATGCAATTGTTGGTATATGCATGTTATGATATATTGAATTTGTGACAAATATGGTATCTAGATGCTTAGAACATAACTTATCATGATATGTTGAGATTGTTCATATGTCATTCATAGCATATTGAACAACATTGTGCATAGAGGCATCACATTCATGGGCATAAGTCATGAGTGTGGGTGTGTGAGATGCATGGTTGATCAAACACCTTGTGGTGGTTGGTAAGTGGGTTCAGGAAAAAGTGGATCGAAGATCCCCTTTGAGTTCGCATGGTTGCATGGAAGAAAACTTGTGTCGGGTATAGCAAGTAGGGCTAGACTCTCCCTTGGGTGCAAGACCCGGCGACTTGGTTATACACTCCCTTGTGGTGAAATTTCGGAAAAGTGTAGTATGGTATACGGAACCGGCGGTATAAAATCCAAAATCCGTTGCCAACAAGACACAAGATTTTGATTTATAAGAAAATACTCATTTAATGATTACCATCCAATAATGATCTGATTTATAAAACACATGATTTTTTATTCAAAGCGATCATTGGATGTATTTCCGTCGAAGACGGGTCATTACACATTGGCATTGCATTGTGTTGTGGAAGTCAGTGAGGACTTGGGTTTAAGTGCATGAGTGAGTATCATCTTATTTCGTGGCATGACATGGATTCTTGTATGAATGGTTGTTAAATGTTAAATGTTGCTTATACACATTGCATATGCATTTAAGGTGGGGAGTAGCCCTAGTAGGAGTTTTTCTCTACTGGGCGTTGGCTCACCTATACGGGAAACATTTTAGGTACGGGTCATACGCCGAGGGACGGCACTTACTCGGGCACTTAAGGAGGAAGAAAAGCCGACTTGTGGCTTTCAATCCATTTCTTTTGTAAAATTAAACTTGTAATTAAATTTTGGTATGTAATGTGTAAAGAAATTGTGATAGAATCTATATCGACTGTTTTAATATAATCTTGCATGTTTGTATGAATATGGATAATTGGACCCGGTGTGGCCAATGTTTACTTATAAATGGACCCGGTGTGGTCATTGTTGAATATAGGACCTCGGATGGGTCTTGTTATTATATAATGCACAGGTTGTGTTTTGAGTAGAGTTCTCCTAACAAAGGAGACTCTGCCCAAATTTTAATAAAGGATGGACCCCGGTAAATGGGGCATAACGTTGAGATATCGAGTCACTCGGTATCCACGGGCATTCCGCGGGTTGATGAGTAATCAACGGACCCCCGGATTTTGGGGTGTCACAAGCGTATCCGCTTGTAGGCATTCAATACTAACTTCAAGTAGCATCTTAAATTAAAACTCTTTCTAATTTAGTTTGAATTATAACTCTTCTAATTCTCCCTTTAAAAGAAAAATATATTTATATTAATTTTTTTCTTCAGGCTTCTACTAGCACTAGTGACACCTAACGGAATATCATTATCAACCCTCGGATAGTGCAAAGTAGGTAAAGTACTCATTCAATCTACAGTTGTCATGCATTTAAATCATTCTATCACACAATGCCCCAATTGAATTACTAGAGTATGAAATTACTATCAAACTCCTAACTCAATCTTATATGTTTGATCTTAGGACTATGACTCCTAGCAATCAATTAGAAACTCTTTTCTAATTTGCCTTGGCCAAGGACTCTTTGAGTCATATCCTAGAAGATCATATAAGACGTTCTCTCTCTCTTTTTTTTTTTTTAATTAAGGATGATAGATTCAATTTTGTACACTCATAAGTATCCATGCATGTCTAACTATGTCCAACGATACATGTCAAAGTTATATGGATAGTACATGAACAAGTTGTATAGTTAAAATATGGAAGTTCATGCACAAGACAACCATGGTGTCTCAGGTCTATGGATCAGTTGCATAATTGAACTTAGGGTTTAATAATAACAATTATTTAAATCTTCATATGAAAAATCTTATTTTAGTCAATTGTCACGTTCAGTGTACTTGTTCTCTAACAAGCACCCACACACCTACTTCAGTGTCCATATATTAGTGACCTGGACAGGTCACCTTTTAACAAATATGAGCAAGCATAATGTTTGCTAATCTATCTGAGTTAATAGTGTTCACATGGTAATCCTATGACTAGGAACATTTAAGAGTTAAGTTCTAAGAAATATGGGCCTCCTCTTCTCAATACATTGAGAAACTATTTCCTTAATTAATACTCTATGAACCTTATCATGCATGTTTAAATGAAATAAACTAGTAACATGATAAATAAACTTGTCCTTTTAATTAATTAGCTAATGAATGTTGTCAGTTCAACCCTAATATCATCTATGCAATTGATCTTAGGGCATAATACTAATAGAATGGTGTAGCCATTGCATGTGACCTATGTGAAATAACTATTTCATGGAGGGTTGTACTACTATTTTCTTTATATGGGAAAAAAAGAATGAATGTTTTATTGTAGCTTCTTTCAAAATTAGCTATCCTTTAATGGTCCTACGAACCATGTCTGATGTTCCATCATAGCAGGTTTGTGTAGAACTCGATTCACTCAGGTTCGTGTATCACTTTGGTGGATGTCACCATCATAATGAAACTTGAGTCGAAGTGATTTTCAGAAGATTTTCAGATCTCAATCACATGAAATCACAACAATGTGATGAAAAGAAGTAAATGTTACTTTTTCTTGTAGATGAAGAGACCAACATATGAATCAAGCTTTTTTTTCTATTTCTTTCCTCACTATCTCCTCCTCTTTGCACCTACTAGATGGAGGCTAGGATTTTAGAGAGTAGGTTCTAAAAACTACTTCAAGAGCTCTCTTCATAGCCCTTACTCACCAAATAGCTATAATTGTTTACTAGTCCTCTAATCACCTCAGTTAACTCCACCAGATAAATGGAATTGCACTATAAGGTTTGAATTACAATAATAACCTTGTTCAGTAAGCATGCTACATATAGCCCATCCACTAAGATATTGATAATTATAAATTAAAATACAATTGAACTAATCCCTTAACTCATGTAATAGCTAACACATTAGATTTTATCACTTACATAGGGTCATCATCTTGATAAACACTTTACCAAAAAAAGATCGGATTCGAATTTTAGTGATTAGCGACTTCCAAATTTTCAAGTTGAGATAGTACTAATTCCATATTGAGAGTATGTGTTCCCACAGTCTTGATAGTGACTTCTTAAGAAACAAAAGTGTTGATCTGTTATATCTCACTCATTGATAAGTCAAAGTTGTTAGGATCATATTTGTATGATTGATTTTGTGACGTCTTATGTATTGTCAACCTAATTCCACGGTCACTAGGCATCAAAGATTAAGATCTGTAAGCAACAAGGAAGGTAAGGAGATCAAGCTACAATGTCATATCAAGATCACTCTGATGCACCTTCAAGCTTAGGAAAAAGGTAATGATTGCAGAGACCTATCAACACTTGGTTTAATTCATTAAACTTGGGATGATTAGTGTTATAAATGAAATTGGGAATTTATCCAGAAATGACTCATAGGGTTTTTTATTGAAAAATATTTTTTAAACCTTAAATGAGTTTTGAAATGCTAGACCGAGCCATGTATCAGATCCTACTTGAACAACACCCTTTAATGCTTAAAAAGATAAGTTTTTCGCTTGGTTTGTAGCTTAAAAACTAGTAGGAACAACCCTCAGACTGAGTCTACCACTTGGAGGTCTAGAATTGCTAATTTATCATTCCAGAAACCAACGCCCTCTGACTTCCCTCTCACGGCTCAAGCGGTCGCTTGTGAATTTTGGTTTACTTGGTCCCAAAGATAAATCCTATTCTTTGCCTATAAATAGGGGCTATAGTTTTTAGCTAGGGTAAGCCTTTACAAGTTAAAAAGACCAAAACCTTTCTAGAGAGCTTTAAGAACAACCCTAGATCCCTAAGCCCAAAAAGGCCACCATCTTGGTTCTTCCATACAACCTCACATATCGGAGAAGAAGATCCTGCTTAGTAGCATCAAAATCTACTTAGGGCAAGTGTGCATACCAATAGTCATGGGTATGAAGCCTTGAAGATTGCTCGAGACCTAAACGATCCATTGCAGTGGAGACGTTCAAGTGAAGTTACCCATAACTTTGAAGAAGGACTTTCTGAGGACAGGTTTGTTGAATGAAAGGAACGTCTAACCATGAGAATTGTTGATAGCTTATTATGTTGTGTTTCCTACTGAGATCTTGTTTTGGGTATCTTACTATCTTATATAAAAACAAAATTCTGGCTGAAATGCAATCTGATGGCTTCCATCCCATTTTCTCTAATTCTCTTGTTTTCTAATTATTTAATTACTAATCACCCAATCAACTATTGTCATGTGGACGTTACCTTATAATCCACTTACCCACCATCCCATTATCCCACATTTTTAGTTATTACACTCTATCTGATAAACATTTTTTCCATTTCAAATTTTGGAACAAACAACTCCTATATACAATACCTACTACTTACATTTCTCTCTCTCTCACCCTTGATATGATTTTGCTGCATTTCAGCAACAAATATTCTCCATTCCATTTTCTTTTTTGAAATCTCATTCCTTTGTGGTTTCCATTGTTTTTTCCCCCTTGTGCTTGGTTCTCCCATGCAAGCCATAAGCTTCCCGTAAATCATAGAAGATGACATATCACCATGGATAAGAACGTGATGTTATCCATGTATAATAAAAGAGATAGTTTCATAACTTCCACATAAAATCAAGAGTCACTGTTCCACAATTGGTAAAATAGAATAATTTCAAGAAAATATGCAAGTGATCCCTAAAAAAACACTTTTTACATTGGACATAACCAAGAACTAGGGCTTGTGAAATCAAGAATATGATATTTATGAATTAAAAACATATAATTCTTCAAATAAATTGAACATGTTCTCACCAAGAGTACGAAAGAATTGTTTATATATCATATGATCGAATTGTAATTCAAGACCTAGGGTTTCATCATCAAAATGACCAAATCTTGTAACAAATCATGTATTTTGTTAACTAAACGAAACATAGAATCAAAGCAATGTTAAAACATCCTAGAACTAATATTTATTTCATAAGAGAGATGAAAAGATACATATATACACCATTAATCCTCAATGAGTGAACTTGAGAAAGAATCCTACCTTTAATCCACAATTTGATGAAACCCTAGCGTGCTTGATCCCTTCTCGACATGAAAATCCCTTCGAATCTTGTATTTTCTACTTCTCTCTCACTCTCTTCTAAAGCCAAAGACTAATGAAACTGACCAAATGGACGTCCTTAGGGTATTTATTGGATCATAATCTAAACAGTCGATGTGAGCTTGATCGTAGTAAAAATCACACCAACATTTGAACGGAGATTGGTGTTCAAATGTACCTCGTTCAAGCGTGACTGTCATTCAAATGTTCCTTACTCCCAGTATCTTGTTTCTGTCAGACTTTATGTTCGACACCAAAGTAATGTAGCTATGCTTTGTTTGAACGAGGCATGGCGTTCGAACTTGACTCCATTTCCTGTCAGAACTCCCAATACAATTTTGACCTATTTCAAAGTCAATTCACAAAATCTTTATGAAACACACTTTTGCAGCTCTTGGAATATAATTTCTACTGTCCAAAAATTAGGTCATCTAATGTCAGAATAAAATGTTATAGGTAAAATACCAAGGTAGCATCTAGTTATTCTCCTCTTAACATATCCTTAAAGATGCTTCCCAAGATCAAAGCACCTCTAACACACCCTATATCACTATTCCTAAACTATTTAATATTCAAGCAACAAATGGTTCACAATATGCATTATTATAGAAAATATGGGGGTTTATAGGTCAACAATTAGGAAATACACTAATAGACTAACCCAGACTACACTGCTCCGATGTTTGAGATAAGCCATCATGTCATATAGAGGACAGTGGAGTGGTGGATGTTATCCGTTCCTCTCAATGTGAGTCTCTATATATCTCTCTCTCTCTTTGACTCTCAATCTCTCTTGCTCTGCTTTGGTCTGGTTTATACAGTAGTTTACAGTGGGAGCTCGAAAGGAAGTGAGCCTCGATTGAAGGCTCGAAGGGGAAGGAATAGGTACATACTATCATACTCTATCTTTCTCTGTCTACTCTCTCTCTCTCTCTCTTTCTCAGTTTGATTTGTATTTTGGTCTTTGGTTCTCCATTTCCTTGCCTCACGAACGACTAATGGTCTCAGATCAAAGGTCTGTCTGATGACTCTCACTCTGCGTGCTGTGGAAGTGGAACTGGTGAAGACTCGAAGGCTTGACATGGACTCGATCGGACCTCTATCAGATTCAGTACTCATTCTCTGTACATTTTCTTCCCTCAAGCAAGACACTAGTCACCAGCAGGTATGTCCTCTCCCCTTTCTCTCTGCACATTACAATTGGTTTATTATACACACTAATATTGCATTGTATGGTTACAGGTTGATTAATTACGGATTTTTTGATTCACTAAAACTAAGATTATTTGTATTTAGGTTTGATTTGGTAAAAATTTTAGTTAAATTTGACTTGATATAGATTTTATTACAGTGGTTAGATTCAATTTGATGATTTGATGATTTTTGTTTGATTTAAGATGCATTAAGGATACTATTTTCATTGATTTTTTAACTTATTTATTATTATATTACCGGTTCAACCAGTGACCCACTGATTGAACCAATAATCTGTTGACCCGGTCTCTCTACTAGGTTGATGTCTGGGCTGGGTTTTAAAACTATGATCTAGAGACCTAAGATGATCCCATGGTTTAATGGACTCAGGATGATTAAAGTTAAAATGGAACTGGATTAATCTATGTATGGCTCCTAGGTGTTTTCAACAAAAAGATTTCCTAAAACCATTTTGTGTTTTTAAAAACATTGTTTCAACCATTAGCGGATCCCTCTTGAGCAACACTCTTTGGTGCTCAAGAGGACAATTTTTTTGCTTGGTTTTAGACTTACAAAACTAGTAGGGATTGCCCTATGCTCACAAGCCTTCGCTAGAGCAATCTCTTTATGAATTAGAGAAGAAATGGGAAAAAGGCCAAATGAAGGAGGAGCAGGGACCGCCCTTGAGGTCGCTCGAGTGGTCCCAAGGCCCCTCGAGCGGTCTTGTTCTTCCTAGGTTAGTTTGAAACATATTTTTCATTCCCGAGACCACCATCCTATGACTATCCTCCCACTGATCGAGTGGTCACTCACAAATTGAGTTTCTTTGTTTACCAAGATTGCTCTTATTCCAGGCCTGAAATAGGGAGATTCTTTCCCAAGCTAGGGGATCTCTTTTGTGAGCTAAATTTTTACCTCTTACACGTTAGAGATCAAACCTAAACCCTAGATTCCTAAACCCAAGCCTACCATCTAGAGATTCTACCCAACCTCATAACTTAGTGTTGAAGATCTTGGTTGGTTGAAGACCAAACCCATTAGAGTATGCATACTAAGGATAGTTGGTGTGCCCAAGATCACTCGAGGCTTAAAGGATCCCACTGAGGTGAATCCAAATGAAGTTACATATAATGTCAAAGCGACACTTTGATGGAGAGGTTTATTGAAGGAAGAGGCCATCTAATCATAGTATTGGTTGAGATATAAAAGTTGTGAACTTGTAAGCTGATTTTGGGATAGTGGATTAGATTTTGATGAATCAAGAAGGTTCCCTGCAATTTTTTATGGGAAGGGTTTCTTCGCTAACAAATTGATTACATTCTTTATCGTATTTCATACACACTTGCAATTTGAGCATACACACACACTTTGTGTTTGATTGAATAAGTGTTTGGTATATAAATCATCCATTATTGTGCATCCAAAGGTTTATGTCATTAGGTTGAGATTACTGTGTGAGATTGTGTTAATCAACGAAAGGGGGGTTCTCACTATTAATTGACTAATCATTATGAGAATAGGTAATTTTGGTTGTAATAGGTTTTAATTTATGATTGTTCAAGCTTAAAATTGAAAAACCTATTCACCCCCTCTAGCTTCAGAGTGTGGTTGTCCTAAGTTGTACGTTGACACTTGTAGGCATGTTTTGTAATTTATTTACATACATAGTTTGTTTGCCTTTTAGATATCTATTTTTACTACTGGTTGGTTTCAAATGGAGTCTCAGAAAGAAGGAGGTTCAATTGCACAACCACCACTCTTCCCGGGGTGTAATTTCGCTTATAGAAAGCTTGCATGAGAACATTTCTTAAATGTATAGATGAGAGTATAGTTAATTGTGCAAGAGGGCTGGATCCATCCCATCGCTATCATATCGGTACAAGGTGGTGAAGCATTGGTTGAAGTGAAATCCCTGAAGATTTGGTCCAAATTCGAAATCGAGTAAGCGGGGTGGAAGGCTTGAATGCGATATTTAATGATGTGAGTTCTAGAAGATTGCAAATTGCGAGTTATCGAAAGAAGCATGCGACATCTTGATTGTTTTCCATGAAAGGACTTCCATGGTAAATATGTTTAGAATCCAAAGGTATACCTCTCTGTTCGAGAATTTGAGGATGTAAGAAGATGAAACGTTTAGTGAATTTTACGCTAAATTGTGCGACATTGTAAATTCATGTTTTGCACTAGATACCAAAGTTGATAACGCTTTCATTAAATGGAAAATCTTGAAATCTTTATGCGATAGGTTTCATGCAAAGGTTACGTCCTTAGATATAAGCGTCAACATGGAGTGGGTGTCGGTTGACTTTTGAGATGGACTTCCATACCTTAGAAAGCAAAAGGCATTGCTTTGAGCTCAATGAGAGAAAAGGGAGATAAATCCAAGTCACCCCGATTA
This sequence comes from Ilex paraguariensis, assembly GCA_963454935.2. NCBI lineage: Eukaryota > Viridiplantae > Streptophyta > Magnoliopsida > Aquifoliales > Aquifoliaceae > Ilex > Ilex paraguariensis. The sequence continues at coordinate 260,570 of CAUOFW020006247.1, read as the reverse complement.
AGAGAGGAGGACGTAGCCTTAACTGCAAGAAAATTCAGAAGTACTTCACGGCTAGAGTCTCCTTTGCACGTGGGAGCTTTACCCAAAACACAACCTGTGCAATTATACTATATTGACCACACCGGGTCCATTTATGAATAAATATTGACCACACCGGGTCCATTTATCCATACCCATATAACCACATGTAATTTTTTTTTTACATTAAAATAGTCTATATGAGTTCAATTTGTAACGCCCCAAAATCTCCTTTGGACGATATTACTATCTAAAATCATTCGCATCATAAGAGCAACTAAATGGACTTCATAACAAAAGAGAATTTCCTTCATCATCCACAATATATATAATATCATCCAAAATAATATGCCCAGCTATGAAAATTACATCCAAAAGAAAATCAACTATTATCTTGCAGTGGAATAACGAAAATATTAGACTTCAAATTGTCTCAAAATAAATTTTCTAGTCGAGAACATAAGGGAATATAGCTCTAAACGTCCACCTCGGGATTCATGTTCGCATCTATTGGAGCTTCCCAATGTACTGACTCATCAACTCCGAGCTCCTCCTCTAGACCATAATTTGAAAAAGATATTGTTTGTAGGGGGTGAGCACTAAGCTTTGTAGGAAAATTCTCCCCAACTCGAACAAAGTTTCGAAAGCATATAAAGTAGTCGGTTTCATTTTACAAATATCATATATAGCTTTGAAGGAAAACATAGACATTTCAATGGATCTCAAGTTTACACAATAGCAATAATTAAATAAAAAGTAAAACAAATTCTCAAAAATAACAATTCCAACGAATTACCATTTTCACAATAACCATGTCCAAAATAAACTCCTTTGCACAATAAACCATAACCAACCATTTCACAATAAACAATAGCCCACAATGTATCTCAGGTATGATGTAAGATATCGCATAAATAAACACATCGGGAATATCTTGGCCCACACACACACACCCAAATCCTCTCAAGGATATACAACTTTAGGAAGGGTGCATTCTAACACATTGAAAATGAAGAATCCAACCTAGGAATAGTATACTAACCCTCAGCCTCGATACCCGTGAACGAATAGTAGTTTGGTTCTCGCAAAGCACCAACCCTGCTACAAGTGGTAAGAAAAATTCAACCCCGCACTGAGTAAAAAATGCATCTACCCAATCTTCAATACCTGATCATTGGCCACCCATGGTCATCCAAACATCCACACAAGAGATACAATACCAACCAATTTCTCAAATCACAAATAAATCAAAAACCCCCAATTCCATTGGTATTTTCCAACGGAGCAAATTCTAAAAAAATATGCAAAAGATCATCAAACATATATTTTTATTGTTCAAACAGAGTACTAGATTTTTGAAATCAAGAACAAGTAATATCAACAATAAAAATCTCTATTTCTTGAAAGAATCAAGGGTTTTGAGATTACAACAAGGATTTCATGGCTATCAACCATAACTTCATTCAAAACATGATAAGATTTGCAAGGAAAAATACCAATGGACAAGAGTGAGAAGAAACCCCTACCTAGCAATCAAGAATTCCAAGCAAAACCCAAGCTTTAGAGACTTTCTTCTTCTCTTTTCTTTTTTCCTTTATCTTCTCCTAGGATTCTAAGAGATTTGGAGAGTGGAATGAAAGAATGGAAGAAAATGTGCTGAAATCTATATTTTAAACATAGCAGTCCTGAAAGTTACTGTTCATGAGCTGAAATTTGAGTTTTTTTTCCAAAATTACGGTGTTGCCACTAAAAATCTCTAATTTGATCCATATGACTATTCTAAGAATTTTCGACATTCTAGATTTATTTTTAATGTTATTTTAAACTAAAAATATTTATTTTTATGATTTATCTAAAAACTAAAATAAATTTACACTCGAAACACTAAAATTACTATTTTATTCCTCCGAACCGCTATATGTGCTAAATGGTTATTCCAAGTTTTTTAGATCTCCCAGGTTCAATGATAATATTATTTTGACCAAAAAAAATTAATATTTTTACTTTGTTACCCTTATCAACCTTAAACACCTCCAAAAATTAAATTTCACAATCAATTTGTCTCCCTAGTATTTATTCCTACTATTACAATCTATAGGGTTCATGCATACCCCATCACCTATATTAGCATTTCAAAAATAATTACTTGTTATATAAAGATAAGAGTGTGGGGTTTACATAAAGCCTAGTAAGCATACTAATCCTAAAGTGGGAAGATAGAAAGGGGGAAGAAGCTCTTGATAAGAAGTTGAGAGAAAGGGGTAAGACTTCGAATGCTTTGAGTGTTAAGATTTGGACACATGGTTTCAGAATGCCCAAATCGAACAAAGAAAGATTTCCCCAAAGAAAAAGGAGAGCTATAAAGGCCAAGTAGAGTGAAAGTGAGTCCACATCGAGTGATGACTCCTCTTTTCAAGATGATGAAGATAATTTCATGGTCTTCGTATGTCCTCTCCTATCTACCTAGAGAAAATTCAACTAGTGAGGTTGAAGCAACTCCTACCACGATGGTAGAGGAATTGGAAGAAGAAATCCCCACAAGTGTTGAGGATGAAGAGTGTTTTGAGGATATACATGATATGTATGTTCAATTGTATGAGCAATTTCTCAAACAACATGAGGAAGTGCCTTACCTTGAGTGGAAGGGTAAACTCGAGTGAAGAAGATATAAAACACTACATATGGACTTAGTGAAGTCCAAAGCTCAAATTTGTGGGCTTGAAGAGGAGAAGAAGTTTTTTCTTGATAGAGTGAGCTTCCTTGAGCGAGAGCGTCATGAGATTGTCAAGTCAAAGAAGAATCTTGAGTCTAAATAACTTAAACTTGATAAAAGATCTTTATGAATCAGATGAACTCTCTAAAAGACTTCCCCTAAGTAACGAAAAGTTTGCTAGAATGATAACTATGTGAAAAAAATTTGGGTGACAAGCATGGTCTAGGCTACACACATGAACACACCACCAACATTTCCTCAAAGGCAATGTTTGTGAAGGGTAATCACAACCTATCAGCCTCCACGAGTGAAAAATAGTCCATCAAAGACTGAAAAAGGAAAAGGTAAGAACTTAAAGAAGCTAGTTATTAAGAAATCCAAGTCAATCATGATTTGTGTTTCACTTGTGGAGAACATGGTTATCATAGTAGACATTGCATGAAAGATAGGGATGTTTTTAATAAGAAGCTCTTGCATCTAGTCAACCAATCCAAATCTTTGAATAATCAAGTTTTAAATTTTTCTCAGCTTTTGGGTAGGTCAAGTAAGTCCAAACATAGTCATGCTTCATCTTCTATAGGCTCAAATGCTAGAGTGCATAAAACTCCTATCCCCAAGGTTAAGATTGATTTGCACACTCCCAGAGAGAAAAGAATTAGTCCTCCACCCATTCCCTAGCGTGTTTGGATAGTATTTACCTTTGAAAAATTCATAAACCGTACATGCCGACCATTCACCTTCATACTTAGGAGTCTATTTAGTTTAATTTATTAATGACCTTCCATGATTTTAAGTGCTAGTGATAGGTGAACACATGACTAAAGATTAGTTGAACCCCAAATCCTTAAAAGATGCCAAAGCCCAAATGTGAGAAAAGGCCTCAATATAGCCAATCTTTAAAAGGTGAGACATAAATAAATGGCTAAATAATAATTATAATTGAATTGTTGAGAGTACTTATGCTTAAATTTTATGGCACATTTTTAAAGCTCATAACTAAACATGCTTAGTAGCATATTTATAAAGTATGGAATTCGCAATAGTGTTAATTGAAGCCATAAGAGAAGAATGGAGAAAAGAAAGGGGGAGTTGTATTAGGACAATCACTAACCAGTTATGTATTCACTTAGATGATGCATTAAAATTTGAACTAAACATAATTCTAATTGTGTCAGAGTTTGATTTCACACATGTTGCACTTGGATTAGTCAAAGTTGAACAAAATTTGAACCCTTGTAAATGAAATTGAACTAAGTAAGGGAATATTGTTCTAGGATGCATAAAATTAAGTTCAATATTTTTGAACATGCCATAGAGCAATGTATTGTTCTAATTTCATCAATGCATGTGTATTTAGTTGCATTTTGGTTGTACATACACCATGCATGCATTTGAGGGTTCAAGGATGCCTTGGAGGAGTGGATGGAGGGTCAAGATTGTATGTGGAAGCATGGAAGCTGAGTTGTCAAAAAAGAGAAAAAACATAAGGATTGCTTGAGTGGCATCGTGTTAAGTCGGCACCCAGGGTTTTAAAAAAGAATTTGATGGCCCCTTTTTATTCTTAGCACTACAATACATGTCCCAAGCCTCATGAATTCTAAGACCCTTAGTCATAAACACTCTCAAACTTTTGTTACAAGCCTTCTAGGGTTGATTCACTACCTGACCTTCATACATGAGACCTTGATTCTTAAAGAGTTTGTTGAGATGGCTTCACATAGAGAGAAAAGGCATAGGGTTGTGGAACTACATGAAGAAGTCGATGCGAAGATTGATGAAAGCACTAGATTTTAATATCCAAATTTCTCAACGGGATACATGACATAGTATGCTCTTAGGATAGTGATCGTAGAACAGGGGTAAACTTTAGAGAGGTAACTTCTTCTGTCTCTTTGAGCTTCAAGAATCGTGGGTGGACATAATTGTTTAATGTCCATGTGTATGTGAATGTTAGAATAGTAAGAGAGTTCTACACTCATATTTGTGATGCCAATCCCAAAGTAGACCATGTTGTCACATATATTTGAGGGATTGAGTTCACATTTTCAGAAGATCTTATTGCTGCCACATTTGGGCCACCTAGAGTAGAGATAAATAGCTTGAGCGGAGTTCTGGTTGAGTATTTGCCTCGTCTCCATGAGTTGGCTACTGAACGCTATGGTATAGTCCATCCTGTGCACTAGGTTACACTAAATTGTTTGCCAAAGTTTCTAACCTTAGAGTATAGGATGTTAAACCTGATAGCCAACTGCAACATTGATTCGAAGTCCCATATTTTTGGATTCCCAGTTCATAGAGCTCACATGTTATATGCTATAGGGTGGGAGGGTTAGATATAGATCTACCATTAATGATTTTGAGTACCATTCAGAGAGTTCTTTTGGAAGGGAGAGTGTTAGATACTTTTTCTTTTGGATCACTGATCACTCGTATCAATAAGGTAAAAGGAGCTATATGCTTGCCCTATGAAGCCTTTGAAAAAGAGTTCATTCAAGCAAAGTGTTGAGTGCTCAATATTGCATCATTTTATAGCTTAACATATTCATTGTATACTTGCTAACAAAATAACTTGCTTCACTTAGTGATTTCTATGTTTGCAGGTAGTTTAGGTGTAAAGGTGGAGATTAAGCATTGATAGGATGGCAAGGGACAAGTTGGGATTGAATTTGCTCAGGAAAAGATGAAGCCAGGAGTCTTGGAAGTTATTTTGAAGAAAAGAGAAGATCCACCTGTAGGAAGGTAGAAAAATGAAGATTCTACTAGTAGGAAGTTAATTCTATAGGAAGCTTGGAGTATAAAAGATTAGTGCAGAAGTCCTACCAATAGGTGCTACATATTATATTGGTAGGAAATGTCCTAGTACTTTGTCAGAAGAAATCTTACCAGTAGGTGAGGATGTTTAACCGGTAGGAAAAGCCATAGAAGTTTCAGAGATTTTGTCAGACAAAGTTCTGATGGTAGTTTTCACTGTTTTACCGGTAGATTGTGCTGCAGAAGGAGTTACTACCAATAGGTAAAGGTAGATTTCTACAGGAAACTCAATTAAAGATCAGATTTTTACTAAATCTTTTGGGGCTTCTTAACCAATTGGAGACGGAGATAATTTTAGGAAGGATATGTATTAAAGATCTGAAGATTCTCCCTCCAATTACAATAAATAGATTATTTTTTTTACGTTTTAGGGAGTGTTAGGTTATTCTTTAGAGTTTTTCTACTGTTCTTTCTTTTAAGTTTTATTCAATTGTTCAACAGATATACATTCGTTTGCCTTTAATTTCATAGCTTTGTTATTTAAATTTTGTTTTTTAATTCAAGCAATTACTTTCAAATTAATTTTTACTTCTTTGAATTTAATTATGTCTTCTTTGTTTACATTATCATGAGTGAGTAGTCTTTCTCTAGATACTCTAAAAAAGGAGTCACAATCTATGAACAAGGGTTTATGCTCTAAAATAGGGTTTTAATGTTTATATGATTGTTCGAATAAGTTATGCTTTCAGGAACCTAATTGGTTTGCATACGTCTTGATTATCTATATACAATTGGCTTTGGTATGATAATTTGTGGTGTTTTCTGCAACCTTTAAAATACTGTTTCTTTTGTCATAGACTTTCAATTGCTATTTTCGATTCTTTTCAAAATGTTTAGTTGAAAATCGTCCATCTGTAATAGTAGATGAGTTATAGATTTAGAGTAGAAATTCTTATTCATAGGTAGGATGAATTCTAAAGACTATTTAGCTTTCCAATTATTGAATTTTGTTTTCATTAGTAATTAATTTTCAAACTTTCAAATTTCAAAGAATTTTTCCTTTTTATTTTTCAGCACCTTGGATTGCAATTCCTATCCTGAGAAGATGACCTTGGACTCTGTTCAAGTTACTACACGATACTGTTCTCTTACAGTTGGGAGCACTCATGAAAATACAACCCTTTGGATGGCAAACATAGAGCAAGGCCCAGACTGAGTACATGGCTATAGTACTGGAGAGACGAGAGGAGATAGAGATGCCCAAACTAAAAGTACTTTTCGATCGATTCATTTCCGTTCTTGAGGGATTGTCTAAGGATAATTGTTACCCTTTATGCGGAATGGATTGTTCCTCACAATGAAACATGTGGGATTAATGCACTACCTAGATGGGGGTGAAAAGATTAATTTTAATTTTATGCTCACACATATACTAATTTACAACCTAATTTTACCACAATTACCTCTTCTCAATTAATTAAACCAAGAAAACTAAAATTCGAGAGTGACCGGTCAAGCAGTGAGAGGGCAATGGTTGCTTAAATGAGACTGCAATTGAAACTAAAGTAGAAGAGTAGGGACCTCCTAAGAAACCTGAGAATGACCTAGAGGGCGGTCTCCATTGCCCATTTGTGTTCGACCTTTCCTAATTTTACTTGTAAATGTTCAGAGATCACTCTAGCTGAAGGCAAACAAACTGAAGGTGGCCCCTATTGGTTTTTAAGCTAGATACCAAGTAAAAATTTGTCCCCTTGAGCACTAAAAGGTGTTGCTCAAGCAGGATTCAATTCATGACTGAAATCTATGTTTTTAAAATACAAAATGGTTTAGAAAAACTCTTCTTTGAAGAATGCCTAAGAGTCAATAACGGATAAATCACCAATTCCATTTTAACCTAACCAATCTAAGTCTAAAATTAAACCAAGGGTGCTAAGATTTCTAATGTCATTACATTTGTTCTAAGCATGAAGGTGCATTCAAAGAGTTTTCGATGTGTCATTGTAGCTTGAACTCCTCCCTTTACTTGTTGCTTCCCAAACTTGACGTGGTGGCATCATGAGCATGGAATTGGTTGAAATTTATAAAAGACTTTACAAAATTAGCCAATTATAAATACAATCCTAGCAATCTTGCCTTTGGTAATTTCATGACAAAATACATAAGAAATTATACAATTACAACCCACAAACCATTGAACAAAATGAATTGTAATGAACTCTTAACACTCATTTACAAGTCTCTAAATCTCAATATCTATGTATAAGAACTATCTTCTAATGAATGTGTTGAAGATCATCGTCTTTCACATCACAGCTCGAACCAAAACCTTGTGAAATAAATAATATGTATAAAAGACATAGATAATCACATATATGGTAAGCACCAAGGAAGCATAGGGAATTTTCATGTTATCATCACGCAAGTGTAAACATATAACATGTATTAGCAATGCTAGCCCTATAGATATATCAAAGACAATTCATAATAAGTTCTCCCCTTTAGTTGCTATTCACAAGTAAAATAAAAAGTAAAAAATAAATAAAAAAAATAGTTGACTTCATGCCAAGTTTGTTTATGTACTCCCTTGAATATTTGAACAAACTCACCCATCTCTATTCCCATGCAAGCTAGCAAAAAGAATTTCTCCAAAATTACCCCAAAATTCTCCCCTTTTTTGTCAAAAAAATGTCAATCCAATGGCATATCATAACATATAAGGCAAAATATAATATAACAAAGACATAACAATGCAACTCAACTAGCAAGAACATGCACATAGAACAAAGAAAAGCACAAACTTGACATTTAACTCAAAGTCTAAGTGATAGATCATCAAAGCATATGAATGGTTCAATACTATGCCTCCTACAACTAGGCATGGTCGTTATTTCCCAAGTGGGTTGACTCGGACTTCTTCTTCTCTAGTGGAAGCTCAAAGGACCATAAGTAGTAACTTGTAGCTTTTATAAGTAGTCTCAACTGAACAATGAAGTTTGTTTGTCTGACCAACAGAGAGACCACTTAAGCCATGTCCCAACCACTTGAGCGATGGGTTTTGCAACTCATCCCTTATGGCTCTTAACTACTTCTCCAGCTTCAACAAACATGAATGAGTATATATACAATTTAATTGCAACTAATGCACATGCATGGATGAAATAAGAATCAAATAGTATGATTCAATTTTCAATTTCAACAATTAAACGCAAAATGTCATTAATCATGAAAATCACACATATTCTCAATATAGCATATCCATCTCTATTTTATTGTTGAGTTCGTTACTCTAAAACATATTAATGAATGTAGAACTTAATCATCGTGCATCCTAGAGCAACGTCCATTGAAATAGTTCAATTTCATTCACATGTGTTTGAATATTACATATTTGACCAATTCAAGTGTGATGTGTGTGAAATAAATCTACAACACTATTATAAATTCTTCTAGATTAATGAATTAACAAAGCTCAACATGAATTCTTAATGCATTATCTAAGTGAATACATGACCAGTTTGTGAGTGTTGTAAACGCATCTTGTCTATTCTCTTTTAACACTCCCTCTTATTTTTTCATCCTTTCTACTCATATGTTTTCAACTATCATGAATTTGAATTCCGTAATTTACATGTTATGCTTCTAAACATGTGTAGCTCTTTGAGCTTTATATGTGAGCAATGACATTATGCATATTAGTACTCTCAACAATTCAAGTGCAATTGATACTTTGCTATTTATTTTATGTCTCACCTTTTTATGTTTGGCAACACTGGGCTTTGGGCTTTTTTCTCACAATTAGCTCTTTGGCATCTTGTAATGGATATAGAGCTTTACTAAACTTTAGCCATGTGTTCAACAATCACCAACACTTAAGAGTCTTGCAAGGTCATTAATCAATTAAGTTAGCTAGAGTCCTAAGTATGAAGGTGAATGGTTGGCATACTTTTTTTTTTGTTTGGGGGGGGGGGGGGTGAGGGAGGGAGGGAGACTTGAACCCTTGACCTCAAGAAGGCAAAGCCTTCACAAGATAAGGAGTACTATTGGACCAAAGACCTGTTGGTGAATGGTTGACAAAGTTTTATTGTTGGGGGGGGGGGAGTGAGACTTGAACCCTTGACCTCAAGAAGGCAAAGCCTTCACAAGGCAAGGAGTACCATTGGACCAAAGACCCGTTGGTGAATGGTTGGCATACTTGATTTTTGAATGTACATAAATAATACATTATCCAAGCATGCTAGGGCAGAAGAGAATAGGTTCAAGGATGAAGAACAAAGACGTATAACCATCAAGTTGTTTATTCCCTAATATTTCTCATTGTAATACACTCAACTGTGATTTACTAATATATACACTACAAATCAAAGATTGATTACCCTGATAAACAACGAGAAATAAACAAAAAAAAATATTTTTATTTTTTAATGTTTTTATATTTTTATTAGTGAAATAAAAAAATAAAAATATGTATAATCATGCAACAACAAGAAAAATAAAGCAATTACAATAAATCCTAAATGAATGTCCAACTAGGCATCTGATGCAGCATGTTTAGCACACGATTACATGGCAGATCAACACCATCAAAAGTAGCATTGATTGGATGTCAATCGAGGCTAATTTTGGATGACAATGCCAAAAAATTCATTAAGACCTCATTCTGTAAGGATCTCAATGAGCCGAGCAAGATTAAAACTTATTTCTTTCAACCCATTCTTTTTAAGCCAAAAAATGATGTTTAGACCACTTTCTAAGTACTTTTATTTTCTACCCTGCTGTTTGAGGTATTTATTTAATGTTTTGCATTAATGCTGGGGTTTCTCCATAATTTAGGACTGTTAGGGTTTAGTATTTAAAAGATGATGTGTAAGACTGAACCAGCAACATGGGTATTGTTTTAATAAACGCAGAGAGATTCCTCTTTTCTTCCAATTGACTTGGTATTCTTTGTGAATCAACAAGGCTTTTTGATGAATTTACTATGTAATTGTTGTGATAATCAACAGATTATAGTTCCCTGTTATCTAATCTTGTTTTCTTCACCACGTTGCCCTGTATTAGTTGGTATCAGAGCCGACACTCATTCCTGCACCATGCCGCCAAGAAGATGTTTTGTTATTATACAAGATGCCATAGTCAGAGATGTGTATGAGCGTGAGGAGGAAGCCAAATTATCTCAATAGTTTGCGGCATTAACCTAGCAGTTTGTTACGCTCATGACCCAACAAGAACGGGTTCAACCTTTGAATCCGCACCATGTGGTTGAGGAACCTACTGGTAATGATATTAATAGCCCTTTTATTAAAGACCAGCCCTGCAGGGAAGGAGATGAGGCCTGTGGAAATCAATGGTGGTTCAAGACGATGGGAATCCGGTCTTAAAATTGATATCCCCGAATTCCGTGGTAGCTTGCAACTAGAAGAATTTTGGAGTGTCGATACTGTGGAGGTTGTGATGGAGTTTAAGGAGGTTCTTGATAATAAACATGTCCCATTCATCAAAACTCTATTCTGTGAATGGGCTACAGCCTGGTGGCAACAATCTAAACTGACACGAGTACGACAAGGGAAGAGGAAGATTGACTCATGGGAGAAACTCAAGAAGCACATGTGTGTTGAATTTTTACCCAATAACTACAAGAGGATGATGTATTAGAACCTATAGAATTTACGTCAAGGGTCTCGCACAGTGGATGAGTACACTACAGAGTTCCATCAATTGGTGGTCTGTAATGATCTGGCAGACATAGCAGACTAACTAGTATCGTAATATATTAGACGTATGTGATCCCAATTTCAAGATACCCTTAATTTATTTGATTCTTATTCAATTTTTGATGCACACCAACAAGCACTATAGTTAGAGAAACAATTGAATTTCAAAATGAGCAACATTGCCAATTGTAACAGTTCAAGTAGTTTTTGCAGTGGTGGAGGTGTCCCTTCTACTGCCCATATTGCTATGCTGCCACCACCTATGGTTGCAAAGCAACCTATTGTAGCGCCGAATACTAAACCCACGACAGTACTAGCGGGATCACATTGTTTTAAGTGTGGCAAGACTGGCCATAGGATAGAAAAATGTAAGAACAACGATAGGACTGGGAAGGGGTTGTTCGCTGATAGTGGAGACCTCATAGAGGATCTGACTGATGACTTTGAACTGAAGACAGTTAGTATTGAGAGGAGTGTGTGACAAGTGACTATGGGCCTCTACTTGTTGTCCGCAGGGCATGTTTTACACCTCGAGGAGGGGAAGGGGATGTGTGGCTATGCAACAATATTTTCCTATCTACATGTACAATTATTGGGAAAATGTGCCACTTTGTCATTGATTAGGGTAGTTAGGAGAGTCTAATTTCTAATGAAGCTGTTCAAAAATTAGGGTTGGAGACGGAACAACACCCTACACTATACAAATTATCATGGCTGAAAAAAGGAAAAGAGGTAAGTGATTCTAAGTGTTGCATGATATCTTTTTGTATTGGCTCTCGATATAAGGATAAAGTATGGTGCGATGTTGTGACTATGGATGCCTGCCACCTTCTATTGGGGAGGCTGACTTGATCCGAAATGTATAAACCCAAGTGCAGGCGGTCAAGCTATAGTAATAATCTGGTTAAGTCCAGAGTCGAATTCACAGGGAACTATGATTGGTGTTCTGAAGTAAGTAGTGATAGAGATCAAGTAACTGGAAACCTTAAGAGTTTAAAGTTATAGGATTTCTTTAAATAGAATAGAAGATTCTTTCCAAAAGTTTTCTAGACAAAATATAAGATAAATTCAAATGTAAAACAGTCACCCTTTAGCTTGAGGATCAGAACATGTAGTTGATCATCCGATTTATTATACTTGTGCTTTATAACTCAATTAATTCCCGTGTCAAAAAGAAGTTAATCGGAAGATAAAGATGGATTTGAGAATTAAGCAAATGATTTCGATGCCTTTCTAGAAGTTTACAAAGATTTTCTGTGTCGAGATTTAACCCGTCTACAAACAAGCAAGGGTTTCTACAAGGCATCCAACCATGGTATTAATGTTCCATTCTTTAGATAAAGTACAATAATGGTAAAGATTGAATTGTTGTTATGAAGATCTAGCCGGGGGGTACTTGCCTTTAACAAACGGGTCTTTCCATGCAAGAGTCATCCGTGACATAGAAAGAACCCTTGGTTATACAAAGTACCTTAGCTTTGCTAGATGCAATCAATCATTCAATAAGCAAGTAGAACATAAAGCATTAAAGCATAAATGAAATGCACAAATATAACTTCTGGATAATTAATACATGTTCATCACTTCTTACTAAAGAGTGAATGAGGAACTACTCACTCTTCATGGCTTGGGTAAAGTTAGAAAAGTGAGTGATACTCATCCCTCCAAGTAGAGAACTTACAAGGTAAAGTATAATAAACGAAGAGCCAGTCTTCACCAAAGAACAAGTGAATCACGTTCTACCCTTCACGGCTTTAGTAAAACTCTAGAAAAGTGGAAGAGTTTCACTCCTCTAAGGAAGAAGGAAGCTCAAGCAATGAAAGTGAAAGACATGAACAATAGAAGTAAAAGAAAGCTAGTCACATTTGGAGGGTGGCTTCCTCAACCATGAAATGGAGGGTTGCTTTCTCAACCAACATATGAACTAACTCCCTTGATACAAGAAAATGTAACATACATCTAACTACATGAGTGGGAATCCAAGCATCCATCAAGTTCTTGACTAGTTCTTGGTGTAGTCTAAGCCTTACAAACCAAGTTCTAGTCTTCTACAAGAACATCCTCTTTCCAAAGGCTCTCCCAAGGGGAGTATTTATAGGCAATGAGGAGGAGGGGGTGGTGAAAACATAGTGCATGCCGCCCAAGTCCAAGTGAAAGCCAATCACTCTGCAGTCTGTCTGTGGAGAACGTTCGAACGTGAGTTGGCGTTCGAACGTTGTATATGTTTTTCGTTTACAGGCATTCGAACGTTGTCTGGCGTTTGAACATTTCTTCTGTTTTTGATTTGTGGGCGTTCAAATGCTAGATAGGCTCTGACCTGCTTACTCGAGTGACCTGTGGTCTTCTATGAAAACCTATTTCCACACTCCATGCACATCTTGGCTCTTTGCACTCATCACTCTGGTCTTCAATCAAATCAAGTGGACGTTCGAATGTGAGTTGGCATTTGAACGTCTTGAATGCAACACGCCATGTCTCAGCAGTCTGGTCTTCTCATAGTTCAAGTGGACGTTCGAACATGAGTTGGCATTCGAACGTTCTTGTTTTGTTCCAACCTTTTCCAATTTTGTTCCCGAATGCACTGGTGGTACACTCAAGTGTGATATTTGTTGTTCTTGAGCCTTTCTTCACTTTAGGATCCGAAATGTCATCACTTAAACTCCATTAAAGTACAATTAGTCCCAAAACAACATAGTAATATGCTAGATTTAAGTATCAGTCACACCCCCCCAATCTAAATATTGTTAGTACCCAGTAATAAAATTACAATTAAATGAAAATTTATTTCTAATGCCTTTTTCGTAGGTCATCCGGTTGCATTTAGCTTATGCAACAAGTCGTTGAACCACTAGGTTTACCAAAACAGACGAGTGTTGTCTTGTGAGGGTTTTCAGTGAAGTTACCCACAAACTTCAGTCGAATAGATGTCTGTGTGGGATTGCTGGTAAAGTAAATTAGCATCATGGTGGTTGAGACACCCAACCCTCAATTTTGACTTACATCCCGCATGCTCCTCTTTCATAGGTATCATTCTATGCAAAAATTAGTATCTGTTACATTGATATTTGGAATTCCCTGTGTAGTAGGAATGACCATTCTAGCAACAAGAATTGTTATATAACAAACATTCCATATTTCCACCTTCTATGGATAACTTCGATTTCACAAACCTCTCTTAGAAGTACCCTCAGCAAAAATTTGCTTAGGTTAGAGTGACTTGTCTCTCAAAGGGCATGTGATCATAAGGTGGCCAGTCAAAGAATCACATGCATAGTTAGAAAGGGAGTGAAATCTTTAAGAAAGTAAACCAATCATGGTCTTGACATAATCTCATGACAGAATATTGATGCAGTTAAAGAAACACTATTTAACATACCCCACTTGTAGTTGACGATCTACACATGCATCAGACTTGAGATTAATTAGGGTTTTTTATAGGTTGTAATGTAGCCAGAGGTCAGTGGCTAACGAAATGACGTCAAGGGTATTCAAAAAGCTATCTTTTCCTTGTATAGTGTAGCACATCTCTCTCTTGCTTTTTGATCTTTTGCCAAGAAGCTGTATTTCTTTCGTTCATTGTTCTCATTTTTCAATTTCTTGGCAATTCCCTATCTATTTGTTTCTTTTCTTTTTTGGTTGTTTCCACCGATTTTTCTTTCATTGATCAATAGCCCCCATCTTCTTTTCTATTTTCCTTGCTTTTATGTATCATATTGATTTATAAGAGGGTGCAAGAAAATTAGATAGCAAGGCATGTTAAATGTATTTTCTTATGGCTTGGTTATCATATGGATATTTTGAAAAAGAAATCATTTATCGAAGGTTCAAGCATGGCTAACTAGGGATATATTTTTGCAAAAGAAATGGACAAGACTCAAAGTGAAATCAAAGATGACCTAAGATCCTTTCTCAAGTATGTGCACATGTATGTGTCATATGCAAAGGTTCCCTGTGGGATATGTCAATAGATTGCTTTAGTTGTATCAACCAAAGCAAATGTAACGAGATTATTCATAAAAATAGATAGTGAAAAACCTTTCTTGAGTAAATGTTGATATCCTCTCAAAAGCATTGCAAGGCTCAAAACTCACCATGGTATTCTTTGTCATCTCCATTGGTTATGTCGAGTGTTTTATGGAATGTCAGTTATATATCAGTTCCACTTTCGAGTCTGGTCATCTTGTACCTTAAGAACAACAAATACTGATGTACATTTGACAATTTAAGCATAGAAATAACACTAGTTTTCCAAGAAATGCGGTTTTAAGTCTAGATTGCTAAGTTGAGGTGTCAAACCGATCATATGCTTAGTCATTTTAACAAGCAACCTTAGCATATGCATTTGTTTCATTTTTTTTTCAAGAATTACTAAAGTGCTAATTCTATACATGCATTTTAAACAGATAAAAGTGATAAACTAAACCATTCATTTCATGAAATATGATCATTTGATTTACACATCAAAGGTTCAGTCCACAAAAATTCCAAATATCCACAATAGAAGTGACCAAACATAAAGAAAAACTTTAAACATCCATAACAATCTACTAAAGAAGAAGAAACAACCACAATCACCCCTCAATCATCCACAATAAACCACAAAAGAAGGGACACAACACACAAACTTCAAATATCCACAAGAAACTACCAAAGAAGAAGAAGTTCATCCAAAGAAGAAACATCCACAACCCACAATCAAGAACAAAAATCAATCTCCTCCACCATCTCCACTAGCTCCACTGACTCCACCAGCTCCACCCCTTAGAAGACTAAGGATCTCATCCTGCTTAGCTTCAATGCTAAGCATGATGTCCTGTAAAGAACGCCGGGTGGTCATGCTGGGTAAAAAAAGAGGATGGGTGGTGTTTTGGGGCTGGGTATCAAGAATAGGTTTTAGGGTTTGGAGTTTTTTCAAAAGTTTTGGGGTTTTTGAAATGGGGAAGACGATCCAGGCTTTTATAGCCTGAGAAGGATCGTTCGAACATTCATGACATTCGAACGTATGTAGAAGAATTTTTAAAATATTGTTCGAACGTGGGTGTCGTTCGAACGTAGTGAACTCCCAATACTTTTCAGTTCTCTCAGAGACTAAAGTACTGTAAGTTACTCTCGTTCAAACATTCTATTGGCGTTTGAACATTACCATCATTCGAACGTGCTAGTGGCGTTCGAACGAGCTGAGCTCCCAGTAATTTTTGTTTCCATTAGAGACTTCACCAGAGGCTGAGTACTGCAAGTGACTAATGTTCGAATGTCATATGGCGTTCGAATGTTGAATCAAAAATCAAAATTTTTCTGCACTACACTATACACAATAAAAGAGGTCAAAACACACAAGTTTGAATCAAAAACTCATGGTATCTCTGGAGAAGTCCCTACCCACGCTTCATGTTGGTATTTTGGGACTCTTTACTCGGCCCATATTTTCATTTCAGTCAAAAGAGTTTGTACAAAATAGAAAAGATTTTTACACTTTTTACAAAAATTCGGACCCTTGACTTTCATCCCACCTACTCTAATGTGAGTCTCTCTCTGTATATGTGTAGTTTGAACAACCAGTGACTCTCCCAACATCCTCTCTCACAAACTGGTTAAGCAAAGTACCAGAATAGCATAGCGTCTTAGGGTAATCATTACTCAGACCATTCACTATCCAGTTTAATTGATCGAGTGCGCGACCAAAAATTAGTTCAAAACACTAATTATATCTTTTCTCGTGAAAGACTCTGCCGCACTGTTTACAGGCACCAAGTCTTTAGACCTGACAGCCTTTAGCAAAAGTGATTCTGCCATAGAGGGGTTTCTTTTGCTCTTCTTGGATCTCATTCTTTCTTACTAGTCTTGCTTTTCTCATGATCACAGTATGCACATCAGATGAAAAAGTGCGTAAAACTCCTAAACTAAACCAAAAAAGTTTAACATCCATGCTTTCTATTTTTTAAGACTTACTATCTGGTTCTTTAACGTTTGCCAGTCACAAAGATGATCAAAGCTGACTCACTGACATAATCATTATCTTATACAAAATTCAAGGCAAGGTACACAATATGATCAGATAGCAACAACAACATCAAAAATAAAAAATTTTATGGGTACAAAATATGAACTATTCTCACCCCCAACCTAAACTGAACATTATCCCCAATGTTTCAAATTTACCGATATGTTGAGCTTGGAGATGAGGTGGAAATGTAGAGATCTGTTTATCTACCGAAAACCTACAAGCAAAATACACAATTTAATCATCTCTCCGTAGATCTGGGTTTTTTGCTAGGATGAAAACCATTGATTTTGAGTGCAGACAAAAGAAGAAGAGTCATGTACAAATAAAGTAAACACATGCAGATTATGAGACAAAGGCATTGGGTCTTCGGGTAATATGGTCATGGTACTGTTGCGAGTTGGACCGTGGTTACAAAGGATCGTTAACATCGAAGAAATAAGAAGAAGAAGAAGAAGAAAAGAGAAAAGGGAAAAGGACAAAAGGGCATGGTAAGAGAGGAAAAGGGGTGGGGAAAAAGAGAAAAAGGGGACGATGCCTTATAAAGGCGTCTACTCGGGTCGATTTTTCTCGGGTCTTTCCTGACCCGACCCCTTTTTGTGTCGGCAGGCGCAATTCTCGGAGGGATTTTCTGGGTCCATTAAAAGAATAGTTTCCACATTTTTAACAAAATCCTCCAAAAATAGTTTCAACCGCTGACCATTAACAGTAAAGATATTACCGTTCGATGAGTTTTTTACTTCTATTGCTCTGTGTCCAAACACCTTTTTGACAATATAAGGTTCTGTCCATCTTGATTTGAACTTACCTGGAAAGCGACAAAGTCTTTATGTAAAACCCGATAAATTTAAACTTTTGTAAACAAGGACAAAATGGGATTTTAAATAGCCCAAGAAGTGTGTCGGTATACGTGGAACCGTTGTTGAAAGTTCATAAATTTCGTGTCGGTTGGGTGCCATTGGTGTAAATCCATAAATATCCACCCCATATAAAGACCTGGAGATTTTAAATAGCCATTTAGAGGATAATATAAATGACGGGATCTAAAAGGGCTCAGTTTTATATGCATTGACATTTGCATGTGTTGAGGAGCCGGGAAAAGACTCGGGGTAAAATGTGGGAGTGAATCTCATTTCATTCATGGCATGACATGGTAAGTTCCATGGTAAATTCCAACATGGATTACATAATTCTTGCATTGGAATGAATTTTGGTTGTGTTTTTTGTATATAAATATTGCATATGCACTTAGGTTGGGGAGTAGCCTTCGTATGAAATATTCTACTGGGCGTTGGCTCACCCTATACGGGAAACATTTTAGGTATGGGGTTCGTACAGCGAGAGGACTCACATTTGGGGCCTCGAGGGTGAAGAAAAGCCGTTTTGTGGCTTTTGTAAACACTTTTTGCAAAACTTTGGCTAAATGCCGTTTTGACATGTAAATTATGTAAATGCATGTAATAGAACTTATATGGATCATGTATAATGTAGAAAATGTTATTATACATGTTTGAGATGGATTTGGAAAGGTTTTGATTGGATTGGAAATGAAAAAATTGATGAAAAAATGAAATTCTAGACAAAACCTACCAGTAGCAGGCAACAACTACCGGTAGCTAACAGGTAGTACCTGTACAACAGGCAATAACTACCGGTAGCTAATAGGTAGTACCTATTCAGTAGGAAAAAGCTACCGGTAGCTTACAGGTAGAACTTCTATCGGTAGTTATAACAAACACCTACCGGTAGCTCTTCCAAAAATTTAAAAAATCAAAAATTGTTTTGCTAATCTTTTGAACGTTATTTTCTTTAGTTCTAATGATACAAATGGACATTAAATGAAGTATAGTGAGGCTTATTGGACCTCTGTTGAATTAAATGATTAATGAAACGCGGGTTACACGTGTGGGTTGTAATCCTGGTTATAGGGATGTGATAAACGTGATGTCAGGTTATGCCACAATTACAGGATATTTCCGCAGGTTGACGGATGGTCAACGGGACTCCCTGTTTTAGGGGCGTCACACTTGAATTAAACAACAAGACTTTTTGAGAAGGTTCAAAAGATTTTCACACAATATTTTTGTCATGAAAATTTTTCATTCTGAATTTTGCAATTTTTGTTTTCTCATATGCTTCATTTCTCAATTCCTATAGTTTATTAATTTGCAGTTTTCTTGAAAGTCTAGCCTTTTCCAAGTCAAAGTTCATTGCTTTAATGGCCCAGTATGCTCTATGCTCCAATTCCACAGGTAGGTGATAAGGCTTTCCGTAGACTAATCAATAGGGAGACATGCCCAAAATTATTTTAAAAGCAGTGTGATATGCCTAGAGTGCATTAGTTAGTCTTGACGACCAATCTTTGCAATCTAGATTTACCATTTTTTTCAAAATTAATTTGATCTTATGATTAGCCAATTCAGCCTGTCCAGTAGTTTGTGGATGATAAGGGGTTGCAATTTTGTAGAAAATCAAATATGTTTTCATCAAATTCCAGAAAGAGCGATTGCAAAAATGAGCCCCCATCACTTATGATTGATTTAGGAACTCCAAACCAGGATAAAAAATTTTCTTTTAGAAATTTGATCACCATTTGGTGATCATTTTTTCTGCATGGAATTGCTTCAACCCATTTTGATACATAGTCTACAACCACTAAAATGTATAGATAGCCAAAGGAAGGGGGGAATGGTCCAATAAAATCAATGTCCCAACAGTCAAAAATTTCAATCACAAGAATTGGGTTTAAGGGCATCATGTTTCTTTTTAAAATGTTTTCCAACCTTTGGCATCTATCGCAAATTAAACAAAAAACATGGACATCTTTGAAAATTGTGGGTTAGTAAAATCCACACTGCAAAATTTTTGATTCTTAAGTGGCTACCACATGCTTCAGAATGGCTAAATGATATTACCTGTCTACTTTCATGAGTAGGGATGTAGCGTCTTATGATTTGATCCTTACAATACTTGAATACGTATGGATCCTCCCAAAAGAAGTTACGAACCCCCCTCAGAAATTTTTTTTTGTTCATGGGGGAGAAGGATGGAGGGAGTTTCACAGTAGCAAAAAAATTAGCAATATTAGCATACCATAGGGTCTCATCAATTATGAACAGTTGTTCATCAAAGAATTTTTCATTGATTGGTAGTCCATCCTCGTGAAATTCATAAGTTAACCTGGATAGATGGTCTGCCACCACATTCTCAACACTCTTTTTATCCTTAATGACCAGGTTAAACTCTTGGAGTAAGAGTATCCATCTTAAGAGCCTAGGTTTAACATTCTTCTTTGTGAGCAAGAATTTTAATGCTGCAAAAGAACCAACAAGATAAGGACAAAATTTTTCTAAAGCAAAAACTACTGTAAACAATTCTTTTTCAGTTGTTGAATAATTCATTTGAGCATCATTCAAAGTTTTACTTGCATAGTAAATGACATGTGGTTTCTTGTCTTTTCTTTGTCCCAATATAGCACCTACAACATGATTACTTACATCACACATTAGTTCAAAGGGCAAAGTCTAGTCATGGGGCTACATTGTTGGGATATAAATTAACATGCCTTTAAGCTTATCAAAAGCTTGCTGGCACGCTTCATTCCAATCAAAGATTACGTCCTAACTCAGGAGATAACACATGGATTTTGCTATGGTATTGAAATCCTTTATGAATCTCCTGTAAAAACCTACATGTCCTAAGAATGATCGGACATCCTTTACAGTCTTGGGAGCAAACAAATTCCCAATTAGATCTATTTTTGCCTTGTTAACTTTCATGCCCTCAGACGACACAATGTGACCTAAGACAATACCTTGTGTTACCATGAAATGACATTTCTCCCAATTAAGCCCCAGATTGGTTTTTTGACACCTTATCAACACCTTTTCTAGATTGGCCAGACACAAACCAAACAAGTCACCATAAACAAAGAAGTCATCCGTGAACACTTCCAAAAATTTCTCGACCATGTCACTGAACAGACTCAACATGCATCTTTGGAATGTTGCAGGAGCATTACAAAGTCCGAATGACATCCTTTTGAATGCAAAAGTGCCAAAGGGGCATGCAAATATGGTTTTCTCTTGATCATTGAGTGTTATCTCAATTTGATTGTACCCGAAATATCCATCTAGGAAATAGTAAAATTCATGGCCTGCAATTCTCTCTAGAACCTGGTCCAGAAATGGAAGAGGAAAATGGTCTTTCCTAGTCATCAAATTGAGTTTTCGATAGTCAATACACATCCGCCATCCTGTGACGACTGTAGTTGGTACTAGTTCATTGACATCATTTTTGACCACTATGACCCAAACTTTTTGGGCACAACTTAAGTTGGACTAACCCATTTGCTATCGGAGATGGGAAAGATTATCCCTACATCTAAGAGTTTAAGCACTTCCATTTTCATAACTTCCTTCATATGAGGGTTTATTCATCACTGCACTTGACGAGACGGTTTTGAATCCTCTTCCAGGTATATGGCATGATTACAGATCTACAGGCTTATACCTTTCAAGTCAGCGATGGTCCACCCAATGGTGCTTTTATGGCTTTTAAGAATTTCAATCAGTTTAGACTCTTGCAAGTCTATGAGCTTAGATGAAATTACCACTGGTACGACTCGTCCTCTCCTAGGAATGCATATTTAAGGTCAGATGGAAGAGATTTCAATTCAGGCTTTGGTGACTTGTCACCTAATGAGAGCTGCTTTGTGCCACTTGGTGAAATTTCCTCGAATTTGGGGATCCATGTATCAACAGCATTAGTTGGATAATTCTTTGAATCATCATCTGTTGTCTCAGATGTGATAGATTCTGATAGAGAGGATTCAATGGAATTTTCACAGAATGTGCTATTCAGATGGTCCTGAACCAATGACTCAATGTAATTTATTCCTCTCTTTTCTTTGTCTTCTCCTAAGTGTTTGGCAACATTAAAAATATCCAGCTCAAGAGTCATATTCCCAAAGGTTAATTTTATGACCCATTCCTACAATTGATTAGTGCATTTAAAGTTGCTAGGAAGGGTCGACCAAGAATTACGGGAATTGGGTTCTTTGAATGTTTTGCTGGCTAAGTATCTAGGACAATGGTGTTACAGGAATTGGGTTCTCTGAATGTTTTGCTGGTTGAGTATTAGTGCATTTGAAGTTCCAATTTGTTCCCTACTGCACTGGTGTTACACTCAAGTGTGATATTTGTTGTTCTTGAGCCTTTGTTCACTTTAGGACCTGAAATGTCATCACTTAAACTCCATTAAAGTACAATTAGTCCCAAAACGGCATAGTAATATGCTAGATTTAAGTACCAATAAGAGGCCATGGTAGTTTGATAGAGATGTGAGGCATGATGGCCGAAAGAACATGTATAGCGTTTTGTTTTGATGCTACAAAAGTTAAGCTTGTTCCCACCAAAGAAGATGCCTCTAAACCACCAGTTGGTGTGGATTCCACACTATTATCTATAACTTAAGTTTGAGGAAGTGATGACTAACATGGGAGTTGTTTGTGTATTGATATCTAAGGAGGTTGTAGAGGGCTCAATTATTCCCAAGCCAATACAATGTTTGATTGAAGAGTTTCAGGATGTGTTTCTTCATGAGCTACCTAAGGGGTTACCCCCTCTATGAGACATTCAGGTGCTAACCTTCCGAATAGACCACATTATCGAATGAATCCAGAAGAGCATGAGGAACTCCTTCGTTAGGTGGAGGATCTCTTGACCAGGGGTTATATTCTAGACAGCCTCAACCCATGTGTTGTGCCAGCATTTCTTACTCCAAAGAAGGATGGGTCGTGGTGTATGTGTGTTGATAGTTGATAGTAGAGCTATCAGCAAGATCACCATTCATTATAGATTTCCTATTCCCAAATTAGATGCTTTACTTGATCAGTTAAGTGGATCCACTATTTTCAGCAAGTTGGACCTTAAGGCGAGTTACCATCATATCTGAATTAAACAAGGGGACGAGTGGAAAATAGCTTTTAAGACTCGTGAGGGTTTGTATGAGTGGTTGGTGATGCCCTTCGGATTATCAAATACTCCAAGCACTTTCATGCAATTTATGAATCAAGTGCTTTGTCCTTACATTGGTAAATTCGTAGTTGTTTACTTTGATGATACTCTTATTTATAATGCTAATCCAAGTGAATTCATACAACATCTTCACGAAGTCCTTTCGATTTTATGCAGGAAAAGTTTATTTGGTTCCTTCAACAAGTGTGTGTTTATGATAGATCAGTTGCTTTTCCTTGGCTATGTAATTTTTGGAGCTGGTATCTTAGTCAATGATTCTAAGGTTAAGTCAATCCGGCAGTGGCTCAACAAAGGAGTATACATGATGTCTGTAGCTTTCATAAGCTAGCATCATTTTATTAGCGTTTCATTCCCCACTACAACACCTACATGGCACCTATTATAGACTATATGAAGGATAACAAATTCGCTTGGAAAGAAGCATCTATAAAGGCCTTTCAGTTGATCAAGCAGCGACTCACATCTGTTCCTATCCTTATTCTTCCAGATTTTAATCAACCATTTCAGTTGCACTGTAACAGGTCAAAGGTTGGTATTGGGGCATTCCTTAGTTAGAATGTCAAGCCTGTGGCCTTTTTCAGTTAGAAACTCAAGGGGTCCAAGTTGAATTACACTACTTATGACGTGGAGTTTGTGCCATTGTGTAAGCACTATGACATTGGCACTTCTACTTTGTTCACAATGATTTTGTACTGTATTCTGATCATGATGCCTTGAAACACATTAACAACCAGGAAAACTATCTCGACGACATGCTAATTGGGCAGCTTGCATCAAATACATGTTGGTCATAAAGCAAAATTCTGGTGCTTTAAATCAAGAGGCAGATGCACTTAGTCGTTGGGCTTCTTTTCTCATAGTCATGCGAACTAAGGTACTTGGATTTGATTGTTTTTGTGAATTGTTATCTACTGAACCCTATTTTGCACCAATGATGGGTGATGTTCTAGCAATGGGGAGTGTTTAGATTTTCATATGCAAGATGGTTTTCTCTTTAAAGGAAATCAGTTATGTGTTCCAGAATCTAGTTTTCGCTTGCAAGTTATCAAGGAGTTGCATAGTGAAGGTCATGTAGGAAGGGAAATGAATTTTTAACTTGTGGCATCTAGTTATTTATGGCCTTCAATATGATGGGAGGTCTACAGATTTGTGAAAGGTTGTCAGATTTTTCAAGTGTCCAAGGGAAAAGCCACTAATGTTGGGTTGTACATGCCTTTGCCAATACCAACACAACCTTGGACTGATGTGAGGATGGATTTTCTCTTGGAACTTCTGTGTACACAGAGGGAAAATAACTCAATTTATGTGGTTATGGATAGTTTTTCCAAGATGGCACACTTCATCCCATGCAAGAAAACTACTGATGCAGTCAATGTGTGTAGCTATATTTTCGAGAGGTCTACTGTCTTCATGGATTACCTCTCTCCATTGTTTCTGATAGGGACACTCGGTTTCTTAGTCACTTGTAGCATAGTTTGTGGAGATTGGCTAACACCAAACTGGATTTCAGTACTGCCTACAAACCCTAGACTAATGGACCACATGGAGGTAGTTAATTGTTCTTTGGAGGGGTCTACTATATAGTTTAGTTGGTGATCATTTGAAGATTTGGGATTAGAAGGTGAACTTGGCAGAGTTTGCTTATAATTGTTCAGTTAATAACAACATTAGGTTCTGCCCATTCCACCTTCCACGTTGTTTAATGCAACATTCCCCAATCTCCACTAAGATTTACTCCCTCTCCTAGATTTGACATGTGTTGATGGGAAGGCTCAAGATTTTACTAACACTATGCAACAAGTTCATCAGGTTACACAGTAGACTCTCCTTGAAGTTACAACAAAATATAAGCAAACAACGAATAAGAAGAGGCATTTGGTGGATTTCGAAGTTGTTGATTTATGTGTGGGACATTTTGACTAAGGATCGTTTTCCTATTGGGGAATAAAATAAAGTGGCAGCACGAAAGCATGGACTATTGAAGATTCTTGACAAGATTAATTCTAATGTTTATAGATTGAAACTACCAAGTCATATTCGTACCTCTGAGGTTTTCAATGAAACTACCAATTCATATTCATACCTCTGATGTTTTCAGTGTCAAGCACCTCATTCCTTACATATGTGACAGCTTCGACGACGAGACTTCTAATTCGAGGGCGAATTCTTTCCAGCCTGCGGAGGATGATGTAGCACATTTAGCACATGAATTTTCTTTAACTAGAGTGGGGATTCTTGGAAATGATTATGTCACTAGAATTATCTCAATCTACAGTTAATGTGGCATGTGAGATCCTAATAATAATAATAATAATAAAAACGTTTGCTTTAACCAAAGCAACTGTGTGCAACAACTCCCTGCTCAAATGTACTCAGCCTTGGCAATGGAAAGTGAGATGACATGTGGCTTCTTACTTTGCTAAGATACTAAGTTGTTCCCAATATAAAAACACCCACCACAAATGCTCTTACAATCATCCACATTTTTGCCCCAATCAACATCGGAATGACCATTAATCTCAGCATTAGTCGCAAAGCTATAAAAATACCAAACACTCACATATTTGATAATTCTCTTAATAGCAAGTAAATGTTTCTCTTTGGGTCAAGACTGATATCGGGCATATACACATACGTTAAAGGCAATATCAGGTTGACTAAGAGTTAGATAGAGAAGACTATCTATCATTGAATGGAACACTTTCCAACAACCTTGGAGACATTCCCATCTCCAAATGTAATAGTCCCTCCATTGCATTTCTCTAGTACACAAAAATGCGACTTCTCTCCAATCATATGTCTCAAGCAATCACTATCAAAATACCATTTATTCCTTACTTGGGTTTTAATGTTGTGTGTACTACAAGACACTTCTCATGACTAGTAGATATGAACATCTCAATTGATAAACACAAAAACCAAGTAAGCAAATAAGCAATGAATGCCTACTAAGTGCCTAATACAATCTTATTAGAGACCCATTCTGATACCAATTGTAAAGAATTGCAGAATGGATTGTCATTCATGATGAAACACGTGGGATTAAGTCACTGCCTAGAGGGGGTGAATAGGTTAATTTTAATTTTATGCATAAACGTACACCAATTTATAACTTAATTCTTTCACAATTACCACTTCTCAATTAATTAAACAATCCAAATTGAGATCACCTTTAAACATGTCACTAGTGTAGAGACACTAAAGCAAGTGTGTGGTTTTTTGTTAGAGAACAATTACACTGAACGTGACCAATGACTAACGTACGATTTTTCTTATAGTGTTTTACATACCAGTCAGTATTAAATCCTAAGTTACAGTTATGCAAATTATCCTTAGACCTGAGACACCATGATGTCTTGTGCATGGACTTCTATGTTTTAACTATACAATATATTCATATAATAACCATCTAACTTGGATATGTATCGTTGGTAATAATTAGACATTCATGGAGACATATGAGTGTACAACATGGAACCTAGAACCTTTAGTAAAAAAGTAAGAATGTCCTATGTGATCTTCTAAATATGACTCAAGGAATCCTTGGCTAAGGTAGAATGACAATTAAAAAAGAGTTTCTAACTGATCATTGGGATTCATAGTCCTAAAATAAAAAATGTAAGATTGAATTAGGGGTTTGACAGTAATTTCATACCCTTGTAATTCAACTGGGGCATTGTGTGATAAAAGAATTGAATTACGTGACAACTAGAGACTAAATGGGTTCTTTACCTGCTTTGTGCTATCTGGGAGTTGATCATGATATGTTTTTAGGTGTCACTCATAATTAGTAGAAGTTCAAAGAAAAGAATTAGCTGAGGAAGGTGCCCGTATTTTGATCCTCATCCCATTTTGAGTACTACAAAAAATACAGTTTCTTATGGTTTAATCTTGTTACATGTTATTTTTCATAGGACCTTTCGATCCTCCTGACATTGATGCCATGCCCTGGGCTGCCAGTGGATACACCTGAAATATCAATTTTTTGGCTTCCAGAAATCATTGATATGCATTCAACACCAATGCCTATGACTAAACAAGAGATCTTGATGCCACTTGAGGTGCTAATATGGATTCCATCATTTCTTGTTGTAGCTGAAGTTCCTTGACAAGTCTTCTAAGCTAAATGGCATAACAGAAACAAAAAACTTCAACTAAGATTCATGTTGACAGTAATTCAACTATTGCATTGGCCAAAAATCCAGTCCATCATGAAAGGTCCAAGCATATCAACCCCACTTTCATTTTCTAAGGGATGTTAAGAAGAAGGAACCTGAATTGTTGTATGTCAAGACAAATTAACAAGCTACTGATATATTCACCAGGCCTCTCAAAGCAGGAATTTTCCAAAGCCTATGGAAGATGCTGGGAGTCAGAGCATATGGAGGAACAAGTTTAATGGCGGAAAATGTTAGTTTGTAAACTTGTTCCAACTAATTTTTGGGTATGCTAAATGTCAGGTTCTAGTTTTTTCTATATTTACTTTGGGATACAGAGAGCCTTAAATAGTAAATACATTAGTAAATAAAGAAATGCCTAGAAGTCTTTGAGCAGTTTATATAACCAAGTAAATTCTCTATTTTTAGCAGAAAGGAAATAAATGAAGTGAATTTTCAATCAATAAAGCATTTGTCCATTTGTGTCATACTCAGATATACTTTTACATATTCAAAAAATTCTAAGTTTCATATGTATGTTACATATTATAGATGATATTTTTTGAAATAAAAAATAGAACAATTCTTAATGTGGGGAATTGCTATTTCTTGTGTTGTTTATTTACTTAATAGGTTCCCTTAAAAAAGGATTGGCAATATTACCCTAGAGGAGGCATGGAGCTTATGAAAGCCGAGGGTAGATCATTTGAGAATTTTTGGAAGTATTGCTTATGATAAAGTACTAGATGAAAAGAAGAAAAAGCTTGAAGATAATGGCCAAAAGTGCATTCTTTTGGGCTATGGTGAAACTTCCAGTGGCTACAAGTTGTACGATCCATACAAAGAAGATTATGATGTCAATAGATACTGTTTTTAATGAATATCAAATTTGGAGTTGGGGAAATGGAAAGGAAGAAAAAAAACCAGAATCAAAAAGAAGAAGAAGAAGAAGAAGAAAAGAATGGCAGTTGCAAAGCCAATGAGAAAATTCCATCATCTCCTCAACTGGGAATCCAAGTATCAGGTGCTAATTCATCAAGTCCAGTAGCAAAGAAGACAAGAAGCATCCATGACATATATGATGTATCCAAAAGAATTGATATTGATGAGGATTTCTATAAGCTATGTCTTTTTTAGGATGAATCAATGACATATCAAGAAGCCTCTCAAGAAGTCAAGTGGAGGTAATCAATAGGGGGAGAAATACATGCAATCCGCAAAAATGACACTAGTAGTATTGTACCCCTTTAAAAAAAAACACTACTAGTATTGTGTCCTTAAGGTACTGTAGTGAGATCCTAGAAATACACAAGACGAGGCTAGTTGTAAAAGACTACTATCAACAACATGGCATAGATTATGAAGAAGTCTTTGCACCAGTAGCACGACTAGAAATAGTGAGATTGTTGCTTGAATTCTGAAGATACATCCATTTGCAGGTGGTCAAGAAATAGTAAATACTTGGTAAGACTAAGGACCATCCTTAGAGCAACTCCAAGGGTCTCCTTAAAACCCTTTTTTTTTTAGCTATTTTACATAGCCAATCGTTAAATATTTTCTCCAAGGGACTAGCTATCACACTAGCTATTTCCCATTACCACCATTTGGCTAGCTACTCCTAGCTAGGGCAAAGAAGCTAGCTATTCTGATTTTTGTGCCAACAACACCCCAGAGGCTTCATCGTCTTCAGAAGGCAGATACTGTTTGCTTCAGGTACCTAAGATTTGACTTATATTGCTAATTAGTAGAGTTATGCTTGTGTTCGAATTTTGATTTCAAACTTCAATTGGTTTTTGGTTTTTTATTTTCAATTGAAACGACCTCCTTCTTCAATGGCGAACAAAAATTTACTTGAGCAGAAACATGTCTCTTATAGTCCCTGATTTTTTTTAAAGATCTGTTCATAAACCCATAAATTTATAAACGTCTTCCCCTATTTCTTGGAATAGAGGCAAATGTTGGAATGCTGGCTAGATCTCACAAGAGGAATGAGTTTGTTCGAATAGGGCACGATTCAGATAGTGGGGTATGGATTTTGGAGATACCCATTTGGATTTTGAGTTTATAATTGTTTGATTTATTTATTATTGGTTGGTTTTGATCTGGGTGTGTTCTTGTGTTGAACTGAATTTTGGGCTCAAGTTAGGTTTTTTGGATTGAATCTGGATGTCGCCATGTACTGGTATTTTACATCCTGTAATCTACCACATTCTGTGTAAAGATGGTGTTTATCTCTATAGATTAGTATCACATCCACATTTTGAGTTGAAAAAAAAAATTGTGGAAATTACTAGATATTGTGAAGGGACGACATCATGACACACATTTCCCATCTACTCCTTCCTTATCTAGCTCCCTTGCCACTACACTTTCCTCTGTTATTTTCTTTCTTAGTTTGTTCTCCTTCTAATCTGCCTTTGTTGGTATGCACATAGTTCTTTAGAAGCTTTGAAGTGCCTTGAATACTTGGAAGTTTTTTACATATCCTATTTGTTGTTACTCACATTTTAGTGATTCTATGGTTCATGCACTTCTATTATATTAAATGAGTTGTTTAGCAAATGCTTGGTCTTTGGGAACTGATAGAAATCTTTTTGATACAATCTAGGCCTTTTGAATAATTCAACAAATTTTACACATGATGTACTTGTTTATTCTCTACTTTTTATCTGTTTTGTGATGCTGGGTTTGTTTAATATCTACAAGTTGTGGGTGGTTGTGGAATTAATGTAGTTCATGGGTATGATTTTTCAATTATGGGATCTGAGTGGTTTACATCAATGGGCTCTTCTGAGTTTTCTGTGTGGCTAGCTGTTGTGGATAGTGGTTGAATATCTCTAACTTATGAGATTCCTTTCCTCTCTTTTTTTCATTTTATCTGTGATTCTTTTGAGAATTGACCATAAACCTTACCTATTTGTACAAATGTATTGTGCCAAAACCATATGAACTTATTTGTTATTTTTTCTTTTTGGCTACCAAGTCTCAGAATGCAAGGATTTTTTGACCTTTCCTTGTATGGATGTCTATGCTCTCACTGTATGGAATCCATTTTCACCATTGTGCTCTTTAAGTGTCATACTTTCTTGGCAAACAATTGTTTTCTCTTTCGTTCAACTTCTTCACCTATTGAGTATGAATTATGAATTGTGAATTGTGAATTGTTAATTACAGGCATTACTCATGGATCCATTCTAACATGGGGCATATTTCACCAATCTCATGCATGATGAAACAAATTTAGATGATGATGTTATAGGTCAATCTTCACCAATACCTCCTCAAGTAGAATCCACCACCAAAAAACAACGAGGTGCCAATTTTACAGTAGAGAAAGACATTATGATAATCTCGGCGTGGCTTATTATTAGTTTGGATGCTGTGCAAGGAAATGAGAAAAAATCAAAGACATATTAGCAAAGGTTTTGCGAGTTCTTCCACGAATACAAACCTAAGGCATGCCCTAGTCGTAGTCAAAATTCTTTGATGAATCATTGGTCGGCAATTCAGCTAGCCACCAACAAATTTGGGGGTGTTTTGCACAGATAGAAAGACTGAATCAAAGTGGCTTGACAGAGAAAGGCAAGGTATGAGTGAATATTTTCTTACAAAATAGTGTACTTTTAATGACATGATAATAAGTTTTGTTGTAAATTTTTTCAGATTTGTGATGCCAAGAACTTGTACAAGGAACTCCATAAATCTTCTTTTCATTTTGAACATTGTTGGAATGAGTTAAGGTACCAACCAAAATGGATGGAGGATTCTCAAGCAAAGAAGCAAAAAATAAAACATAATGCAACTCCTGGTAGCTCCGTGCCTTCTACAGCAGACTCCGTAAATTTAGGAGATGACGGTGGGTCCTATGGATCCTTAGACATGCTACCTCGAAAGAAAGTTGAGAAAGTGCGACTATGAAAATCAAAGAGCAAAGAAACTGGACATGATGCAACAAGTTCTGAACTCGTTAATCTATTAGCAGATATAAAGGAAGAGAAAAAGGTAATGAATGAAAAGAAATTTGAAATATTTGAAAAATGTTATCTTCAAGAATAACAACGTCTACTACAAGAGAAAGAGAGAATCAAAATGGAGCAAATAAGAGAGGAAGAGCAAATAATGTCGATGGATATGAGTTGCATGCCTCCGTTGCAAGCTGAATATTATCAGCGCCGCCAAATGGATATCATGGGGAAAAAGATGTAGTTTTTTTTTTAATAGAAAAAAAAATTTAAGTAGTAGTAATGATGCTACAAGTACTGTAATAACATTTGTTTAAGTAGTGCCTAGTAGTTTCCATGCATATTCCACTAATACTTAACTAGATTAGCTTGGAATTTGGAATGACTTTCTTCGTCTCTAATGCAATGTTGAGTATTAATAAATTGGAGCAGTTTTGAACTCCGCTCAGGTATGACTGTGATAGTGGGACTCTTATCCATTGTATCATAACTAAAGTCCAACTCATTAGCATTCCACTCATCCTCGACAATCATGTTATGTAATATTATGGATGCCTTCATAATATCCTTAAGCACTTCAACTGTCCAGAAACGTGCTGGTCCACGGACTATAGCAAATCATGCTTAGAGCACTTAAAATGCTCGCTTAACATCATTTCTTGTTGACTCTTGAGATTTTGCAAAATGCATTTGCTTATTGCCTCTTGGAGATGGGATTGTTTTGACAAATGTTGCCCATTTTGGATATATACCATCAGCAAGGTAATATCCCATTGTATAATCATTTTCGTTGACTGAGAAATTGACTAGAGGAGCCCGACCTTCTAAAAGGAAAGCAAAAACAAAAGAGCATTCTAGTACGTTGATATCATTATGAGATCCATGTAACCCAAAAAATGAATGCCAAATCCGGAGATCATACGAAGCCACCACCTCCAAAATAATTGTTGGTTCATGGACATGACCAAAATACATACCTTTCTATGCTATTGGACAATTCTTCCATTTCTAATGCATACAATCAATGCTACCAACATCCTAGGAAATCCACGATTGGTACCTATTGCTAATAATCTAGCAATGTCATCGTTGTTTGGTGACCTGAGATATTCATCGAAAAAAATTGCTCCTACCACCCTCAAAAATCTTTTCAAACTTTCTATTGCGGTGTTTTTACCAATCCTCACATAATCATCAACAGCATCTGCTACAACTCCATAAGCAGGCATCCTTATGGCGGTTGTCATCTTTTGAAGGGAAGACAAGCCAGTAATTCCAGTAGAATCTTTTTTTTGGACAAAATATGGATCACAATCTTCCACCATGGATAGAATAGGAAGGAAAATGGCTCGATTCATTCGAAACCTTCTTCGAAATAAATTTGGGGGATAGATAGGCGGTTCAACAAAATAATTATGATATATTATCTCGTGCCCTTGAACTCGATTGTGAAAAATAACTTAATGACCTTGAATGGAACCACGACGTACACCAAAACTTTCCTCACTATTGAGTTTGTTCATTTCGATAGCACAATAAACACAAAGAAGAGTGCAATACCAATAAATAGATTTGAAGTGAATGATAATGAGAGATGGAAGATCCTATTTATACATATCCAAAAATATGACCGTTGCAAATATGACCATTGTAAATATGACCGTTGTAAATATTACCGTTATTAATATGACCATTGAAAAATTTAAATTTTAAAATTTTGAATTTCGTGACCGATATAAATATGACTGTTATTAATAAAAATCAAAATTTTAAAATTTTGATGACATGGCGTAACACATTAGCATGTGATGTCATCAATAAGGTGATGACATGACATACTACACAGTATTTTAGATTTTAATAATTAATAGTTAGTTAAAGTTAGTTGAAGTGGTTAACCAAAATAGATAACGTGGTTGGAGTGAATTTGAAAAAGTGGTTAGTTAAAATAGATAGTGTAATAAAAAAATATATTTTTGCTAGCTAGTTTACATAGTCTCCTTGGAGTTGCTCTTAGGGAATGGATAACCTAAATAATAATTTATTTTTTTGTAAAAGATGGAATTTTTAGAAAGCATTCTAGAAGTCAATTTAAGGTAAAACAATAATTGAAAAACAACTATTTAGTTTCGTGATCTGGATCGCTTGTATTTATCAGATAATTAGATTTACACAATATTAGATAACTCGGTTAATTGTTGGGTGTCCCTCCTTATACCTTCTCATTGGGACCCAACTCAAATTGAAAGATATGTGCATGTGTGCATTGGAACTATGCTTTGGAAGGTTCTAGCACAAGCCAAGAATAGAAGACCTTTTGTCTTCCAAGGGGCCTAAACAGTTTTTACACTTATTGAGTGGAAAAATCTATAGAAAAACTATTGAGAGGGACAACTTCTTTGTGAGAGAAAAAGTGGAAGATAGCAGCCCACTTCTTGCTCTTGTTCAAGGCTCATTTCTACTCTGATCGAGCTGAAAATTCAGGGACATATTCCTCTCTTCTACAGCTGGTTTCTACTGATTCGGGTCATCAATCGGACTCTTCTACAGCTGGTTTTTGATGATAGAATTTCAGCCACTTCGGTGAGTTTTTTCTTGTTGCTTTGTATTGAAATCCACCTAAGGGTGAAGTTTTTATGTTTGGGAGCCAAGGAGATATTTTTATCTTGATGTTTGACATCTCTAGTTGTAACTAGAAGATTTGTAATCCTACTTTCGTTGATAGTGGAGAGATTGGATCAAGTTTGGTCTCGTGATTTTTTCCTTCGCCTTGAAGGGTTTCCATGTTAAAAATTCTTGTGTCTCTGGTTGCTGGTTTGGTTTGTTTAAGTGCTTGTTTGTGGTTTTGGTTATTCTCTATTGCTTTGCACATAGAGGGAAAGTCACTAATTTTCCCAACAAGTGGTATCAAAGCACGAGTTGGCTTTTGTTTATTTCGTGTGTAAATCATGGAAGGTAATGTGGGGCGTATGGTTAGCTTAAATGGAACCAATTGGGTGACATGGAAGACTAAAATGGAAGACCTCTTGTATTGTAAAGATCTTTATGGACCCATAGAAGGTGAAAAAGGCCGACCTCTTGGTATGTTAGATGATGAGTGGACCAAGCTTAATCGAAAGGCTGTCGGGTTTATTTGTCAATGGATTTATGATAGTGTTTTTCACCATGTCTCTACCGAAGATTCAACACACTCTCTTTGGAAAAATTAGAGAGTCTTTATGAAAGGAAAACGGCCATTAACAAGGCATTTTTGTTTTGAAAGCTTGTTAATCTAAAGTATAAAGAGGGCAGCTCCATTGCGGAACATTTGATTGAAATGAAAAGCATTGTAAATCAACTTTCCTCCATGAAGATTCTTTTTGATGATGAGTTTCAAGCTTTGTTGCTTCTTAGTTCCTTGCCGGAAAGTTGGGAGACCTTGGTAGTGATGGTTAGTAACTCCGCCCCCAATGGAATTGTCACTATAAGTCAAGTGACTAGTAGCTTGCTAAATGAAGAGACAAGAAGGAAGTCATCTGGTTCTTCTCATTCCGAAGCACTTGTCATGGAGAAACGGGGGAGAAGTAAAAGTAGAACACCTCACAACCATGATAGATCACAAGGAGCTTCAAATTCAAGGAAAAATATAGAGTGTCATTATTGCCATAAGAAAGGACACAAAAAGAGAGAGTGTAGAAAACTCAAAAGAGATCAAAAGAAAGAAAAAGGTGATGAAAAGAAACAAGAAAACACTACCGCAACCACTTCTGATGGTGACATCATTGTTGTGTGCGATGACGGTTGTGTTAATCTCATGTGTCAAGAGAGTAGTTGGGTGATTGATTCTGGTGCTTCATTTCATGTCACTTAACGGGCTAATTTCTTCATGACTTACACTCAAGGAGATTTTGGATTTGTTCGAATGGGAAATGATGGCTTATCTAAAATCATGGGTGTTGGAAATATTTGCTTGGAGACAAATATTGGTTGCAAGTTATTGTTTAAAGATGTGAGGCATGTCCCAGACATTCGGCTTAATTTGATCTCCACGGGGAAGCTTGATGATGAGGGCTACAACAACCACTTCGGTGATGGAAAATGGAAGCTTTCTAAAGGCTCTTTGGTTGTGGCTAAAGGGAAGAAAAATTCTACTCTTTACTCAATGGAAGCAAAAATCAGCAAGAGTGAAGTTAATGCACTTGAAAATGATTCCTCCACTGAGCTATGACATAAACGGCTGGAGCATATGAGTGAAAAGGGATTGCAAATTCTGTCCAAGAAGCAGCTCCTACTGAAAATGAAAGGTACACCTCTCAAAACATGTGTTCATTGCTTGGGCGGTAAACAACATCGAGTTATTTTTCGTAGGAACTTTGCATCTAGAAAGACCAATGTTTTGGATTTGATATATTCAGATGTGTGTGGTCCTATGAAAGTTAGAACACTTGGTGGTGCACTCTATTTTGTTACCTTTATTGATGACCATTCAAGAAAGGTGTGAGCATATGCATTGAAGAGCAAAGATCAAGTGCTAGAAGTGTTTAAACATTTTCATGTCAAGGTGGAAAGAGAAACGGGGAGGAAATTGAAATGCATTCGCACGGACAATGGTGGTGAGTACCTAGGACCATTTGATGGTTATTGTGATGCTCGTGGGATTAGACATAAGAGGACGGTTTGCAAGACTCCTCAACAAAATGGAGTTGTCGAGAGGATGAATCGCATTATTGTTGAAAGGATTAGATGTATGCTTTCACATTCTAAGCTACCTAGATCCTTTTGGGGTGAAGCAATGCGGACAGCAGTTGACTTAATAAATCTTTCTCCTTCGGTTCCTCTACATGGTGAAGTGCCCGAAAAAGTTTGGAAAGGTAAAGACGTTTCATATGCTCACTTGAAAGTTTTTGGTTGTAGGGCATTCATTCACATACCCAAAGATGAGAGGTCTAAACTTGATTCTAAGGCAAAAGAATGCATATTTCTTGGATATGCACATGAGGAATTTAGGTATAGATTGTGGGATCCGGCCGACAAGATACTTGTTAGAAGTAGGGATGTTGTCTTTCTTGAAGATCAAACAATTGAAGAATTGGAAAAGGTTGAGCAACCCTGGACTTATATCGATGATCTTATTGACTTGGATCCGTTTCCTTCTCCTATTGTGAATGATGAAAATGGGTAAGAGATGCAGCCACTTCATGATGATGAAGTAGCTGGTGGGTTTCCAAATGATGTTGAGCTAGAAAATGAGGGGGAGCTTCCAACTCAAGTGCCACCACCACAACCCGTGTTAAGAAGATCTACAAGAGAGCGTCATCATCATAGTTTCAAATCCATGACGAAGAGTTTGTAGTCTTGAGTTGATTACCTGACTTGACCCTTTATATTCATTTTATAGCAACTCCCATGCTTCTTTGGACGTTTTTGCTCCCATTATCCATGGAAAAATCATATCATCCAATCCTTGCTGAATGAACGATAAAGTTTGGCATCCTTTTTCTTGTTTTCTTTCATCTATGCAGCTGTAATTCTTCCTTCTTGATTATTATATTCTGTTCAACCACTTTCAACTTGTTCCCATAGATCATGTGAGATAAAAACAGTTTTCATTTTGATGCCCCAAAATTGATAATTTTCACCTTTGAAAATGGGAATATTTGATTGAGAGTTGTTACCTAAAGCTGCCATTTTACTTTGTTATATTATGAATAAAAGTTGATTCAATCCCAGTTGATCGGAACTTGCTTTGATACCAAATGCTGAAATTTTGATAGCCTTGGTGGCCAATTTGATAGAAACAAAGTGAAAGAAGGTAAGGGGCACAAGGCTTGGCAATGGTAAAGAAGAATAGGTTGTAGAATTTTATTTTTTTTTCCGCCTTATTTTTCACATTTTAGTCAGCTGCCCAATAGATACTGAAATAGAGATGCCAACACAACTGATTATCACATAATTTCAAGTAATAGAAAAGCAATGAATCAAAGACTGAAGAAGATAGATCATAAGGTAAGGAGCGACACTCGCTATCTTCAAAGTAATAATTTTTCCACTTATAATACAGATAGAATCTTGAAAATTCTACCCGCAAGATACAATGCCTAATTTTAAGATTATCAAAGACTGCACTCCTTAATAATCGTGGAACCAAAACTCAACCTAAATAAAAAATCAGAAAATATAGAAGTTTTGAATCAAGGAAAAGAAGAAGGATTAAATTATTGATCCTTTGTTATTGCACTTGAACCCTATTTATAGTGTTCTATACATCTTTCAATGAAGGAGTGTAACCCTTTTAAAGGTCTATAATAATATAGTCGTTAGAGACTAATCTCAAACAGAATACGTATCACATTCGAACGAGATTGCCACGTTCAAACTACTCAACTCTCAGTATCTCGATTTTGAGATATTCTGAGATTTCTACCAAAGTACTGAGAGCAAGTAACGTTAGAACGTGGGTTGCGTTCGAACGAACCGAAGTCCCAGTATCTCAATTTTTGTCAGAAACAGAGATTTTAAAAAAGTACTTAGAGCAAAGCACATTCGAAACGATATTTGTGCATTTGAATGTTGCCTCCTTCCTTTTATTTAAAAACTTAACTTGATCCAAAATGTATACACCCAAGTGCAGGAGGTCAAGTTGTAGTTATAATCTGGTTAAGTTCAGAGTCGAATCCACAAGGAACTAATATTGGTATTTTTAAGTAAATAGTGACAGAGAACAAAGTGACTGGAACCCTTGGTATTTGAAGTTATGATGTTTATGGGATTTCTTGGATAAAATATAAGATTCCTTCTAAAGGGATTTTCTAGACAAAATATAATATTCTCTAAAATGTAAAAATCACCTTTAGCTCGAGGATTTGAACATATAGTTAATTATCCGGTTGTTATATTTATGCTTAGGAACTCAATTAACCCCTGTGTCAACAGTAAGTTAATTGGAGGATAAAAATAAACTGTTAGAATTAAGAGCATAGTTTCGATGTTTTTGTAGAGAGTTACAAGAATTATTTGTGCCGAGACTCAACCTGTCTACAAATAAGCAAGTAGTTCTACAAGTCATCCAACCATTGTGTTAATATTCCATTCTTAGTTGAAGCAACATAATGATGAAGATTGAAATGTAGTCATGAAAATCTAGCTGGGGGAATTGCAAAGAACCAATGAGTTCTCCGATACCAAGAATTAACTTGTCTTAGAAAGGACTCACGATTGTACAAGTACCTTAGCTTTACTAAATACATTCAATCATTCAATAGACAATCATAAGATAAAGCATTGATCATAAAAGGAATGTACAAAAATAACTTCCGAATGATTTATATATGTCCATCACTTTTTACTAAAGAGTGAATGAGAAACTACTCACTTTTCATGGTATTGAGAAAGTTAGAAAAGTGAGTGATTCTCATCCCTCCAATTAGGGGAGTTTCCAAGATACAATACACTACACAATGAGCTCACTTTCCACCCTTCAAAGTTTTGAGAAAGTTAGAAAAGTGGAATAGTTTCACTCCTCTAAGGGAAGAGAGGAGCTCAAACAATAGAAACTAATAAAATTAATAAAGTAAAAGAAAGTAATAATGAAATAAAAGAAAGCTAGTTATTT
The DNA here is from genome assembly GCA_963454935.2 of Ilex paraguariensis. Lineage (NCBI taxonomy): Eukaryota > Viridiplantae > Streptophyta > Magnoliopsida > Aquifoliales > Aquifoliaceae > Ilex > Ilex paraguariensis. Next base: position 221,628 of record CAUOFW020006247.1, on the reverse strand, counting down.
TTGGAGGGTTTTTCCACTCCCAAAAGATAATTTTTATAAGTTCCAAGGAAAGGTATTTATAGGCAATAAGAGATGGTAAAAGTCTTGTTAGGTGACTTGAAATTACACTTTGATCCCCTCAATTTTGAGTTTTGACATTTCATTACCCTGTAGTTTTTAACTTTGACAGTTGGCTCCCCTGTAAATAATAACAATTAATGTATTAACCCTAATTCACACACTAACCCTAATTTGACTCTTTTAACTTATTTAATCAACACAATTGACCTGTTAATTTAATTAAATTACACATTAATTAGGGTTAATCACGTTTGCGCATTTGAACGTTGCCTTCCTCCTTTTATTTCTTCTTTCTTCTTCTTCTTTTTCTTCTTTTATATAAAATTATAACTTGAAATTCTTATCATGTACGCCTCCTCTTTAAGAGAATTCCTTGAGACCTTGAGTGGAGAATGAGTTCTTCCTCTATTTATAGATGAAGATGAATCCATGAAGAACCTCTAAGAACCAATGTGGAATTCATGTATACTCTGAATGTTTTGGAGGGAAGTGAAAATTTTCACTTTCTCACCAATCTCAATTTAGAAGTACAATTGTAATTTATGTATACTATATATAAATATATATATATATATATATTGATATGTATTAACACACATATATATAACAACAACATGTGACATTACATGAGATGTTTTAGCAACAACTCAAATTTAAACTGATTGACTCAAACAACTCTAATTCAAGTCTAACCACCAAAATCAGATTTATTTTAAAATTCTAAACAGACTTAGTTTGAATTATTTCTAATGGTTTGGCATCGTTTGGCTCGTAATGACAAGTAGCGATCCGATTAATTTTTAGGTTCTTCAAAAGGTATAATGAAAACCTATTGTGTTATGTGTGAACAGCTTGTTTAATTTCAAACTTTTTTGTATATAGTGATAGTGATTGGGCTGAAAGTTATTATGATCGGAAGAGCATTACGGGCTTTGTATTTTTCAGTGGGGAAATTACATTCACATGGTCCTAAAAGAAGCAATCAATTGTTGCATTAACAACTTGTGAGGTAGAATATATTGCGTTGAGTTGGTGTATGTCGAGACAAATAAGCAAGTTGCTCATATACTTACCAAGCCTCTCAAAGCTGGAACTTTCCAAAGCCAAAGGAAGTTAGAGGATATGAAGGAACAAGTTTAAGGGGGCTAAATGTTAGTTTGTAAACTTGTTTCAACTGATTTTTGGATATTCTAAAATTCACATTCTAGTGTCTTCTATATTTACTTTGGGATATAAAGTCTTGAATACTAAATAGATTAGCAAATAAAGAAATGCATAGAAGTCATTGAAGAGTTTACATAAGCATGTAAATTCTCTGTTTTTAGTAGAGAGGAAATATGTGAAGTGAATTTTCAATTAATAAAGCATTTGTCGATTTGTGTCATACTCAGATATACTTTTACATAATCAACAGTTGAGGCTATTCCTTGAGGCAGTTAGTCTAATGCGATTGATATTCATGTTGTTGCAATTAAAAAGGTTGGTGTGAGTGTTTTTGCTGTCAATTGATCATATGCAATTTTTCGTTTAGTTGTTGAAAAAATCGAATCTCAAGGATTGATTCAAGAAAAGAATACCCTGAGAAAATAAATCTCATTATTAATACTATTAAGCTACCCTCATCGTTTATGATGCACGGCTCGGTTGATTAGAGCACTAAATACTTCAAAGGAATTCGTTCCCAAGTTGCCTTTAATTGTCTGCTGTTGAGACACTCTATTTTTTTTATTTTTTTTTCAGTTTAGGCAGTTGTAGAGCGTTAAGACTCTGTTCAGCAGACAGATCAATTTTAGTACTAACGTTATTTGCTATGGTATTTCTCGTGGTGTTCTTGTACGAATTTTTACAACAAATGGTGGATTTTCAACTGAATATAAGTCAGTCCCAAAATTTTTGTAAGGAGTCTTTTCTTCGACTAGTTCTTAGTTTCTTGAAAAAAGTCTGCTTAATCATTCCAGCGTCATGGATAAGGTTTTAATACTTCCTATAACATTTAGGATGAAAGTTCTTAAACTTGCGTTCATCAATTGACCATTTTTACATCAAAAGAATGTATAAGACTCAACTGACTAACCCAACTTTGATCATGAGTATAGAATTTACAAGAACAATAAATTAGCCAAGAAGTATGCAGTTATTTGCACAAAAAATGAGAGAAGCTTAAAGGAGAAGTACATGATCTTTTATATTAACCTTCAGAAACTCAGGAAAGTACCAAGGATATTTACAAAAATGAGTTTTATTTTTATCACATCCATTCTAAAGTTTGTGTACAAGTAGCTAACAAACTGACTTCTCCCACATCAGTTCTTCAGAAAATCTCACCTCAATGGATCCTGCAGGTGTACAAAATAAAAATTCATGAACTTAGTCAAACAAAGTTTCTTGTTGGGTCATGTCAAGTTACCATGTTGTGTTGAAAATTATCATCCGTATTAAACACTATTACTTATAAAACCACGTTGAAAGGAAGAAGAAAAGAAGGCTCACCCATTGCAGTTTGTGCTCCGACTGAGCGTAAAGGGCAGTGGAACACCACATTTTTTAGGAAGTGAAGAAAGTAGAGAGTCCTTCACATTTGGGTACTGAGGGGCAAATTGCTTGAGGCAATTGCATATTTGTTGCCGAGCAGCAGTAGTTCCGGCCATCCCATTGAGTCGGCTTATCCCCTGGCAGCACCCGGTAGACGGCTGAGGAACTGCACCTGTTGCATATGGGGCACACTGAACTGTCGCTGGAAGGATGTCCGAGCAGCTAAGGGCCTCTCCATGTTCAACCAGAAAATGTGCTGCGGCAAGCACAGCAATAACAAAGGTTATCGTGCCCTTCACCATTTTTTTTTGTTGTTGTTTGGCTATGTACATCGGAAGAGATTTTAACAGATATATACACGAGAATAGGCAAGTGAATCCAATTTTCATATTGAACCAGCAGTTTTGGCTTGATGTATAACAAAATGATACTTCTTGACCATTGTTTTGGTATTTGACTGCCACATTTAAGACATTTGTTCTCCATTTCAAAAATAGCAATTTTAGATTTCAAATCTTAATAGCCAAGCTTATTGATTGAGGCGGCCAAATTTGGTTTTCTCTGAGTTTTTTCTTCCTTGCATTAAAGATGAATATATGGGTTTACTGTGCAATTTGTCTCTTCGGCTCAAATTCAAGGTGACGTTGGAGAAATCTGCACCCAACCCCCACCAAAAACAAGTACTTAAAAAAAGGACAAACCTTATTTTACCTTTGAAGTTGGTACTTTTTAAAACTGTGCTTCTGATCCTAAGAAATATATACATAATCCTCACGTTATTTGTGAATCAAAGTGCGACGTTACACTTTTCATCCAATTTAACTGAACCGGATGGTGGTGATGAAGTTGGTCATGGAAACTCCATGCCTGATTGACGTAGGCTCTAATACCAACTGGAATGGATGGGGAAGTAGAAGTTGGGGATGAAAAGAGAATATTAGTGGAAATGGATGAGAATTGAGACGAACTAAATGAGAAATAAAAAAAAAAAAAAAGGAAGGAACATCGATAATCAATATTCCAATCAACCAATAATCAAAAATCTTCTAAAACCTTATATTAGCCCCTTATATACAGGGATTGAACTAGGATTTCATTATTAGGGGATCAAACTATAAGTGTCCTTAATGACAAACACATGTCTTCAAAAAGTACAATCTAAAACAACACCAATATTTTAGAGATTACGTTTCCAATTTAAAAGATATTTTAATAATGCTATATATTTTATGAAACTTTTTTAAAAAATTGGAATTTAGAAGATTTTCTAATCTCATTGCTAATTAATGGATTAATGAGACTTGATCTTGATTTGGAAAAAAAAATTGATTCAATTAAGTAATGTAATTGAAATTTAGAAAAAAAAATATGATTAATCAATGGAGTTTATTAGATCCAGTAACTTAATTAAGAAAAATATTTTGATTGAGAATAAGTTATGATTAATCAAGGGATATGATTAGATTTAGTAACCAAAATTTTTAAAAATATAATTGGAATTAAAAATAAATTATTCTCAATTGAGAGAGTTGATTAAATTTAGTAACACATAGAGGTAGTTGATTAGATTGAATCCAATATCATTCGCCAAAATTTATTAGTGGTATGCATCCAATTTTACTGTTCAAACTGTGACACTAATTTCACTGCGATTGGATCATAAAATTGGCTTATAATAGTGAAAATTCACTGTAGTTTAAAAGTTTGTACGAAATTAGTGTGGTGGTGGAACGACGGGTGGTGAAAGCAGTTGTTGGTGTCGGTGGTGGTGGGGGGTTGTGGTGGCGATGGTGGCATATGGTTTTTGCAATTGTGGCGTTAGGTGTAGGTGGTGAAGATGAGTGGTGGTGGTGAAGACGGGTGGTAATGGTGATGGTGGCGAATGGTGGTGTCATCGGCTGGTAGGTGGTAGTGGTGATGACGTTAGGTGGGTGTGGAGCATGGTGGTTGCAGTGATAAGAGATGGTTGGTGGTAGGGAGTGGTGGTGGGTGGTGATGGGTACTAGTGGTGGAGGATGGCAAGTGGTTGGTGGTGGTTGTGAGGGTAGGTGGTGGTAGTTGTAGGACAGGCTTGGTGGTGATAAAAGTAAAAAATGAGATGTATTTTGTGCAGAATTTTTTTTAGGGAAGTAGAAATTTCTCCTTTTTTTAACTTATATATATTGATTTATTTAAGTGGTAAAACTACTTTTGACTTATTTAGAAATAATTTAAATATGTAATTCCTAGCACCATAATTTTCTTTTAAAAGAAGTTTGCTATGTCCCAAAAAAAAACTAAAGGAGTTTAGCACCATAAATTAAATTTAAGGATGGTGTTGTGAAAACCAATCCAAAAATGCAGAAAGGTTCTTTGTAACTGTGATTTAATTCTATTATACTACTGCTACTCTGAACTTGTTAGGTCATTCTGTTATAATGATTTTCTTTTATTCCTATGGGTCTGCACCAAAGTCGCGTGTGGATGTTAGGCCGTGTCCGAGAGATAGGACTGATGCAATTTTGGTTCCCCATAAATTGTTGACATTAAGAGTAGGATATAGAAAAAGATCACTATGAGAATAATAATAGCAATGTTCACTGTACACTGTAGCAGAATTAAAAGACAAATTATTGTAGCAACCAGAAGAAGGTAATAGTGAAACATATAAGTCAACAAAAAACCCTTTGAGATACCAACATGGCCAAGGTCAATCCTCCTAAGGCGGGAGAAACTTTAGGTCCCACTAGGCAGGCCAAAGGACTTGTTTTATATACCACCAGCCGGGTCACATGAATTAGAATTGTCCTCAGAGGCAAGGATCCTAGAGCTATGGAACACCTCACTCTCATTCATCGATAGGGTATCCACAGACTTATTTCATTCCTCCCTATCCCACCATTAGCCAGGAAAACCAGTTTCAATTCCAGGGTGCTACAAAGGCCCTTACTATTTCACGAGCAAGGATTTCGCAATAAGGCTAGATGGGCCAAAGCATGGGCCGAGGCCATTGATAGGGCTTACAGGCAGGGATTTCATGGACCCTGGGGCGAGTTTACACCATCACTACTCAAACTAAACCAGTGGATCAGTCGATTATTCAGGGTATATTTCTACTCTCTCCCTTATAGGCAAGGGTATTATTTGACTATAGTGCATCACATTCATTTATTTCTACATTTTGTGTAAGTTATTTAAGCTTAGAGCTTGATACCTTGGAAGAGCCATTGCATGTAAGTTCTTCCCTAGGAGCTAGGGTATGTATTGATCACATATGTTAGTGTTGTGAGCTAGAGATCTCAGGAATTCTACCCACGGTGGACCTTAGGGTCATGGACATTTCGAAGTTTGATGTCATCCTTGGGATGGATTGGTTAGAAGCACACCGAATTGTCATTAACTATGATCGGAAGAGGGTCACTGCTTGTACACCGGAGGGTGTTAATTTCAAGTTTTCAGGGGGAGAAACACAATATTTTACTCCAAGTAGTGTATGATTCCCATTGGCATGGGCAGTTGATGGGTTGACCTGCGAGCCTTATCCTAGAGGACAAGGTGAGATAAGAGTTGGGTCTACCTCAAGTGGTTTGTCAGTATGCGGATATTTTTTTGGACGAGTTATCAAGATTATCTACATCGGGATGTAGACTTCACCATTGTGTTGCAATCCGGTGTGTCCCCTAATTTTATGACTCCGCTTAGAATAACACCTGTAGAGTTACATGAACTCAAGGTCCAATTGCAAGATTTTTTGGACAAGGGCTTCATTAGAATGAGTACCTCACCTTGAGGCGCTCTAGTGTTGTTTGCTAAGAAGAAGGACAAGACCTTTCAACTATGTATAGACTACCAGTAGAGGAATCGAGTTACTATCAATAATAGGTACTTTTTACCATGGATTGATGACTTGTTTGATCAACTGAGAGGGGCATGGGTCTACTCCTAGATAGATCTACGCATGGGTTACCATTAGTTGAGGATTAGGGAGGCAGATGTTCCTAAGACGACTTTTAGGACGCGATATGAGTATTTCAAGTTCACAGTTATGCCTTTTGGATTGACGAATGTCCCGCCAGCATTCATGGATCTCATGTATAGGGTGTTCTAACCCAACCCAGATCAATTTGTCGTGGTCATTGTTGATGACATTCTGATCTACTCTAAGTCTAAGGATGAGCATGAGGGTCACTTAAGGGTTGTTCTCCAAACCTTGAGAGACTATCAATTGTATGCCAAGTTCAGCAAGTGTGAATTTTTGATGACAGAAATAAAATTTTTGGTACACGTGGTGACGGATTTGGGTGTATCTGTGGACCTGGAGAAGGTTAAGGCAGTCATGAGTTAGGGAGGCTGAAGTCAGTCTTCAACATACGTATTATCTTGCAATTGGCAAGGTATTACAGGAGTTTCATTGAGGACTTCTCCCAACAAGATGCACCTATGACTAGGAAAGATGTCAAATTTCAGTGGGATGACTCAAGTGAGAAAACATTCTAGGAGTTGAAGAGGAGGCTGACTTTAGCTCATATTCTAATAGTTCTAGAGAGGGGATAGAGGTACATAGTATATTGTGATGCCTCTAATAACGGATTTGGGTGTGTTTTGATACAGTACGGGAGGGTGTAGCTTATGGTTCTCGATAATTGAAGAGCCACGAGCAGATCTACCCAACGCATGACATTGTTGGCGGTCATTGTCTTTGCCTTGAAGGCATGGTGCCATTATCTATATGGAGCGCAGTTTGAGGTATTTTCGAACCTTTAAAGTCTAAAGTACATCTTAATGCAGCGGGACCTCAATATGAGGCAACGCAGGTGGATGGAGTATTTTGGAGGCTTGTGACTTCCTTTTGTATTACCATCCTGGTAAGACAAATGTGGCAGTTGATGCATCAGCCGGAAGTCATGAGGAGTCTTGGCTGATGTAGCTTCTTGGGAGTGATAGATACTCGAGACCGTGTGACAGTTCAGACTGTACTACAGTGGTCAGGCTTAGGGCACTTTGGGAAGTTTGGCGGCTACACCTTCCTTATCGAGTAGGGTGATCGGGTCCCAGGGGCATGACACAAAGGTATTGTCCATCAGGGATCGGGTATAGTCAAGTACAAGTGATGAGGGATGGGTTATTCACATGGATGATAGTCTTCGATTTAGGAAAGGGGTTGTTGTTTCCCAATCTATGGATCTGAGATAGGAGATGCTTAGGGAGTTCCATTGTTCTCGTTTTGCTGTACATCCATGTGGCACAAAGATGTACCATGATCTTCGTTTTCAATACTGTTGGAGTAGGATGAAGAGGCATGTTGGGGACTTTGTTAGTTGATGTCTCACATATCAGCAGGTCAAGACTGAGCACCAAAGATTAGTAGGGTTGCTCCAACCTTTAGAGGTGACTGAATGGAAGTGGGAGCACGTCACGATGAATTTTGTGACCCAATTGCCACGAACATCGCGGGGGCATGACGCAATGTGGGTGATAGTGGACTGGCTTACGAAGTTGGCACACTTCTTTGCAGTGCAGATGACTTTCGCATATGAGGAACACAGCAGGCTGTACATATGGGAGATAGTCCAATTAGATGGGGTACCTATATATATAGTATCGAATCAGAATCCCAGGTTCACGGCCCATTTTTGGGATAATTTTCAGTGGGCTATGGGGACACAAATGATGATGAGCACAAATTTTCATTCCTAGATGGATGGTCAGTCAGAGAGGACCATCTAGACTTTAGAGGACATACTACGGGCATGCGTCCTTGATCTCAAGGATAGTTGGGAAGAACACTTACCCTTAGTGGAGTTCACCAACAACAATAGTTATCAGACAAGCATACAAATGCCATCCTATGAGGTACTTTATCGGAGGCCATGTCGTTCTGCGGTTTGTTTGAAAAATGTTGGAGAAAGACCCTTTTTGAGTCCAGATTTGATTAGAGATACCTCAAAGAAGGTGGCGTTGATACGTAAACGTCTTCTCATGGCGTAGAGCCGACAAAAGAGCTCTGCCGATAAACGACAACGACCTCTAGAGTTTGAGATTGGAGATCATGTCTTCTTAATGGTGATGCATACGAGAGGAGTTGTCAAGTTCAGAAGCGGAAAAAGCTGTCATCGAGGTATATCGGGTCCTTCGACGTACTCGAGAGGGTTGGTATAGTCGCTTACCGATTGACGTTACTGCAAAATTTATCTAGTGTTCACATAGTATTCCATATCTCCATGCTCTAGAAGTACACTCCAGATCGTACGAATGTGGTAGATTGGGGTGCATTGGTTGTTGATGCGAATGAGACTTTCGAGGAGGGACTGATGCATATCATAGATGGCCGAGAACAGATTTTGCGAGGCAAGACCGTAAGACTGGTGATGGTGTTGTGGTAGCACTAAGGTGTGGAGGAGACGGCGTAGGAGCATAAGGACACTATACGTGCCAGTTATCCGTTCTTGTTCGAGGATAGAGGTACATTCTTGTGGTCATAAGTGTTTATGTGACTTGTTGCATATTCATGTAGTTATGTGTGCATGTTTGTGTCAATTTTGATGACGAAATTCCTTTTAAGGGGGGAAGAATGTAAAACCCAAAAAAAATTAAAGTTTTATGGAAAAAGGGCTAAACGGTAATTAGGCGCTAAGGTGCGGGTTGAAAACTCAAATTTTTCTAGAACTCGGATAACGAAACGACCTCACCATTGGATTCGTCTTGCAAAATCTTGTTACCCAGTCAATTTTTGTTAAATTTTGAGATGTCAATTTATTGGTTTTACGAGGCGATTGGGTGCTATGTGATCAAAATAAATGTGACTGAGAAATAAATTATGAAACATGAATTTTTTTTTTAAGTTAGTTCAAATAAATATATTGAACTTAAAACGAGACGAGGTTTAATTAATTTGGGATGAAATCAAATTAGTAAAAGGCAGGATGTGTGGCTCGTTGTAAGCCAAGTATTATGGGGCATAAATAGGGGTCCCCATTACCCAACAATTTTTAGAATAGAGAGGAGAGATAGAGGAAAGAGAAAAAACAAGGTTCTTCCATCTTCTCTCTACGATCTAGAGCAAACCTTTGGTTGGAATCCTTTAGGCCAAAAACTAAAGTTCATCTACTCGATGAGGGCTACTTCTATGTACCAACAATTGTGGATTTTGATGAAATCTCAAAGAAGGGATTTTTGAAAATCAAGGCTTACAGCTTGATTTGGGTGCTTGGGGAGCTTTCTACCACTTTTATCACGCTTTAAGAGGTAGGGTTCTTCTCCTATTGAGATTTATTTTCAAGCAAGGATTTTGTATGGAATGGGTAGCATGACTTGGGAAATCTCTTGTCTAAATGTAAGTCTAGTGCAATTAGTGTATGAGAAATGATATAAGAATATATAAAACCAATTTTTACATGAATTAGGTTTTGGGTGAAATTGCTTGTTTTGGTAATTTCATGAGAAATGTATTGATTGGGCATGTTATATGTTTACATTTATGCCATGAAGGTGTTTGATAAAATGCCTATGTTGATTTAGCATGTTGGTTTCATTGAAAATGTTATAACATGCTTGGTGAAAACTACGGAATGTAATTATATGCTCAAGATATAATTGACATTATGAAAATGGTGTCTATCATGATGCTCTCATGATATGATGAACATGACATTGGAATTGCAATTGTACATCACATTGCATAAGCACGGGAAGCATCACATTTGTGGGCATGTGACATGGGTGTGGGTGTGTGCATGGTTCTGATCAAACACCATTTTTGGTGGATGATGCGTGGGCTTGGGAAAGTTGGACCAAGGATTGATTGAGTCGCACAGGTTGCATTGAAAATAGGGTCGGAGTTAGCAAGAAGGGTTAGATTTTCCTTCGGGTGCAAGATTTAGTGGCAAGGGCGAAGCCATTCTTATTAGACATGTATTTTTTGAAATAAAATTTATATATAGTTAATTGTGCCAACCCTAATATTGTGTGCTAGTGATATCGATTTGAATGAATCCCTAACTAAATGATTGTTAATTTTTTGAACAATGTTATTAAGACCTAATACATTATGATATTAAGTTTAATAGTAAGTCCTATTATTTAATAAACTTTGCTATCTATTCAATAGTCACAAACCATTGTGTCTCCACTAATTAAATATCAAATTAGATGGAATTAATATTATTGTTAGCTTTTAGACACACTTTAGACATGTTCGAATATTTTTTGAACATATTGAGGTTATTTTATATATTTTTTTAAATTTTAGGGTTATTTCGTTATTGAATAAAAATGTGTGTCGTTATGTAGTAAACTATAGAATTATAAATGGAAAATTGTTACTATGATTTTATATATAAAAAAAATATTATTGATAAAATTGATTTGTAACTCTTTCAAATAATAAAAATATATCAGTGTCAATTCTAAGTGATAATAATTATTCGTATTCTTAATAAGAAGTTATAGTTTTTTTTTTGTTCATATTATGTATATAGGTTTTTAATCTTCCATGTCTATTGAACTTTTAAGTATTAAATACAATTTCAATAAATATGAATTTAAAATTTTTTACAGTCAATTAAAAAAAAATTAAAACGTACTAATGTGCCCACCCTAAATTTTTGTTTAGCTCTTCCCCTACCCGTTGGTATTGAATCTACAAAGTGTGTCACTGTATGCAGAGCCATTGATGAAAGTTCATAAATGCCATATCGATTGGGTGCCCGTTGGTAGAAGTCTATAAATGGCGAGGGTTTAATATGGTCATTGGATGTCTAACATCAATGGCGAGGGTTTGTAATGTCTAGATTCATAAGCATGACTTTGCATGTGTTATGGGAGTCGGTGAAGGCGCGGGTTACGTTGAATGTGTGAGTTTCACCTCAAAACATGGCATTACATTATGACATTCATTGTTGAAGTTGTATATTCTTGGATAAATGCTTGTTTGATTGTTAAATTGCATGTGAGCATTTCATATGTATCTAGGTTGGGGAATAGCCTCTTTAGGAGATACCCTATTGAACGTGACTCACCTTTTATGGGGACAACATTTTAGGTGCGTGACAAACGTCGGTGGATGATTCTCACTTGGGCTCTCATTGATGAAGAGTGCCAAGTTATGGCTTTGAATTACATTTTTGTAAAACAAGTGTGAAATTAGTTTTTTGGACATGTAATATTGTATAAGGATTGTAAAACGAACTCATATGAACTATATTTTGTGTAAAATTGGATGTTATATGAGTTTGGGTGGATGTTGTATGAGATTGGATGAGTTAGAATTAAAAAAGGATTGAATTGAGGGAAAACTGGCTCTTCTACTGATAGAACGTTAATTATCTACTGGTAGAAACATTCTAGGGAGCTATTCTACCGGTAGAACATTTATTATCCACCGGTAGAAGAATTCCACAGAGCTCTTCTATTGGTAGAACATTAATTATCTATTGATAGGTCCTCTTAAACTTTAAGAAATTTAAAATAATTTTGTCAAACCTTCGTGCCTTGAGTCCTTTTATTCAAAGTATGTAAATGGAGTAATACTAAAGGCAAATTGATGTATGTTAGACCTTGAAATGGTCAAGTGATTGAAATGCTCATTTGGGAGTGTCTAGTATAAGGGAGACTCTTCCCAAACTATGTGTTGTTTATGATCCATGTGATGGGAACGTTATGTCGTGGTGTCGGGTTATACGACATTCACGAATACTTCCGCGGGTTGATAGGTGATCAACGGATTGACAAAGGACCCCTGGTTTTGGAGGCGTCACAGATACAACCTATTTAATGACTTTGTCTCTCACTATCCTAGGAAAATCACAATCTTTGAAATCAATAATAACTCCGATTCCCAAATACATACTCCCACATAAATCAATATTCTAGGATAAATTCTTAGATTGCACACCCATGTGCAATTTCTCACTACACTATGTTTCTTCTTTCCTCACATTTCATCTCACCATCACAATTATTCAGGGTACCATGACACTATTGTACTATTCAATCCTATGGATAATCATAAGCCCAGGTGGTTCAGTCAACACCATAAGATTCCTGACGGTTATAATCATCAAACTAAACACATAGTTATTCAAGAGATTAATTCTCACTTTTCAAGTTTATACTCTTTACATTCACAATTTTAAGCACAACTAAAGATTAATTCCAATAATATTAAATCTAATCAAATGGTTTACTGTGCACTCTAATATTAATTATAATTTACCAATCCAGAAATCAAAATTAGCCACAAGATAAGAGTTCTTATAGGGTCGAAGGGTTTGTAAAGATATGTCGGATTTCACCAAAGTGTACAATTGAAACCTAACCATACATGTCCTCCAATTATATCTTCCAAATCGTCTATACTAAAAATCCATCTTTCCATTCCAAATAAAATTCTGGTAACTAACCAAATATACTACTTCAGCTAAGGGTCAAGTTATGTCTTAAAGATATTTATTTTCAGTCCCAAGTCTTGAGATCAAATCAATAAGTCTTACAATCCCCTTCATAAATCACACGTATCCTATGATGACTCAAAATGTGATGGTTGAGGTAGGAAGTGATGCAGAGTGTGTAAGGGTTAAGCATTAGAGAATCAGATCAGGAATGTGGACGTCCAGACATTGGAGGTGGAAAGCGGATTCGATAGTTAGGGGGTGCAGATTTGTAGCTTGACAATAAATCGGAGATCGAGTTAAGGTGCGAAGGAGTTAATTAATGGTTTTCTATTATTATTTTAATATATTTGAATTTTTAAAAACAAAATAGGAAAAAAAATCAAATTTCTAAAAATTACACAACCCTTCACCCAAGCACCTCAAATGGCTAAGCAAGAGGAATCAATCCATGGTGATGCTTAGCCATGCAAAGTGATCATTACCTAGCTTGATAAGCTTCTATAGGTCTTCTGGAGTGGATTATAGCAAAAGAAACCATCTGCAAGCGAGAGAAAGAGGAAGGAAGATAGTAAAAGAAAATTTTCTAGGTTTTGACTAGAGCTTGATTCAAGGGTCAAGATTAACATCAAACTCTCCTTTCAATAAGAGGAACTAAGTGGTAAGCTTAGATTTTGAATTGATTTGGCATGTGTGCTTGAATTTGAGTTTGAAGGTATAAGTGGGTTTCAAATTTTCATATGGGTCATGTACTTAGCTTGATTTTCTTTCAAATTAATCAACTTGGTTGTGTTCTTGAGTAGTTTTGGAGATGTCTAGTGGTGGTGGGAAGGTTTTTGGTGGCTTTTAGAGAGAACACCATGTTTTCGTTAGGGTTTGTTAACTTGGAAATTTGATCTCTTTAAGTTCTTTTTTAAGCTTCAAAAGGGGTCATGGTCCTAGCAAAGGGGAGTCTTTGGGCTTTGGAATGAGTTGAAAAGATGGAGTAGGGAGTGAGAAAAAGGGCGAAAAAGTGAGGGGGTGGCGTCATTGCAGAGGATTAGGGAAACAAGTCAAAGGGTCATGGTCCTAGGTAAGGGGAGTCTCTGGGCTTTGGAATAAGTTGAAAAGATGGAGAAAGGAGTGAGAATGAGGGTGAAAAAGTGAGGGCGTTGGCCTCATTGAAGAAGATTAGAGCAACAAGTCAAAGGGTCATGGTCCTAGCTAAGGGGAGTCTCTAGGCTTTGGAATGAGTTGAAAAGATGGAGTAGGGAGTGAGAACAAGGGTGAAAAAGTGAGGGGGTTGGCCTCATTGCAAAGGACTAGAGCAACAAGTAAAAGGTTCAAGGCTGAAGAAGAAAAGGAGGAGGAGGAGGAAGGGAGGACGCATCACACCCTTTAAGTGCGTGAGAGCGAGTGAGGGATCTAGTTGATCCCTGGCTATTCCCAAAAGAATCTTACAGAGGTCCCTGTGAAATTTCATCCTCAATTTGAGGTCCTGGTCAAATCAAGGTGTGAAATATCCATGTTGCCCTATGAGACTAATTTGACCAAGTTTTTGAGTGATAGTCATAAAAAAATTTGAAATTGACTTTAAATAGTTAATTTGAGTATTTGTGTGAAATTTCATTGAAAAATAACACTTTTCTATTTTTGGCAATTTCGGATCAAAACACCAACCAATGTAGAGTTTCTCAATTCCAAAACGGGCGAGGCTTTCCAAATTCTTTTAAACATATTAAATATGATATGTATGATGCCTAACATTTTTTTTTTTAACTATAGGATTGAGTGTTTTTACAATCGCTTGGAATCCAAACCCAACTAGGGTTTTACACAAATGGCTATATTGATCGTATTGAAATGAAACTCGGGGATCCTTTTGAATGAAATGTAAGTGCACACAAGATCAACTAGCAAAAGGTTTACGTTTTAGGTTGAGACCGTAAAGGGTTTCATTGAGTTCGTAAATACCTGTGTGGCCTAGTTGGTCTACGGAATTGGATGCCTAATTGTGATTAGGGTGTGTATCTTCCTTGGGGTGCAAGTCTCCTAAAAGTTTGGATCGTATGTTTGTATGGACCCTGAGTTGTCTATTAGGTTGATTGTCCTCCAATGTGGCACTATATCTGTACTTCTAAACTCCCTTTTACGTACTATTTTACATGACTATTATTGCTTTATATGAAATAATGATGTTTTAGCTATGTAGGAATCAAATGATGATTTATTAGATGCCCAATCATGAAAAACTAATTCATTTTTAGACATGCATACTTTGGAATTGAATTACGCTACTCAACTGTTGATGTTCACCGTACGTTATTTTCCTTTTTTCAGATTAGCTCGATGGTGTGGAGTCCGTGTATACCTGAACTTCCAAATTTTGTTGTTAATTTAAACTTAGTTTTTGAACAGTGTCTGAGGCATGTAAATTGTAGTAAGCTTTGTATACATGTGTGATCTGTAATAAGCCCATGATTGAGTAGTACGGTAACTGTGTATACCATGTTTATCAGCTTGAGCTTCATAGCAAACACAAGTTATTTTATATGGGATTGGGTCTATTTATTCTACGTTGTGCCAAGTTAAACATCATATCGTGCTCGTATGACTTTAGTCGTTTTGGGGGATCTAGGGTGTGACATATCCGGAGTCATACTTTTAGAACAATCTTAATATCTCTACATTATTTACTAACTCGATTAACACTAATTATTTTCTATATCTCACAAGTACTTATTCTCAATCTCTAACCTTGAGCTAAAATCAATAATAAACTATGTAATCAATCATTAGTGGCTTTCATTAAGCTCTCCATTTTGTTCATGATACCTATAATTGTCAATTCTACTAATTCAATCTGGTACAAATATACATCTTGTACTATAGTGGAAAGCAAAGATAGACAGCTAAGAATCACAATAATCTCTCTCAAATCAATGTCATAAGATTTCTTGTAATATAATCATAGCTATAATAAGACTCACAATGATTTAACCAGTGTTCCTCAGTTTAACCATATTAGTCATAATAGCCTAAAAAAATTACCAATAATCGTCAGTGCGATAACCTTAGTTTTTTATCCCAAAAAGAAATTGCTTAAAAGTTTCTCCACTCATGTTAAAGTCAATATGCATAAGCATCGACATTGATTCCTCAAATTGCATTCTTCCAATATTCACAATTAACCGTAAAGATTTCTTTTTCTTCAGAAATTATAATCTTCGATACTCATCATAACCACAATCCTCAACTCCAACCTATGAAGATCTATCTTAAGAAGAAATTAAAGAGAGACAGGAAAAGAACTCCATATTCCCACAACATAACTCCAATAGCATTAAAAGGTCCCACATAACGATAAGAGTTCACTCTAAACATTGAATATTATCCTTGTTCCAATAATTATCCACTATATTTGACCTCGAGTTTTTGACCATCTATATTCTTTAATCCAACAATATTGAGAGTCAAATGTAACTACTAAAATTTAATTAAGCTTCCTAAATTTTCTTTCCATATGAATTCATATTATTATCCATACCTTGACCTTTATTTTTAATAAACATTGATGAGTAAAAGTCAACTATCAACCACATACTCAACTACAAGATTTTCGGTTGATATTAACTTAATAGAGTCTAAGGGTAGTAAACTAAGCCCATTGCAAAATAAGGTTATCCAATTATACCGGCCTTAATAAATCTTACGCTTATGATCATTTGAAACAATTGATATTTCAAAAATAGTCTTAACCAACTCTCCATAATACTTTGAGACTAATATTGATACGCTAAATATATGGTTATAGAACGACCTCCAATCCGTCTAAGAAGTATAACTACAATTCCTGCCCTATTCCTAGAACTGACACCCATTTGTGGTTATTTCACCGTATTCCTACAATGAATCATATTTGAACATTGTACTCATGTTAGGGGAAATTATATCACTCTAAAAGTTTTTCCACCATAAGGCAAAAATATTAATCGTTCCTCAAATTTCTAGTTTTTTGAGTCTGTCCTATAACTTAATTTAACCTATTCTATACTAAGTCTTGACTATCCTAAGGATGCTTTAATTTACCTTGTCTACATACAACAACGAAATCACCACACTTCATTTTTTTTAAAGCGCAAGCAACCCTAAGAATCTAGTAAACACCAAAAATTGAACTAGCATGAAGCAAAACCTCATCATATTCTATCATCCCTCACACACCTCAACATACTTTGATCTTATACTCTCTTAGCATAGTTGAGTTTTTAAAAACATAAAGGGTCACCATCACCAATCATAGAATAATCACCAAATAGCATTATATCTCATGTTCCACCAAGACACTTAAATTTAATCTCATACCCTTTCATCATAGACACACCAATAACTTCAAGGACAAACCAAAAATTATGCCTCATAAACAAAATCCAATGCCTTAAAGATTTATGCCCAACAGCCCCTACTAACCAAAAAAAACAAATACCATCCATTTCCTAAAATAGCCATAACGACAAGGTTGGTAGCTAGAATATCCATCCCAAAAATTACAACAATTCTTCAAAGCTAGCTAAAACTTATGAATTCGAATAGAAAAACCATAACCAAACTAAACATTAATTCACACAAATCTTACAAGCACATAGTTTCAAGAAAATTCAAGCCTAAGGTTCCTTTCATCTTATACTTCCAACTCCTATTGGCTAACCCACAACCTACAGATCTCATGTAAGACCTAATTCTTAAGTATTGATGCCAACTTTGTCACTCCCCAAATACACAAAACATATGTGAACAAACTATTAATGATCAAATCATGAGATCATAACTAAAATAAACCATCAAACAAATTAAACAAACAATCATGCAACTTCTTGTAACTAGAAAATCCCAAAAAATAAAAACATAATTCAAGTGTACATCCAACAACCAAAAATAAATTGAAAGTCTCCACCAAACTAACTAATTTTTGTAGTATTATTCCATAATCATTAAATGAACCAAAATATTTAGATAACTCCCTAAACTTCAAAATTCAAATCCATATCTTGGATCATTTCATAGTTCAACTCCTCATGCTCACCTAGGGTAGTATCCTCTTCAATATCAAAATTGAAAAATGTTAAGGAATGGGTGAGCAAACAAGCCTAATAAATAAACTCTCCCAAATTTATTCAAGATTTAGAAAAATGTATAAAAACAGGCCAGTTACAATTTACAAATATTGCATATATAACCTTTGAAGTAAAAAAATGACAATTAACAACGATCACAAGTTTAAATTAACTAATAAAACCATATAAGAAGAGAATCATCTAGAAAATTACAAACCATCACAATAATATTTCATGTATGTAGGTTGACTACCATGAATCTACACACCAAATATATCTGTTTCACCCACCACAAACACAGCTCATCCAATCAATCCTTGCAAGGCTTGAACATTTTAGGGAGGACATATACCGACATATCAATATTGACGAATCCTTCCAAAAAATAGTATACTAGCCCCCAACCTTGAACTTATGTGAACAAATAGTTGTTTGGCACTTCGCAAGGAACAAACCCCACTAAGAGTGTTAGGAACCCATTAAACCCCTCAGGATAGAAAAACCTCTAATATTCTACGATATGAATTCGAGTGCAAAAACTTGAAACCTCAGAAATTTTGCATTAGGTACCAAAGTTGATGATGCATCTATTAAATATAAAATCTTGAGATCTCTACCTGAGATGTTTCATGCATAGTTTACGTCCTGAGAGACAAGCGTCAACATGGAGTCAATGTCAGTTAAAGACTTAGTTGGATCAATATTGGCTTATGAGATGAATCTTCCATCACAAAATAAAGCAGAGGTTGTTTCTTTGTTTTTAATGAGAGAAGAGGGAGAAAAATTTGAGTCACTTGATTAGGAGTAGAGGACCTAGCCTTTGCTGCAAGGAAGTTCAAAAATTACTTGAATGTGTTCAGTGTCAATAATTTAGACACATGGCTTCAAAATCCCCAAATCGAACAAAGAAAGATTTGCCCATAGAAAAGAATAGAGCTATAAAGACCAAGTGGAGCAATAATGAATGTGAGTCAACATCGAATGATGATTCCTCTTCTCATGATGATGAAGTGAACTTTACAACTTTTATAGATTCACACTTGAAGCAAGTCCTACCAGGAAGTAGAAGACTTGGAAAAAGAGATCCCCACATGTGTGGAGGATGAAGAGTGTTTTGATGATATAAATGATGTTTATGATCAAATGTATAAGTAATGCCCAAACAACAAGAGAGAATGCTTGACTTGACTGGTAGAGTAAACTCAAGTGAAGAAAAGAGAAAAGCAATACATATGGATTTAGTAAAGTCCACAGCTCAAATTTGTGGGTTTGAAGAAGAGAAGAAGTCTCTTCTTGATAGAGTGAGCTTCCTAGAGAAAGAATGACATGAGCTTGTATAGTTAAAGAAGATTTTTGAGACTAAATGTGTTAAAATGGATAAAGATTTTCAAGAATCAAATAAACTCTCTAAAAGACTACCTTTAAGCAAGGAAAAGTTTGATAGAATGTTGACTGTGGGAAAAAAGTGTGGGTGACAAGCATAGTCTAGGCTATGCACATGAACACACCACCAACACTTCTTGCAAGACCGTATTTGTTAAGGGCAATCCCAATCCATCACCCCCATGAGTGAATAGTAGTATACCAAAGACTAAAAATGGTAAAGGAACTTAAATCATCCAATTATTAAGAAAATCCAAACCAATCATGATTTTTATTTTAGTTTTGGAGAAAATGTTCCTTATAGTAGACATTGCATGAAAGATAGGGATGTCTTAAATAAGAAGTTTTTGCATCTAGATAACCAATCCAAGGTTTTGAACAACCAAGTTCTAAATTTTTCTAAGCTTTTGGAAAGGTCAAGTGAGTCCAAACATATGCATGAATCATCTTCTCTAGGTTCACATGCTAGAGTGCATAAAACTTATTCTACCCCTAAGGTCAAGATTGATCTACACACTTTCGGGAAGAAGAGATTTATTAATCCACCCATTCCCCGACCAAGCCCCAACCAAGCCCAAGTTCTTGGAAAGGAAAGCAAGTATGGGTAACTAGGGAGGACTTTGAAAGGCTCAACACCTCTCCCAAGGTGGATGGCCCAAGTGATTCCAATAAGATCATACCACCAAAGAAGTAGGTGAGGTGAGAAAGTTTGGTCCTAGGTGATCATTTATGAATTGCATCAAACACCCAAGGGTTATACTGTGCATATGCTTTTTTTTTTTGATTTTTTTTATTAATTGAAAATTACAAAAACATTGAAAAAGAAAAGGAAAAAAAAATTTTGTTTTTTATTTTTTGTTATTAATCATGGTAATTCATGCTTTGGTTGGATTTATAATGATTTCATCCTTAAATCAAAGTTGAAATGTGCATTGCTATGATTCATATTAGGGGATTGAGAACTTAGTGACATAAATCTTATTGCATGATTCATGAGCCAAAATCTCTTTCATCCTAGTGTGCTTGGATAGCGCTTACCTCTAAAATTTCATAAATTAAATACATGTCAACTATTCACCTTCATACTTAGGAGTCTTGTTAGTTTAAATGACCTTATGTGACTCTAAGTGTAGGTTATAGGTGAACACATGACTAAACATTAGTTATACTGCAATCCCTTAAAAGATGCCAAAGGCCAAAAATAGCCCAATGTGACTAATCTTTAAAAGGCAAGGCATAAATAAATGGATAAAAATAATTGCACTTGAATTGTTGAAAATATTTATGCCTAATTCTAATTGCTCATTTGTAAAGCTCATAGATCTCATGTTAAACATGTTTAAAAGCATATTGATAAAGTATGAAATTCACAATCGTGTTTATTGAAGTCATAAGAGAAGACTGAATAAACGAAAGGATGAGTTGTCTAAAAAGAAAAATGATTAGGATACTCACTAACCGGTCATGTATTTATTTAAATGATGTATTAGGATTTCATGTAGAGATTATTCATGATTTGAACTAAATAGAATCCTAATTGTGTTAGAGTATGGTTTCACACACGTTGCACCTGAATTAGTTAAAGTTAAACAAAATTTCTACACGTGTTAATGAAATTGAACTAAGCAAGGTAACATTGATCTAGGATGTATAAAATTGAGTTCAATAATTTTGAATATACCTAAGTGAATATGCTTAAGAGTAATGTTATGAGATGATGAAATTTGACTGGAACAATTATAATGTGAACATGTGTAATTTTCATGATTAATGACATTGTGCATTTTATGTTTAATTGAAAATTACATTACATTTAATTCCAATTTCATCCATGCATATGCATTTAATTGCCTTTAAGTTGCACATACATCCATGCATGCATTTGAGGCTTGACGGATGACCAATACGAGTGAATGAAGGGTTCGATTGGTCTGAGGATATGTTGAGGCTGATTTGTCAATTTGGTCAGTGATGCATTTAGGGACCACTTAGGCGACCCTTACGCCAGTCCAGTGGCCTTGTGATCAGTCAGTGCCCTATGGTTAAAAAATTATAATTTATGGCCCATTTGCATTCCAAACACTCCTATACTCATCCCAAGCCTCCCGAATCCCAAAATCCTTAAATCTATACATTCTCAAACACATTTTTCATGGTTCCTAGGGTTGACTCATGACTTGATTTGTAAATTCTACAAACATGAGACCTAGATTCATAGTGTTTGATGAGATGGCTCTGAGAATAGAGAAAAGGGTTAGGATGGAAGAGGAAAATTGAAGGTTCCACATTTAGAGGCTGGACCTCGTGCACCACTAGTTCACCCACAGGCTAGTAGTTCTAGGCTACCACCATATGAGTCAGGTTCAAACATCCTACCAGCCCAGTTGGCGTCCTTAGTTGACATTTTTTTTTTTAGTGGAGCATCACTACTTCATTTCTTAGAGGTTAGATGCATTGGATGGAAGGGTCATGAACCTTAAGGAAACCCAACAGTCTGTGATGGGATCAATTGTGCATAGAGTTGGAAGACTCAAAAGATTGTGCAAGGGCAAGCAGATTAAAAGCGAGCCAGTGTAGGACAACACTGATTTAGATTGGGAGCTACCCCGACGCAATGGTGGAGGTAATTCAACCACTAGAATTGTTTAGGAGAATTTAGTATAGGATCATATGTGTAAGGCCCCATAAAAAAATAAAGATGGATAAAATGATATTAAGTGTACTTCTAAAAGGACAATAGAAACTTTGAATTGTTGTTGAAAGATTGATCATGAAATTTGAGTTTTTAGTGTTAGGGTCAAATTTAGTTTTGGTGGTGGTCAGGCTTAAGAATGGTGGATATGTAAGTTTCTGATTGTTTTTAGGTCAAAATAAGCTTACCATTGAATCCTAAAGGTCGAGAAACCTTGGGAGAGATAATATGGGGTGTATTATAAGTTTGGAAGTATTCCGGAGTTAAAAACATTTTGGAGAGAACTTGGTTAAGAACGAATTTGACACTAATTTTCATATTTTAGATATAATATTTTACCCCAACATTCAATTGATATGATTTTGGATAGTAGAAAGAAGACTTCAAGTTCTACAAAAGTGTATTTTATGTAATTTTCATGAATTGACTTCTAACTAGGTTAAGATCGAGCTGAAAGTTAGGACTGAAAGTCATCGTTGTTCGAACGTCAAAACCACCATTCAAATGCTTGAAAAAACGTAGAATTAAGAAGAATTTCAAGAAAAAAATAGAGATGGTTTGGTTTGAATGCCCGAACCACTGTTCGAACATCTCACTAAAAATGGCCCCGATCAATTTTTATTGTTCGCTCTATTTTTTAGCTTATAAATACCCTAGGATTTCAATTTGAAGTGTCTTTAACTATTTTTCAACCCCAAGAAGCCTATGAAAGTTTGATAAAAAGAAAAGGAGGAAGAATGAGCTAAATCTTGCATCAAAACGTGGTAATTGTATCAAAGCGTGTTAGGATCAATTATCTGAGGATTAAGGTAGGGGTTCTTTCCCATATTCATTCATTGATGATTAGGGTTATATGCTATATCTTTTTCATCTTTATTATAATATAAGTAATAGATCTACAATGTTTTCATGTTGGTTTGATTCATTTCTTGAATAAAATATGTGATTTGCTTCCAAGATCTATCCGTTCTTGATTTAAAAACCTAGTTCTTAATTTCTATTCTATTGCTTGCTCCTTAGAGTTGGTTAAATTATAGAGGAATTCTCAAGCATAGAAAAGGGTATCATTTTGTAACTCAGTCAATTACCGAGGTCGTCTCCCCAAGGAAAACGAATGGCTCAAGAGGAGACGGTTGAAAGAAAAGAAAACCTTGAATTTTGAGAGTTGTTTGAGAAATTGATCACTTTAAGAAAATAACAATTAAAGAAAAGAACTGGCTGATTGGTAGATCACCCCATTGTGAAACAGATATTTTGACTCAAACTCTATAACTCACTTGAGATTGTGGTCAAACACACTCAAGCGGTAGATATTCACTTAACACCCAATTAATAAATACGAATGTGTATTTGAGACAATTGAATTGATTGACAGAATTTACAATGATTGTAGTGATTACAAGAATTAACCGTACCAAGTCTTACCACCTTGTATTGAAATCACAATGAATGTGAATCATTTGTAGAAAAGAAACCTTAAGTAATTGCTTTACAAGAAATTAAAACTTAAATTTAAACAAAAGTTTGCAAAGTAGAACATTGGAAAAAGCTTGGAAGAGAAGAAGAAAATCTAAAAACCCTAGAAATGAGAAAAGAAGAAATAGTAAATTGAATGATGGAATTGGAGCTTCCTTCTCTCTTGCTAGATTTGGGTATTTATAGGAGGTCTTGTGCTAAAAATCCTCATTTCTATTTACCAATCATGCCCCTTGAAATATTTAGTAGATTGCCTTCCATAAGAGTCTCGATTACCAAATTTATAGGAACCTACCTCTAGGAAACAGAAATGACCTACTAGTAGGACTGTCACTGTAATATTTGTACTAGTTGCCTTGCTCTTCTATTGGTAGAACCCTTTTCTATCTTCAACCTACCAGTAGAAAGTACTAAGCTATCGGTAGAACAACTTTTTGTTTTGAACCTGTTGGTAGGATTGAACTCCTACAGATAGAACCAACTTCTAGCCTAAGTTGTACCGATAGAAAGAGTCATTTTCTCAATTCTCCCTATAGTGGCCTTGGCTTCACTCCTGGACCTCTTGGCTCATCCTCCAAGTCCTCTATGGCATTGAAACACTTGTAATCCCATTTTCTTATACCATTTTAGCTGCAAACACATAAATTTACTATAAAATACAAATCTCAACTAAAACAAAGGAATTAAGTGATTAGCATGACTAAGATGAATGGTTATGAGGCTTATATTAAGCTCTCTTCATCTATATATATATGATAGATCTACAAATTTTTTATATTTTTTTTAATATACGTTCAAATTCTAGAATAAACACATGATTTATCTCCAAATACATGTTTTAAATCCAAAAATCCGATGTTATTGATAAAAACTTAGAATTTTGAATATTGTGAACATGTAGGTTTCTTTTTTCGATCTCTTGTAAGTTTTGCTTCGATTATTCTTCTACGTAAGAATTGTGGAACTATGAATTTTGCTATATGTGATTTTTATGAAAAAACTGTTGTTATTATCTCTTATATTTGTGGGTGTGGTGAATGTGGGTTACTCTTGAATGCATATCATAGAGTGTTAGAGGTTTTCTTACCTTGAGGGGTTTAGTGGTTACCTGACACTCGAGGCAGGGCCCAAGTATACTATTCCTAAGAAAGGATACGTCAATGTTGATATGACCATACATGCCCTTCCTAAAGTGTTGTAAGTGTTGTAGCCATGTGTGGATTGATTTGAGATGGTTTGTATTTGTGGTAGGTGGACGAGAAAGGTTCGGTGTGTAGATTCATGCTAGTCTACCTATGTATATGAGATATTGATTTATAAGTTTTGGATTATGAATGATTATACCCTATTATGAACTCTATTATTTTGTACCATAAACTCGAGATCGTTACTGAATGTCACTATTTTATGTCAAAACTATATATGTTATTTTATAACTGAGACTTACTTATTTTTATGAGATTTGTTTATGAGACAATGTTAGGAATATTTATTATTTAGTTAGTTGAAAGACTATTATTTTGGTTTTGGATGTAAACCTATGGATTTATTTATGTTTCTCTTGAAAATTTATCTAGTTAGTCTTTGAATGTCGAAAGATTTTTATTATTTAATAATTAACATAGATACTCTCATGGTTGAATGTTGTATAGATAGTGATGCCTTTCAAGGTAGATTTCGAGGTGTTACAATATGAAAATTTGAGTATTTTATTCATTCATGGTCTGTACTTAAAATACTCTATCTTTTTTCTTTTACTTTTCCATTTTGTTGAATTTTATTTACTTTGATTAGGTTAATTATACGGGAGGTCCCTAAAGTATAGGGTTTGTCTCATTTTGGTCCCTAATATTTTAGTTGTTTTATTTTGGTCCCCGAAGTATTGAATATATTTTTATATAATCTCTCAAGCAGACAACGTCTACATTGCTAACATTTTTTTATCATAAACTTGTCAAGTGATTTTTAAATATGAAAAAAAAAATAATTTAGATAACTCTTGACCAAATTTTTACTCAAATTTTGGTTAAATAACTACCTAAATTACACAATTTTGATCATGAGCTATCCGAATTTTGGTCAAAAGCTACTCATAATACACATATTTTGTGAAGTGCTAACCAAATTTGTTTCACAACTATCAAAATTATTTTTTGTCCATATTTACGTATCACATGACAAGTTTATGAAAAAACATTGTTAGCAATCTGGACACTGTCTGCTTTAGGGACCATATATAAACATATTCAATACTTTAGGGACCAAAATGAAACAAATCACATACTTTGGGGATCTCCAATACAATTAACCCTGTTTTGATTATTTTTTTTTTATTGTGACATCCTCTAAATCCGTGTTATTTGTGTAAAACTCGGGTAAATTTGATTTTTTATGAAAAATAGGGCAAAACAATAATTAGCCACTCCGGTACAGGTTGAAAACCTGAATTTTTCTAGAACTTGAATGATGAAATGAACCTCACCGTTGGATTCAACTTGCGAAATCTAGTTACCCAGTAAATTTTTGTTGAATTCTAAGATAGTTGGATTTTGCGTTTCACAAGGCGATCGGGTGTCGCATTACCAAAATAAATGAGACATGGAATTAAATTTCAAAAATTAGAAAATAATTTAAAGCTAGTTCAAATAAAAATATTTTGAACTTGAATCGGGACAAAATTTAATTGTTTTGGGATAAAATCAGACCCAAGAATAGAGGATGTGTGGTGCAACGAGGGCCAATTGTTTAGAGAGTATAAATAGGGAAGAAAATCAAATCGTGGAAATTGGCATGAGTGTGGGTGTGTGTGCATGTTGATTAGATCAAACACCATTCTTAGTGATTGATAAGTGGATTTGGAAAGGTTGGACCTAGGTCTGATTGAGTTGCACAGTTGCATGAAAAAAACTTGTGTCGGGTATAGCAAGCAAGGCTAGATTCTCCCTCAGGTGCAAGACTCAGTTACTAGTTTATACATTTCCGTTGGTGAAAGTCTAAAAAAGTGTATTGGTGTGTAGAACCGGTGGTGAGATGCCAAAATCCGTCTACCCAACAAAGACACATGATTTTTTTTTAAAAAAAAAGTCATTGAATGTGTAACATCAATGACGAGGGCTTGGAATGCCTAGATCATATACATGACATTGAATGGATTATGGGAACCGGTAAAGATTCGGATTGAGTTACGTGTGTGAGTTTGATCTCATATCATGGCATGGCATGGAGGATTCCACTATTGAATTGCATATTCTTGAATGGAGCAATTGTTGGTTGTGATTTGCATGTGAACATTTCATATGCACATAGGTTGGAGGAGTAGCCTCTTTAGGAAATACCCTATTGAACGTGGCTCACCCTTTATGGGGACAACATTTCAAGTGTGGGACATGCACTGGTGGACGACTCTCGTTCTAGCCCTTATTGATGAAGAAAATCCAAAATGTGGCTTTTAAATCATATTTTTTAAATCTAATATGTTATTTAGGTTTTGGGAATGTAATGTAATGTAAAGGGAATGTAATCGAACTCGTATGAACTATATTTGTTTGAAATTGATGTTATATGAGTTTGAGCTGATGTTGTATAAGGTTAGAATGGGTTGGAATTGGAAAAAGGATGGAATCGAGGAAAAACTGGGAAGATCTACTGGTAGAACATTTCCAGTAAGCTTTTTCTAACGGTAGAACATGGAGTTTGCCATTATAACATTTTTAGTGAGTTTTCGTACTAGTAGAATACTGATAAACCTACAGGTAGAAAATTTCCAATAGACTCTTTCTACTGGTAGAACATGTACATCTTTTACCGATAGGTTTTCTTCAAACTTGAAATTTTAAAATGCTTTTACTATGCTTTCAGGCCTTGAGTACTTTTACTTCAAGGGGATAAATTTTGTTATGTTAAGAGTAAATTACTGTATATTGAACCTCGGATGGGTCATGTGATAGAAAGGTACACAGGTTATGCGTTTGGGAGTACCCAGTACAAGAAAGACTCCGTCCAAACTCTGTGTTATTTTTTATCCCGGTAAAGGGGATGTCATTGCCGGGTTGATGGGTGATCAACGGGTTGAAAAAGGACCACCGATTTTAGGGGCATCACAACTGAGTATCAGAGCTTAGGTTCTCGAATTACCTGAGGCTTGTGGGGCCTGGATTTAGATCATTGCATCCATTGTGCATTACATGTTATTTGCTTTAAATGCTACATGTTATGTGTTAGGTGAATAATATGCATGGTTAAATGTATATCAAAATGAGACACTAGGGTTAGAGAACATAACCTTGGGGGTCGAAAAAAGAAGGAATGGGACATTCATGGTATAGATGTCTACTAGTGGATGATGTATGCACTACTAGTGAGACAAGGAGAGAAATCTCAATGTTTCGACATTGATCTCTACCTTGGGATACTAATTTAGTGCTCTATCACTATTTGACATGTGTGTACATGAAAAATAGAGGAAGAGGACATCGGAACGGTCGAGGAGGTGGGCAAAACAACAACCAACCACCATTGACCTTTGATCAACAAGCCTTTATGGAGCCTATTGGCACAATAGCAGCTAGCTTTACACAAGCCAGTGCCAATGTGGGCCAAGGAGGCTCAAGTAACCTCCAAAATTTTAAGGCACACAAGCCACCGACTTTTATAGGAGAGGCAGATCCGATGGTGGCCGACCATTGATTTCAGCAAGTTGATAAGATCTTAGAGGCAATGTAGACCATGTCTGATGCCACTAAGATAAGGCTAGCTGCATTCTAGCTAGAAGCAGAGGCCTATCTATGGCGGGATTGGGCAAAGGCCTTGAAGAATGATTAGTAGTTAGAATTAGCATATTTCTATGCCTTTTTAAGACTAATTATACTTTGATAGAGTTTAAATGATGACATTTCAAATCATAAATTGTACAAGGGACCAAAGGCAATGAATATCAGACTCCCATGCAACACCATCATATTCTAGATAAAAATTGGAATAGCTTAGACCAAGCCAAGAATGTTCGAATGCCAATCAACGTTCGAACATTACTTCAAATCATATGAAAAACAGACTGCTGAGACATGGTGTGTTGCAGCCAAGAAAGAAGACCCTGAGGTACTTGAGTACCACATTCGAACGCCAACTCACGTTCAAACATCCACTTAAATTGATTAAGGACTAGGATGATGAGTGCAAAGCACCAAGATGTGCATGGAGTGTGGAAATAGGTTTCCATAGAAGACCACAGGCCACTTGAGTTAGAAAGTCAGACCTCATCTAGCATTCGAACGCCCATATACCAAAAACAGAATAAACGTTTGAACTCCAAACAACGTTCGAATGCCCACAAAGCAAAAACAGAAACAACGTTCGAACGCCAGATCACGTTCGAACATTCTCCACAGACCGGCTGCAGAGTGGTTGATTTTCTCTCCAAACATTGGGACTTTCACTTGGACTTTGAATGCCTTGTACTATCCCTCCACACTACTTTGCTTCCTCCTCCTTGCCTACAAATTCTCCTATTGTGGGAGACATAGGGAGACTGGTAGAGAGCTTGATGGAGGTTTAGACTCTCACTCTTATAGCTAGTCTTAGAATTACATTTGCTTGTATCAAGGAAGATAGTTCATCCTTTGGTTGAGGAAGCAACCCTTCATATTTTGGTTGAGGAAGCAACCCTCCTTCCTTTGGTTGAGGAAGCAACCCTCCAAAAGTGACTATCTTTCTTCTACTTTCATTGTTCATTTCTTTCACTTACATTGTTTGAGCTTCCTTCTTTCTTAGAAGAGTGAAAATCTTCCACTTTGCTAGAGCTTTACCAAAGCCGTGAAGGGTAAAACATAATTCACTTATTCTTCGTTAAAGATCGGCTCCTTGTTTAGTATGTTTTACTTTGTAACTCCTCTACTTGGAGGGATGAGTATCACTCACTTTTCTAGCTTTACCTAAGCCATGAAGAGTGAGTAGTGATTACTACTTAAATGTAGCATATTATTATGCCTTTTTTTGGACTAATTATACTTTGATGGAGTTTAAATGATGACATTTACGGTTCTAAAGTGTAAAAGGGTGCAAGGGCAACAAAAATCACACTTGAATGTAACACCAGCGCATTAGGGAACAAAATTGGAGAAGCTTGGAACAAAGCAGGAAAGTTCGAATGCCAACTCATGTTCGAACGTCCACTGGAACAAAGACAAGACCAGACTGTGAAGACATGGCGTGTTGCAACAAGGAAGAAAGTGCACTTGAGTACCACGTTCAAACGCCAATCACGTTCGAATGTCCACTGAAGACCTGGGTAATGAATGAAAAATGCCCAGGCCTGTATGAAGTGTGGTAGTGAGTTTCCACAGAAGACCAAGACCACTTGAGTGATGTGGTCACATCCCATCTGACGTTTGAATGCCCCTAAAGCAAGACCAGAAGACACGTTCGAACGTTAGACAACGTTTGAACACCCCTAAAGTAAAATAGAAGACAACGTTTGAATGTCGATTCACGTTTGAACGTCCTCCGCAGATTGCCTGCAGAGTAGCAAGTTTTATGGCGGCATACACTATTCACTCATCCTCTCTTATCTTCTTGTTTCCCCCCTTCCTTGCCCATAAATAGCACCATTGTGGGAGCTTCACGGGAAAAATCCCTTTCTCTTGAATTGTAGGGTAGAGAACTAGTTCTTGTACATTTCTTATTTATGTTTTCATTTTGCATTTGTATCAACCATGATGGAGGCTTAGACTCCCCTTGTAGTTGAAGTCTTTTATTTACTTGTGCTAAGTCTTTAGATTCATGTTGTGACAACCATGATGGAGGCTTAGACTCCCCTTGTAGTTGTACTTGCTTTTATTTACAAGTATCAAGAGAGATAGCTCATATTTTGGTTGTGGTGAAAACCCTCCAAAAGTAACTAGCTTTCTTCTACTTTATTTCACTTCCATTGCTTGAGCTTCCTTCTTTATTAGAAGAGTGAAACTCTTCCACTTTTCTAGAGCTTTACCAAAATCGTGAAGGGTGGAACGTGATTCACTTATTCTTCCTTGAAGATAAGCTCTTTGTTTAGTTTACTTCACATAGTAGCTCGTCTACTTGGAGGAATGAGCATCACTCGCTTTTCTAGCTTTGCCAAGGCCATGAAAAGTGAGTAGTTGCTCATTCACTCTTTAGTAAGAGGTGATGAATATGTAAAAATTCTCTAGAAGTTATGTTTGTGCATCCCCTTTATGCTTTAATGCTTTATATTCCACTTGCTCATTGGATGACTGAATGCATCTAGCGAAGCTAAGGTACTTTGTATAACCAAGGGCTCCTCCTTCTATGATACGGATGACTCTTGCATAGAAAGACCCGTTGGTTCAAGGCAAGCACTCCCGCTATCTCTTCATGACAATCTTTCAATCTCTACCATTATTGCGCTTTATTCAAAGAATGAAATATTAATGTCATGGTTAGATGCGTTGCAGAAATACTTGCTTGTTTGTAGATGGGTTAAGTCTCGGCACAAATAGTTCTTGTAAACTTCTAGAAAGGCATCGGAATCATGTGCTCAATTCTCACAGTTCATCTTTATCTTCCGATTAACATGCTGTTGACAACGGGAGTTAATTGAGTTATAAAGCACAAATATACTAAACCGGATAAATAATTACATGTTCTGATCTTTTAACTAAAGAGTGACTGTTATCTTTGCTAATTTATCTTATATTTTGTCTAGAAAAAGATCCACTGGAAAGAATCTAATATTCTGTTCAGAAAACCCCACAACTTCAAATTCCCAAGACTTCTAGTTACTTGGTCTCTATTATTACTTACATTAAAACACCAATCATAGTTCCCTGTGGATTTGACTCCGGACTTAACTGAATTATTACTACAACTTGATCACCTGCACTTAGGTGTACACATTTCGGATCAAGTCAAATTTTTGGCGCCATTGCCGGAGAACCATAAAAGGTGTTTACAGTAAAAGGTAAAAAGACCCCACTTTTTGTGTATAAAATTTATTTTACTATGTATAAAATTATTTTAATTAATTTGATGTCTAAGAACGCTCCTCACTATCAAAATTGCCAATAGAATCTTCTGGGTCTGTGAATCAACCTGAACCACTTTCACCTAGATCAGTAGCAGACTCTTGTGAATATAAAATGGCAAATGATGAGAGCTGAGGAGAAATTCCTGTGAGAGAGGGGGAAGAGCCTAACATTCAAACTCTGAGGGATTACTTAAATCTCACAAGAAATAATGTCCCCTCTTATTTTATCTTTCCTGAAGATGCACCCCTCTTTACTGTAACGACGGGGACAATTCAACTACTCCCTCAATTTTGTGAACTCGAAACAGAAAACCCATATCTGCACATAAAAGAATTTGAGGAAGTATGTGGAACGTTTCAAGATAATTCTGAGCTAGCCAAAATGAAACTTTTTTCATTCTCTCTAAAGGATAGAGCTAAACAATGGCTAAATTCTTTAAAAGGTCTTTCAATACCAATTGGCGGGCACAACAAAATGAATTTTTCAAAAAGTTTTTTCCTCTACACCCCACTAATGCATTGAAAAGGCAAATCATGAATTTTTCGGTCAAAGAAGGGGAAACCTTTTACCAAAGTTGGGAGAGTTTCAAGGATCTACTTCAGTCCTACCCACACCATACTTTTGAGAATTGGACTTTGGTAGGATTTTTCAACTACTCTTTGCCCACTAGACTACGTCAATTTGCCGAAATGATGGCTCAAGGAGAGTTTATGAGCAAAAGTCCGGAGGAGGCATTCAATTTATTTGACACCATATCTGAAAGTTCTCAGATGTGGGACTCAGCCTCCCCTACCATTGTTGAAGCTAAATCATCTACTTCCCAAGAGGGTAAGTATGTCTTGAAAGATGATAATGACCTAAAAGCAAAAATGTTCACCCTGTCTCGAAAGTTTGAAGCTTTAGAGATGAAAAAGATTCATCAAGTTGATGTTAGCTCTCCCACAGAACAAGTGTGTGGGATCTGTGCACTGACAGGACACTCTACTGGGGAGTGTCCTACCATTCCAGCATTCAAAGAGGTTTTGTTGGAACAAACAAATCTTGTCTCCAACTTCAACAAACCTTACTCCAACCCATACTCTGAAACATATAACCCAGGGTGGTGGAACCACCAGAACTTCAATTGGAGAAACACACAGCCAACCCCCATGAACCAGCAATGAGGTTCACACCGACCATCTCAAGGACCTCCCGCATACCAACCATACCAACCTCCACAAAAGAGGAACCTTGAGGATACACTAAATTAGTTCATGCATAGCCAAATGAACTACAACAATAGTTCCACTCAGGCTTTTACTGATTTCAAAACACAAACCACTCAATCTTTCGAAGATCTTAAAAGCCACATCCAAAAGTTGACCCAATCTATGACCATACATGAGAAGGGCAAGTTTCCTACTCAACCAAAACTACCACAAGGCCAATTTCAGGTGAAAAATCCCGCAATCATGGAAACCCCACAAGCCCAAGTCCAAGTTGTTACTACACTAAGAAGTGGCAAGGTGATTGACAAGACTATCAAAAACATGTTACTTCCAAATCCAAAACCTAAGTCAATCCACCAATTGAGACTGAAACAATTGAGCCTGAATGTGAGAAAGAAGAGGTACCCGAGCCCATGATTGAACAAGAACCAGAGCCATCAAGAGAAGAAGAACCCTCGTGTTCTATTCCTGCTCCTTTTCCTCGTAGATTCAAAACTACACAGAAGTTGAATAATTAGCCAGAAATTTACGAGCTCTTCAAGTAAGTAAAAATCAACATCCCACTTCTAGATGCAATCAAATAGGTTCCATATTATGCCAAGTTTTTGAAAGACTTGTGCACAGTTAAGAGAAGATAGAATGTTCAAAAAAGAGCCTTCTTAACAGAACATGCCAGTGCCTTGCTTCAACATAAAACCCCTCCAAAATACAAAGATCCAAGGTGTCCGATTGTGTCGTGTGTCATCCAAAATTTCATAATCGAACAAGCACTGTTAGACCTTAGAGCAAGTGTCAATTTGCTCCCATTTTCTGTTTACCAGCAGTTGGGTCTAGGAGAACTCAAACCCATAAGTGTCACATTTTCGTTGGCAGACAGATCGATCAAAATTCCTAGGGGTATTGTTGAAGGTGTACTTGTCCAAGTGGACAATTTTGTATTCCCTATTAACTTCATCGTCCTAGATACTCAGCCAGCAAAGCATTCAGAGAATTCAATTCCCATTATTCTTGGTCAACCTTTCCTAGCAACTTCAAATGCACTAATCAATTGCAGGAATGAGGTCATGAAATTAACCTTTGGGAATATGACTCTTGAGCTGAATATTTCTAATGTTGCCAAACACCCAGGAGAGGACAAAGAAGAAAGAGAAATAAATTTCATTGAGTCTTTGGTTCAGGACCATTTGAATAACACATTCTGTGAAAATTTCATTGAACTTTCTTTGTCAGAATCCATCACATCTGAAACAAAAAATGATGATCCAAAGAATTGCCCGACTCATGCTGTTGATACATGGACCCCCAAATTCGAGGAACTTTCACCAAGTGGCACAAAGCCACTCTCATCCAAAGTCAAGCCACCAAAGGCTGAATTGAAATCTCTCTCATCTGACCTCAAATATGCATTTCTAGGAGAGGACGAGTCGCACCCAGTGGTAATTTTATCTAAGCTCATACACTTGCAAGAGTCTAAACTGATTGAAGTTCTTAAATACCACAAAAGCACCATTGGGTGGACTATTGCTGACTTGAAAGGTATAAGCTCATTGATCTAAAACCATGCCATATACCTGGAAGAGGATTCAAAACCCTATCGTCAAATACAGCGACGACTGAACCCTCACATGAAGAAAGTTGTGAAAGTGAAAGTACTTAAACTCTTAGATGCAGGGATAATCTTTCTCATATCCAATAGTAAATGGGTTAGCCTAACCCAAGTTGTGCCCAAAAAGTCTGTGGTCACAGTGGTAAAAAATGAAGCCAATGAACTAGTAACAACTAGAGTCGTCACAAGATGGCGGATGTGTATTGACTATCGAAAGCTCAATTTGGTAACTACAAAAGACCATTTCTCTCTTCCTTTTTTGAACCAAGTTCTAGAGAGAATTACAGGCCATGAATTTTACTGTTTTCTGGATGGCTATTCTGGGTACAATCAAATTGAGATAGCACTCAATGATCAAGAGAAAATCATATTCACATGCCCTTTTGACACGTTTGCATTCAAAAGGATGTCGTTCGGGCTTTGTAACGCTCCTGCAACATTTCAAAGATGCATGTTGAGTCTGTTCAGTGACATGGTTAAAATATTTTTGGAAGTATTCATGGATGACTTCTCTATCTATGGTGACTCATTTGATTTGTGTCTGGCCAACCTAGAAAAGGTATTAATAAGGTGTAAAGAGACCAATCTACTGCTTAATTGGGAAAAATGTCATTTTATGGTAACACAAGGCATTGTCTTAGGTCACATTGTGTCATCTGAGGGCATGAAAGTTGACAAGGCCAAAATAGATCTGATTGGGAACTTGCCTGCTCCCAAGACTGTGAAGGATGTCCGATCATTTATAGGGCATGCAGGATTTTACAAGAGATTCATAAAAGATTTCAATACTATAGCAAAACCCATGTGTCATCTCTTGAGTCAAGATGTAATCTTTGATTGGAGTGCAACGTGCCAAAAAGCTTTTGACAGGCTTAAAGGTATGTTAATTTCTACTCCGATAATGCAACCTCCAGACTGGACTCTACCCTTTCAACTAATGTGTGATGCAAGTGATTATGCTGTAGGTGCTGTATTGGGACAAAGAAAAGATAAGAAACCACATGTCATTTTCTATGCAAGTAAAACTTTGAATGATGTTCAAATGAATTATTCAATAACTGAAAAAGAATTGCTTGCGATAGTGTTTGCTTTGGAAAAATTTCATCCTTATCTTGTTGGTTCTTCTGTTACTATGTTCACTGACCATGCATCATTAAAATTTTTGCTCACAAAGAAGGATGCTAAGCCTAGACTCTTGCGATGGATACTCTTGCTCCAAGAGTTCGATTTAATCATTAAGAATAAGAAGGGTGTTGAGCATGTGGTGACAGATCATCTATCTAGATTAACTTATGAATTTCATGAGGATGGACTACCAATCCATGAGAAATTTTCCGATGAACAACTATTTATGATTGATGAAACCCTATGGTACGCTGATATTGCTAATTTCCTTGCTACCGGAACACTTCTTCCATCCTTTATTCCCATGGATAAAAAAAAATTTCTAAGAGAGGTTTGCAACTTCTTTTGGGAAGATCCATACGTATTTAAGTACAGTAAGGATCAGATCATAAGACGTTGCATCCCCACTCAGGAAAGCAAACAGGTAGTAGCATTTTGTCATTCTAAAGCATGTTGTGGCCATTTTTCATCCAGAAAAACCGCTGCGAAAATCCTGTAGTGCGAATTTTACTGGCCCACACTTTTCAAAGATGTCCATGCCTTTTGTTTAACTTGCGATAGACGTCAAAGGTTGGGAAATATTTCGAAGAGAAACATGATGCCTCTAAATCCCATTCTGATAATTAAAATTTTTGATTGTTGGGGCATCGATTTTATGGGACTATTTCCCCCCTCTTTTGGCTATCTATACATTTTGGTAGCCGTAAACTATGTATCCAAGTGGGTTGAGGCAATTCCATGCTAGATAATGATCATCAAACGATGATCAAGTTGTTAATAGAAAATATTTTATCCCGGTTTGGAATCTCATAATCCATCATAAGTGATGGGAGTGCTCATTTTTGCAATCGACCCTTCTAGAATCTGATGAAAAAATACTTGATTTTTCATAAAATTGCAACCTCATAGCATCCATAAACTAGTGGACAGGCTGAATTGGCTAATTGGGAGATCAAATTATTTTAGAAAAAATGGTAAATCCAGACCACAAAGATTGGTCGTCAAGACTAACTGATGCACTCTAGGCATATCGTACTGCTTTTAAAACAATTTTGGGCATGTCTACTTACTGATTAGTCTATGGAAAGCCTTGTCACCTACTTGTGAAATTGGAACATAGGGCATACTGGGCTAATAAGGCAATGAACTTTGACATGGACAAAGCCGAACTAGCAAGAAAACTTATGAATTGGAGGAATTGAGAAATGAAGCATATGAAAATGCTAAGATTACAAAATCTAGGATGAAAATTTTTTATGACAAGAACATAGTGCGGAAGTCTTTTGAACCTGATCAAAAAGTTCTATTTTTTAAATCAAGACTTCGCCTTTTTCCTGGTAAGTTGAAGTCAAGATGGACTGGACCATACATTGTCTAAAAAGTGTCTGAATATGGGGCAGTGGAAGTGGAAAATCCCTCAAACAGTAATATCTTTACTGTTAATGGCTAGCGGTTGAAACCATTTTTGGAGGACTTTGTTAAAAATGTGGAGACCATTTTCTTACTGGATCCAGAATACTCCTCTGAGATTCGCACCTGCCGACACAAAAAAGGGTCAGGTTAGGCAGAAACCCGACCCACGGGACCACCCTTATAAGGCACCCACCCACATTTCCTCTCTTTCCTCGCCCTTCTTTCCCCTTTCCCTTTTTACTTTTTCTGTTCTTCTTCTCCAACTTCTTCTTCTTCATTGTTTGCGATCTTCTGGAACCATGACCTATCTTCCAACAACACCATAACCATATTACCCGAAGACCCAGTCCTTTGTCTCATGATCTGCATATGTTTACTCTATTTGTATATGGCTCTTCTTCTTCTATCTGCACTCAGAATCAAGGGTTTTCATCATAGTGGAAACCCAGATCTGCAACAAGATGTTTGATTTGTGTATTTTTCTTATAGGTTTTAGCTAATGAACAAGATCTCTACCGTTCAACCTCATCTCCAAAGCTCACCATATCGGTAAAATTCAAAACATTGGGGACAATGTTCAGTTTAGATTGGGAGGTGAGAACTACAGTTCATATGTGCCCGTAGAAAATTTTTAAATTTTGTGTTGTTGCTATTCTTGATCAGATTGTATACCGCATTTTGATTACCATGTTTTGTATTTTGATGGTAATGTTTGTGGGTCATCTCTGATCGTCTTTGTGGTTGGCAGACGTTAAAGAACCAGATAGTGAGTCTTAAAGCATAGAAAGCATGGATGTTAAACTTTTTTGGTTTAGTCTAGGAGTTTTGTGCACTTTTCCTTCTGATGTGTATACTGTGATCATAAGAAAAGCAAGATTGGCCAGAAAGAATGAGATCCAAGAACAACAAGCGAAATCCCTGTGCGCCATAAGCACTTTTGCTAAATGTTGTTGTGCCAAAAGACTTGGTGCCTGTAAATAGTGTGGTAGAGTCTTTCACGAGAAGAAATATAACAAGTGTTCTGAACCAATTTCTGGCCGCACACTCGATCAATTAGACTGGATAGTGAATGGGCAGAGTAAGGATTATCCTGACACGCCATCCTATTCTGGTACTCTGCTTAACCGATTTGTGAGAGAGAAAATTGGGAGAGTTACTGGTTGCTCAAATGGCGCGGAGATAGATGAAGACTCAGATTAGAGTAGTTGGGATGAAAGCCAAGGGTCCGAATTTTTGTAAAAAAGTATAAAAATCCTTTTGTACAAACTCTTTTGACTGAAATGAAAATATAGGCCGATTAAGAAGTGTCCTAGAATACCAACCTAAAGCATGGGTAGGGACTTATCCTGAGATGTCATGAATTTTTGGATCAAACTTGTGTGTTTTGTCCTCTTTTATTGTATAGTGTAATACAAATTTTTTTTTTTTTGAGTTTGATTCAACATTCGAACGCCAAGTGACGTTCGAATGTCGCTTGCTTACAGTACTCAGCCTCTGATGAAGTCTCTGATAGAAAAGAAAAGTACTGGGAGCTCAGTTCGTTCA
Organism: Ilex paraguariensis; assembly: GCA_963454935.2. NCBI lineage: Eukaryota > Viridiplantae > Streptophyta > Magnoliopsida > Aquifoliales > Aquifoliaceae > Ilex > Ilex paraguariensis. The sequence goes on along the minus strand of CAUOFW020006247.1, from coordinate 183,107 downwards.
AACGCCAATAGCACGTTTGAATGACAGGAGCTTGCAGTACTTTGGTCTTTGACAAAACTCAAAAGTACTAGGAACTCACCACGTTCGAACGATATCAATGTTCGAATGATATTTTAAAAATTCTTCTACATACGTTCGAACGTTATTGACATTCGAACTATCCTTCTCAGGCTATAAAAGCATGGATCGTCATTCCCTAGTTCAAAATCCCCAAAATCCTCCAAACCCTAGAACCCCTTTTCACTTCCCAGCCCTCAAAACTCTACCCATTCCGCATTTCCACCTTAAATAAACTATCCCAAACTCATTCCCACATCTGAAATCTCCATTTTCACCAAAAAATCAAGAGTTTCAAATTCATTCCAAGCTCAAAAATCAAAAACATGCCTAGAGTCAAACTACCTACTAAGCGTAATACGCTAAATCAGGAGCCCAATTTTGTAGAAGTGGTCATTGAGGAAAGAGATGGGAGGCCCATCATAAGGAGATATGATAGAACTCGATTTCCTAACACCCTCAAGGCTGACAGGTATGAGAAATTCTACCTTAAGCATGTTGTGGTCTGTGAGAGAGATGTAATTTTGAGTGATTTTGTTGAATTGGGCATTTTTGCGGACATGGAGAGAAGAAATTGGGGGTTGTACTTGCAAAACGGAGGGGAGGCTGTTGTCGATTTGGTGAGAGAATTTTACTCTAACACATAAATCGTCAATGGGGCACTGAAAAGTTATGTGAGGGGAATCCACATTGACGTGAATGAAGACTATATAAGCTAAATGAGGCAAGGGGTGCCTCAGGTGCAAAACCCAAATTACCCGCCAAAAAAGAATGTAGCATTGAATGTGGTGGGGAAAAAGTTAACGGGGTTGCCTGATTTTTCATGGGGAGTAAGGAGATTTTTGAAACAAGGGGAGCTCACCGATAAGTACAAAATGCTAAATTTGATTGCAGTGTCTAATCTCGCCCCTATAGGACGAAAAAATGAGTTTTTGCCTGAAATGGCTCGCTTGCTCTATGTACTGGGAAGAGGGTAGATCATTGACCTCCCCTCCCTTATCTTGACAAAGATGAAGAAAAGGTGTGATGTAAAAAGGAATGCTCTTCCTTTTGGCACCTTGGTAACACAGATGTGCAAAGACAATGGGGTCAGGGTGAGGCCTTAAATGGAAATTCAAAAGTTGATGGGACCACTAAACAAGGCCTCTTTTCGAAGAAGCCAATGTCATAGTGGTGCCCTGGCGGCAAGAAAAGAAGTGCCACCAACCCAGAGAGTTGATGAGGTACAAGATGAGCTTGATGTAGAGGAGGAGAGGGAGTTAGAGAGAGAGCATATGCAGACTCAAGAGGAGGTAGGCACCAACACCCACAGATCACTACGAGAGATTATACTTGGCATCGAGGCCAACCAAGACAAGATTCTCCGATAATAGGAGGAGATTCTTGGCTATCTGAGGGGTGGGCCTGGTGGACCTAGTAGAGCTAGTGGAGCAGGAGGGAGGGAGGAGATTGATTTCTGTTCTTGTGTGGAAGAAGTTGATTTGGGGTTGTTGTTTGTTTCTTCTTTGATAAAAATTTCTTCTTTGAGGGTTCTTGTGGATGTTTGTTGCTTCTTATGATTCTTCTTTGTGATTTTTGGGGATATTTTGTAGATGATGGTGGATATCTATTTTTGTGGATGTTTATCTTTGCTGTTTCTTGTGGATAAGTGAAGTTTATGTTTTTATGGATGATTGAATCAATGGTACCATTGTAAACACATCATCTTTTATGGAATGAATGATTCAGTTTATCTCTCTTATTTGTTCAAAATTCATGTATAGGATTAGCACTTTAATTCTTGTTATTATATAATGAAACATATGCGGATGTTAAGATTGCTTGTGAAAATGACTAAGCACATGATCGGTGTGACACCTCAACTTAACAACCAAGACATAAAACCTCATTTTTTTTTTGGAACTTTGATACTATCTCTATGATTTAATTGTCAAATGTACATCAGTATTTGCTATTCTTGAGGCATATGGTGATCAGACTCGCAAATGGAATCGCTATATGACCAACATTCCTCGGAACACTCGACATAATCAGTGGAGATGACAAAGAAAACCACAGTAAGTCTTGAGCTTTACGGTGCTTTTTGAGAGGATATCAACAATTATTCAAAGTAAGCTCTTTCACTTCCGATCTCTTTTCAATAATCTCATTAACCTTGCTTTGATTGAAGCAACTAAAGTGATCTATTTTCATAACCCACAAGGAACATTTGCATACACGTACATATGCGCATACTTGAGAAAGGATCTTAGGCCATCTTTGGATTGACTTTGAGCCTTAACTAATTCTTTTACAAAAGTATATCCCTAGTCAGCCATGCTTGAGCCTTCAACGAATGAATTCTTTTTCGAAAAAAACCCATGTGATGATCGAGCCACAAAAGCATATATCTACCATACCTTGCTATCTAATTTCTTGCATCCTCTTACAAATCAATATGATAAAGAAAGGCGAGAAAAATAGAAAAGACAATGGTGGCTATTGTTCAATAAAAGGAAAATCGGTGGAAACAGCCGAAAGAGAAAAGATACTGTGAGACAGGGAATTGCCAAGAAAGTAACAAATGGGAAAAATGAAAGAAAGAAATATCATTCACAAGCAAGATGTCGAGAAGCTAGAAAGAGGTGCAACACTACATAAAAACATAGCTTTTGATCACCATTGACGTCATTTCGTTAGCCACTAACCTCTGGCCCCATTACAACCTACGAAAAGCCTAGGTGATCTCAAGTCTAATGCATATGTATTTTGTCTACTACAAGTGGGGTGTGTTAACTAGAATTTCTTTATTTGCATCAATATTCTTCAATGAGATTATGCCAAGGTTAAACCTGTTTTCCTCAAAACTTCACTCTTATACTAATTATGCATGAGATTTTTCGACTGGCCATCTTCTGATCACATGCCCTTTTGAGAGATAAGTCACTATAATTAGAGCGATTTGTTTTGCTGAGAGCATTCCGAGAGAGGATTGTAAAATCAAAGCTATCCATGGAAGGTGGAAAAAGGGGAATGATTGTTATATGTCAACTCTTGTTTCTAGAATGACCATTCTACTACTCAGGGAATTCCAAATGCCAATGTGACAGGTGCTAATTTTTGCATAGAGTAAGTACCAATGGAAAAGAAATGTAGGGGATAAGTTACGATTGATGGTTGAGTGTCCTAACGACCATGATGCTAATTCATTTTTAGTCAGCAATCTCACATACACATTTGTTCGACTGAAGTTTGTGGGTACCTTCACTAAAAACTCTCACGAGACAACACTCGTCCACTAGGATAAATCTAGTAGTTTAACGACTTGTTGCATAAGCTAAATTCAACCGGATAACCTATGAAAAAGGCATTTACATTTCATTGTTCATATATTACAAGAGACTAGCAATATTTAGGTTAGGGGGTGTGATTACTACTTAAATGTAGCATATTATTATGCCTTTTTTTGGACTAATTATACTTTGATGGAGTTTAAATGATGACATTTCAGGTTCTAAAGTGTAAAAGGGTGCAAGGGCAACAAAAATCAGACTTGAATGTAACACCAGCGCATTAGGGAACAAAATTGGACAAGCTTGGAACAAAGCAGGAATGTTCGAACGCCAACTCACGTTTGAACGTCCACTGGAACAAAGACAAGACCAGACTGTGAAGACATAGCGTGTTGCAGTAAGGAAGGAAGTGCGCTTGAGTACCATGTTCGAATGCTAATCACGTTCGAACGTCCATTGAAGACCTGGGTAATGAGTGAAAAATGCCAAGGCTTGCATAAAGTGTGAAGTGGGTTTTCACAGAAGACCAAGACCACTTGAGTGATGTGATCTAATGCCATCTGGCGTTTGAACGCCCCTAAAGCAAGACTAGAAGACATGTTCGAACGTCAGACAACGTTCAAACACCCCTAAAGAAAAACATACAACAACGTTCGAACGTCGACTCACATTCAAATGTCCTCCACAAACTACCTGCAGAGTAGCTGGTTTTCAAGGGCGGCATACACTATTCACTCATCCTCTCTTATCTTGTTGTTTCCCCCCCCCCCCTTTCCTTGCTTATAAATAGCACCATTGTGGGAGCTTCAAGGGAAAAATCCCTTTCTATTGAATAGTAGGGTAGAGAGCTAGTTCTTGTACATTTCTTGTTTATGTTTTTATTTTGCATTTGTATCAACCATGATGGAGGCTTAGACTCCCCTTGTAGTTGAAGTTTTTTATTTACTTGTGCTAAGTCTTTAGATTCATGTTGTGACAACCATGATGGAGGCTTAGACTCCCCTTGTAGTTGTACTTGCTTTTATTTACAAGTATCAAGAGAGATAGCTCATCTTTTGGTTGTGGTGCAAACCCTCCAAAAGTAACTAGCTTTCTTCTACTTTATTTCACTTCCATTGCTTGAGCTTCCTTATTTCTTAGAAGAGTGAAACTCTTCCACTTTTCTAGAGCTTTACCAAAATCGTGAAGGGTGGAACGTGATTCACTTATTCTTCCTTGAAGATAAGCTCTTTGTTTAGTTTGCTTCACTTAGTAACTTGTCTACTTGGAGGAATGAGTATCACTCACTTTTCTAGCTTTGCCAAGGCCATGAAAAGTGAGTAGTTCCTCATTCACTCTTTAGTAAGAGGTGATGAATATATAAAGTTTATGCAAAAGTAATGTTTGTGCAACCCCTTTATGCTTTAATGCTTTATATTTCACTTGCTCATTGGATGATTGAATGCATCTGGCAAAGCTAAGGTAATTTGCATAACCAAGGGCTCCTTCTATGATACAAATGACTCCTTCATAGAAAGACCAGTTAGTTCAAGGCAAACACCCCAGCTATCTCTTCATGAAAACCTTTCAATCTCCACCATTATTGTGCTTTATTCAAAGAATGGAACATTGATGCTATGGTTGGATGCCTTGTAGAAACACTTGCCTGTTTGTAGACGGGTTAAGTCTCGGCACAGACAATTCTTGTAAACTTCTAGAAAGGCATCGGAATCATATACTTAATTCTCACAGTCCATCTTTATCTTCCGATTAACTTGCTGTTGACACGAAAGTTAATTGAGTTATAAAGCACAAACATACTAAATCAGATAATCAATTATATGTTCTGATCTTTGAACTAAAGAGTGGTTGTTATCTCTGCTAATTTATCTTATATTTTGTCTAGAAAAAGATCCATTGGAAAGAATCTTATATTCTGTCTAGAAAACCCCACAACTTCAAATTCTCAAGACTTCCAGTTACTTGGTCTCTATTATTGCTTACTTCAAAACACCAATCATAGTTCCCGGTGGTGTCGACTCCAGACTTAACCGAATTATTACTACAACTTGACCGTCTGCACTTGGGTTTACACATTTCGGATAGTTGTTTGTTTGTTTGTTTCTTCTTTGGATAAGCTTCTTCTTTGGTAGTTTGTTGTGGATATTTGAAGTCTTTGTGTTTGCTTCTTCTTTGGTGGATAAGTTTCTTCTTTGATAATTATTGTGGATATTTGAAGTTTCTGTGTTTGGTCACTTCTTTTGTGGATGAATTGAATCTCTGATGTTGGTGCTAATCGATCATATTTTGTGAAATGAATGGTTCAGTTTATCACTCTTATCCGTTTAAATGCATGTGTAAATTTAGCATACTCCTATTATTTGTTAATAAATTATGGAACAAACGTGGATTTTGAGACCATTTGTTAAAGTAACTAATCACATGATCGGTTTGACACATAACTTAGCAATCTAGACTTAAAACCACATTTCTTGAAAAACTGGTATTTTCTCTATGCTTAAATTGTCAAATGTACATTAGTATTTGTTATTCTTAAGGTAGAAGATGATCAGACTCAAAAATGGAATCGATATATAACCGACATTCTCTTAAACACCCGACATAACCAGTGGAGATGACAAAGAATACCATGGTTAGTTTTGAGCTTTACGATGCTTTTGAGAGAATATCAACATTTACTCAAGTAAGCTCTTTCATTTTCATTTTTTCAATAATCTCATTAACCTTGCTTTGATTGACGCAACTAAAGTGATCTATTGACATATCTCACGAGGAACCTTTGCATACGACACATACATGTGCACATACTTGAAAAAGGATTTTAGGCCATCTTTGATTTGAATTTGAGCCTTAGTCATTGCTTTTATGAAATTATATCCCTAGTTAGCCATGTTTTGAGCCTTCAATAAATGATTTCTTTTTTAAGAAACCCATATGATAACCAAGCCACAGAAAAATATATTCTAACACACCTTTGTTATCTAATTTTCTTGCATCCTCTTATAAGTCAGTCTGATATAGAAAAGCAAGAAAAATAGAAAAGATGTTGGTGGCTACTGTTTAATAAAAGAAAAGTAGTTGAGAACAACCAAGAAAGAAAAGAAACAGAAAAACAGGGAATTGCCAAGAAAGTGAAAAATGAGAAAAATAAAAGAAAGAAATATCATTTCTAGGCAAAAGATTGAAAAACAAGAAAGAGGTGTGTTACACTACATTAAAAGGAGAAAGCTTTTGAATACCATTGACGTCATTTCATTAGCCATTGACCTTTGGCCACATTACAACCTATACAAAGCTCTAATTGATCTCAAGTCTGATACATGTGTGTTGTTGACCAAAAACTAGGATATGTTAAATAGTATTTCTTTAATTGAATCAATATTCTTCCATGAGATTATGCCAAGAATATGATTAGTCTATTTTCTACAAAGTTTCACTCTCATACTAATTATGCATGTGATTTTTCGATTGGCTATCCTCTGATTATATGCCTTTTGAGAGACAAGTCACTATAATTGGAGGAAATTTTTATTGAGAGAATTTCTAAGAGAGGTTTGTGAAATCAAAGCTATCCATAGAAGGTGGTAAAGTGGAATGATTGTTATATAACAATTCTTGTTTCTAGAATGACCATCCCAACTACACAGGGAATTCCAAATGCCAATGTGATGGGAGCTAATTTTTGCATAGAATAAGTACCAATGGAAAAGAAATGTGTAGGGGATAAGTCAAGATTAAGGGGTGAGTGTCCCAACGACCATAATGCTAATTCACTTTAATCAGCAGTCTCACATACACATCTGTTCGACTGAAGTTTGTGGGTAGCTTCACAAAAAATCCTCACGAGACCACTCGTCTGCTAGGGTAAACCTAGTGGTTCAACAGTTTGTTCCATAAGCTAAATGTAACTGGATGACCTACGAAAAAGACATTAGAAATAGACTTGCATTCCATTGTTGTTGTATTATTAGAGACTAGCAATATCTAGGTTGGGGGTTGTGATTAGTAGTTAGAATTAGCATATTTCTATGCCTTTTTAAGACTAATTATACTTTGATAGAGTTTAAATGATGACATTTCAGGTCATAAATTGTACAAGGGACCAAAGGCAATGAATATCTGACTCCCATGCAACACTAGCGTATTCTGGAGAAAAATTGGAACAACGTAGACCAAGCCAAGAATGTTCAAACACCAATCAAAGTTGAACGTTACTTCAAATCATGTGCACACCAGACTGGTGAGACATGACGTGTTGTAGCCAAGAAGGAAGACCCTGAGGTACTTGAGTATCACGTTCGAACGCCAACTCACGTTCGAACGTCCACTTGAATTGATTAAGGACCAGGATGATGAATGCAAAGCGCCAAGATGTGCATGGAGTGTGAAAATAGGTTTCCATAGAAGACCACAAGCAATTTGAGTGAAAAATTCAGGTCTCATTTGGTGTTCAAACGCCCATAAAGCAAAGACAGAAGAAACGTTCGAACGCCAGACAATATTTGAACGCCCACAAAGCAAAAATAGAAACAAACATTTGAACGCCAGATCATGTTCGAAAGTTCTCCACAGACAGGCTGCAGTGGTTGATTTTCTCTCCGGACATTAGGACTTTCACTTGGACTTTGAATGCCTTGTACTATTTCTCCACACTACTTTGTTCCCTCCTCCTTGCCTATAAATACTCCTATTGTGGGAGACATAGGGAGATTGGTAGAGATCTTGATGGAGGCTTAGACTCCCACTCATACAGCTAGTCTTAGAATTATATTTGCTTGTATCAAGGAAGATAGTTCATCTTTTGGTTGAGGAAGTAACCCTCCAAATGTGACTAGTTTTCTTCCAATGTTATTGTTCATTTCTTTCACTTTTATTACTTGAGCTTCTTTTTTCTTAGAAGAGTGAAACTCTTCCACTTTTCTAGAGCTTTAACAAAGCCGTGAAAGGTAGAACGTGATTCACTTATTCTTCGTTAAAGATCGGCTCCTTGTTTAGTATGTTTCGCTTTGTAACTTCTCTACTTGGAGGGATGAGTATCAATCACTTTTCTAGCTTTACTCAAGCTATGAAGAGTGATTAGTTCCTCATTCACTCTTTACTAAGAGGTGATGAATATGTATAAATTATTTGAAAGTTATATTTGTGCATTTCTTTTATGCTTTAATGTTTTATATTTCACTTGCTTATTGAATGATTGACTGCATCTAGCAAAGTTAAGGTACTTTGTTTAACCATGGGTTCTTTTTATGTCACGGATGACTCTTGCATAGAAAGACCCATTGGTTCAAGGCAAGTACCCTAACTAGATCTTCATGATAACATTTCAATCTTCACCATTATTGTGACTTATTTAAAGATTGGAACATTAATGTCATGGTTGGATGCATTGTAGAAACACTTGCTTGTTTGTAGATGGGTTGAATCTCGGCACAGACAATTTTTGTAAACTTCTAGAAAGGCATCAGAACCATGTGTTTAATTCTCACAGTCCATCTTTATCTTTTGATTAACTTGTTGTTGACACGGGAGTTAATTGAGTTATAAAGCACAAGTATAATAAGTCGGATGATTAACTACATGTTCTAATCCTCAAACTAAAGGGTGGTTGTTACATTTGAGAATTTATCTTATATTCTGTCTAAAAAAACCCAATGGAAATAATCTTATATTATGTCCAAAAAATTCCAAAACATCAAACTCTCAAGGTTTCTAGTTACTTTGTCTTTATCACTGCTTACTTCAAAACATTAATCGTAGTTTCCTGTGGATTCGAATCTAGACTTAATCAGATTATTACTATAGCTTGACCGCTTGTACTTGAGTATACACATTTTGGATCAAGTCAAAGAACATAGAGGCAATGACATAGGGTGAGTTCCAAGAGCTCTTCATGGGCAAGTAATTCCAATCGGCGGTTCGACAAGCGAAAGCTTGAGAATTCTTTGATTTGAAGCAAGGGACTATGAAGGTGACGGAATATGTGGCTAAGTTCACTAAGTTAGCTCGTTTTGCCAATGACTACACGGTTAAAGACTTGGCCAAAGTGAAGAGGTTCAAGGATGGCTTGAAATTGTCCATCCGAGGGAAGATTATGGGTCACTGCCTATAAGTTTAGATTTGATGGTCGAGATGGTTATAACGATTGAGAGAGAGGTCGATGACATAAGGAGCATCCAGGAGGCGGGTGCTAAAGACAAGAAGAAAGAGGGTCAATCCTCATTTTCTAATTCAGGGAAAAAACAAATGACTTCTGCCCCACTAGGGTTTCAAGGACAGGGTCGTTGGTATCAAGGTCAAGGCAAAGGTCAATCCTTCCAAGGCAGGAGAAACCTTAGGTCTTCCTACTAGGCAGGCCAAAGGACTTGTTTGATATGCCACCAACTAGGTCACATGAAGTAGGATTGTCTTTAGAGGCAAGGATTTTAGAGCTAAGGGGCATTCTAGCCCCTATCATCGGTAGGGCATACACAGAATTTTTTTATTCCTCTCTACCCCACCATGGGCTAGGGAAGCCAGTATCAGTTCTAGGGTGCTACATAAGCCCCTACTACTTTACGAGTGGGGACTCCATAATCAAACCAGATGGGCCAGGGCCGAGGATAGGGCTTATAAGTCGGGACTTTAGGGACCAGGGGTGAGTCTACGTCATCACACCTTAGATTGAGTCAATGGATCATTCAATTATTTAGGGTACATTTCTACTCTCTCGCTTATCGGCAAGTGTATTATTTGACTCTAGTGCATCATATTCATTTATTTCTATATCGTGTGTAAGGGATTTGGGCTTATAGGTTGAGACTTTGGAAGAGCCATTACATGTGAGTTCTCCCCTAGGAGTTAGGGTATACATTGATCAAATATGTCAAGGTTGTGAGCTAGAAATCTCAGGGATTCTACTCATTGTGGACCTTAGGGTCATAAACATGTCAGAGTTTGATGTCATCCTTGGGATGGATTAGTTGATAGCACACTGAGTTATCATTGATTATGATCAATAGAGGGTCACTACTTGTACACCGAAGGGTGTTTGTTTCAAGTTTCAGGGGAAAAAGCACGATGCTTTATCCCAAGTTATGTATAACTCTCAATGGCATAGACAATTGACGGGTTGGCTAGCGAGCCTTACCTTGGAAGACGAGGTGAGATAGGAGTTGGGTCTACCTTATGTTATTTGTTAATATGATGATATTTTTCTGGACAAACTACCGAGATTACCTCCACATAGGGATGTAGACTTCACTATTGAATTACACCCCGGTACTTCACCCATTTCTATAACTCTGCATAGAATGGCAACTGCAGAATTACAAGAACTCAAGATCCAATTGCAAGAATTGATAGACAAGGGCTTCATTAGACTGAGTAACTCACCTTGGGGCACGCCGGTATTATTTGCCAATAAGACTTTTTGACTATGTATAGATTGTTGGCAGTTGAATCGGGTTACTATCAAGAATAGATACCCTTTGTTGTGAATTAATGATTTGTTTGATCAGCTAAGAGGGGCACGAATCTACTCCAAGATAGATCTGAGCACGGGATACCATCAGTCGAGTTCACTGTGATGTCGTTTGGATTGAAAAATACCCCAGCAGCATTCATGGATCCCACGCATAGGGTGTTCCAACCCTACCTAGATCAGGTTGTTGTGGTCTTTGTTGACGACATTTTGATCTAGACCAAATTTGAGGAAGAGCATAAGGGTCACTTAAGGTTTGTTCTCTAGACCTTAAGAGACCATTAGTTGTATGTCAAGTTCAACAAGTGTGAATTTTGACTGATATAAATAAAATATTTGGGACATGTGGTGTCGGTTTTGGGTGTTTTTATGGACCCAGAGAAGGTTGAGGTAGTCATAAGTTGACAAAGGCTGAAGTCAGTCTTCAAGATACGTAATTTATGGGGGTTGGCGAGTATTATAAGAGGTTCATTGAGGACTTCTCCCGACTAATTGCACCTATAACGAGATTGACCTGGACGAGATCAAATTTTAGTGGGATGACACACGTGAGACGACATTCCAAGAGTTTAAGAAGAGGCTTACTTCAGCTCCTATTTTGATAGTTTCGGAGAGGGGATAGAGGTACACATTGTATTGTGATGCCTCTAAAGACGGACTTGGGTGTGTTTTGATGCAGTCCGAGAGGGTGGTGCCTTATGGTTCTTGGCAGTTAAAAAGCCACGAACCAATGGGCCTTTGGTCCAATGGTACTCCTTACCTTGTGAAGACTTTATCTTCTTGAGGTCAAGGGTTCAAATCTCCCTCCCCCTCCCCTCTCCTACCCCCCTAAAAGAAAAGTTAAAGAGCCACTAGAAAAACTACCCCACGCACGACATGAAGTTGGCTGCCGTTGTCTTTCCCTTGAAGGCATGGCCCCACTACTTATATGGTGAATAGTTTGAGGTGTTTTTAGACCACAAGAGTTTGAATTACATCTTTACACAGAGGGAACTCAACACGAGACAACGTAGGTGGATGAAGTGTTTGGAGGACTATGACTTCACTTTGCACTACCATCCCAGAAAGACAAATGTGGTGACTAATACACTCAGCCAAAAGTCACGGGGAGTCTTGGTTAGTGTGGTTTCTCGAGAATGAAAGATGTTCGAGACTATGGGGCAGTTCGGGCTACGTTACAAGGATACTTTGGGGAGTTTAGTGTCTATGCCTTCCCTATTGAGTAGAGTGATTGAGTCTTAGAGGCAGTACATGGAGTTATTATCCATCAAGGACCGAGTACAGTCAAGTACAGTTGACGAGGGCTGGGCCATTCACACGGATGGTAGTCTTCAATTTAGGAGAAGGGTTGTGGTTCTCTAGTCTGTGGACTTGAGAAAGAAGATCTTTATGGAGTTCCTTTCCACCTGTTTTATTGTACATCTAGGTGGTACAAAGATGTACCATGATCTTCACCGCCAGTACTAATGGAGTGGGATGAAGAGGCATATAGGAGATTTTGTTAGTCGATATCTCACGTGTCAGTAGATTAAGGCTAAGTGGAAGTGGGAGCACATCACGATAAATTTTGTGACCCACTTGCCATGGACATCGCGAGGGCATGACGCGGTATGGGTGATAATGGATTAACTTACAAAGATGACACACTTTTTGATAGTGCGAGTGACCTTCACACTGGAGGAATTCTGTAGGCTGTAATATGGAGATAGTCCAATAACCTAGGGTGCCCGTATCTATAATATCAGATCAGGATCCCAAGTTCACGGTCCATTTTTGGGAGAGTTTTCAACGGGCCATAGGGACACAATTGTTGATAAACACAACTTTTCATCGCCAGATAGACGATCAGTCAAAGAGGACCATCTAGACTCTAGAGGATATGCTACGGGCATGCGTCCTTGATCTCAAGGGTAGCTGAAAAGAGCATTTACCCTTAATGGAGTTTTTATACAATAATAGTTATCGAACAAGCATACATATGGCACCTTAGGAGGCACTTTATGGGCCTTGTCGTTCTCCAATTTTTTGGACGGAGGTCGGAGAAAGCCCCTCTATGGGCCTTGATTTGGTTAAAGACACCTCACAGAAGGTGGACTTGATACTAAAGTATCTTTTTATGGCTCAGAGCCGACAAAAGAGCTATGCTGACAGATGGTAGTGACCTCTAGAGTTTGGGGTTGGGTTCGAGAACCAGGAAAAGTTACTGCCCAGGTATATCGGGCTCTTCGAGGACTCAAGAGAGTTAATACAGTTGTTTACCAATTGGTGTTACCGCCAAATTTATCAGGTGTTCATGCGGTATTCCATGTCTCTAAGCTCTAGAAGTACACTCTAGATCTGACCCATGTCGTGGATTGGGGCAAGCTGATTGTTGATGAAAATGGGACATTCGAGGAGGGAACGATGCATGTGTGTAAATTTTGGGGATAAATTTTTTTTTATGTGGGGAATAATGTAAAATCCAGGTAAATTTATTTTTTTATGAAAAACCGACAAAATGGTAATTAGTCAATATAGTACGGGTTGAAATCTCAAATTTTTCTAGAACTCGGATGACAAAACAGACCTTACCATTGGATTCGTCTCACAAAATCTAGTTATCAAATCAATTTTTGTTGAATTTTGAAACAGTCAAATTTTTCACATTTTACGAGGTAATTAGGTGTCGCGTGACCAAAATAAACGAAACATGGAATTAAATTTCTAGAATTGTAAAATAATTTAAAGCTAGTTCAAATAAAAATATTTTGAACTTGAATCGAGACGAAATTTAGTTGTTTCGAAACAAAATTGGACCCAGGAATGGAGGACGTGTAGCGCAACGAGGGCAAAGTGTTTGGAGAGTATAAATAGGGGAGAAATTCAAATTTTCTTCCCATTTCTCAGCTGGGTTTCGTTCGAGAATGAAGAGAGGGAAAAGAACTACATTTGTTGAATTGACTTGGGGCTATAATCAAAGTTCATCTATACGATGAGGGTTATGTCTACGTACCAAAAAGTACGAATTTTGACGAAGTTCAAAAGACGATATCTTGGAGAATCAAGGGTTAGAGCTTGATTTGGGTATTTTGGAGTTCTCTACCGTTTGTTTTACGCTTCAAGAGGTAGGGTTCTTTTCTTAATTATGTTTATTTCTAGCCTAGAGTTAATATATGGAATGGGTAGGGTGTTAGAGATGTAATCTCATGTATAACACATACCTATGTTATTTGAAATGTGGGAAATGGGTAATTAAGAATGGTTAAAATCAATTCTAACATGAATTGGGTATGTAAAAATTACTTGTTTGTGATTTCTTGAGATATGTGATGAAATTGGGCATATTATGTGTTTACATGATTTGGTGCTTTGAAGGTATTCGATGAAATACTTATGTGGATTAAGTGTATTATTTGCATTGATTATGATAACATGCTTGGGAGTTAATGTTTGTATATGCATTATGATATATTGACATCGAGGTTATTAATGGTGGTTATATGCTCATGATGTAATTTACCATAGAAAATGTTGATGGGTATTGAAGTTGTTCATAATGTGCACATAAAATATTGAACTTTATGTGAAAATTGCACTTGTGCATTTACATTTGCATAAGCACGGGAAACATCACATTTGTGAGTATTGACATTAGTGTGGGTGTGTGTGCATGTTAATTGGATCAAATTCCATTCTTGGTGGTTGATAAGTGTATTCGGGAAGGTTGGACCTAGGTCCGGCTGAGTTGCATGAAAAAATTTTGTGTCAGGTATGACAAGTAAGGCTAGATTCTCCCTCAAGTGCAAGAATCAATTACTGGTTTATACACTTATGTTGATGAAAGTCAAAAAAAGTGAATTAGTGTGCGAAACCGGTGTGAGACATCAAAATCTGTCTACCTAACAAAGACACATGGTTTGTTTTTAAAAAGGTCATTGGATGTGTAACATCAATGACGAAGGCTTGGAATGTCCAGATTCATACACATAACATTGTATGGGTTATGGGAGTTGGTAAAGATTCGGGTTGTGTTGCATGTGTGAATTTCAACTCATATCATGACATGACATTCAGGATTCTATTGTTGAATTGCATATTCTTAAATAGAGTAATTGTTTCTTGTGATTTGCATGTGAATATTTTATATACACCTAGGTTGGGGAGTAGTCTTTTTAGGAGACAACATTTTAGGTGCGGGTTGAGCCAGTGGATGGCTCTCATTCAAGCTCTCATTGATGAAGAAAAGCCGAAATGTGGCATTTAAATCATATTTTGAAAATCTAATATGTTATTTAGGTGTTGGGCATGTAATGTAGTGTAAAGGGCTTGTAACTGAACTCATATGAACTGTATTTGTTTAAAATTGATGTTATATGAGTTTGGGCTGATGTTGTATAAGATTGGAACGGGTTGGAATTAGAAAAAGGATGGAACAGGGGAAAAACTGGGAAGACCTACCGATAGAACGATGAGTTCTTCTAGTGATAGAACATTTTCAGTAGGCTTTTTCTACCTGTAGAACGTCGAGTTTGCCGGTAGAATATTTCTAGTGAGTTTTCCTACCGATAGAACACTGATAAACCTACCGGTAGAACATTTTCAATAGGCTTGTTCTACCAGTTGAACATGTACATCTTCTACCGATAGGTTTTTTTCAAACTTTAAAATTTAAAATGCTTTTACTATGCTTCCGAGCCTAATGTATATTGGACCTCGAATGTATAATGTGATGGAAATTTGCACAAGTTATGCATTTGGGAGTGCCTGATACAAAGGAGACTCCATCCAAACTCCATGTTGTTTATGATCCCGATAACGGGGATGTCATTGTCGTGTTGTTGGGTTATGCAATACTCACGGGTACTTTTGCAGGTTGACGGGTGCTCAACTAGTTGAAAAAAGACCCCCCCCCCCCCAATTTTAGGGGCGTCACAATTTGGTACTTTATCATTTAAACTTTGAGTTATAAGATTTATTTGTCCTTTGCTTACATTATATGCATGATTTAGATAGTTGGTTTGTATTTATATCTTCTTGTTATACCATGATTCTATGCCACTCTTTTTATGAGGCGTCATTTAATTGACATTTGTGACAAATAAAAAAAATAATATTTTGGGATGACTTGATTATATACCTTGATTGTCATAGGTTGTCATTGGATTGACATTTGTGACAAATGGGGGGAGAATATTTTAGGCATATATGGGAGGAATCAGAGAGATTTACTCTTGACTAACCTATGTAAGTTTCATGTGAATAGAGTGAGGGCAAGTTTGTTCTAATACTCAAGGGGTTACATTTACAAACTTAGCATAAAATCACCCATTTTTCTTTGTTTATTTTACACTTATTATTTTAATACGGTCTTAAGCATATTGGAAAAACTAGTTCTTACATGTGTTACATATTTGCACTTGTATGATGTTCACTCGAATATGTCATATGCTTATCTTGGTGCTTACAATACTTGTGATTATGTTATGTATTTCTCTAACATATGATGCTTTCCACGGGATTTTGATTTTAGTGGTGATGTGCTGAATTATGATCTTCAAGCTACATCTAAAGATTAGATCTTGTACTTATTTTGAAATTTAGGACGTGTACATGAATGTTGAGATTAATTTACATTTTGTTTTGTTCAATGGTTTGTGGGTTGTAATCTTAATTTCTTATTTGTGTATTTTCTCACAAATTGTCAAAGGGAGATTGTTAGATCATATGTTTATAATTGGCTAATTTTGTGGAGTTCATGTATATCTCAACCTATTTTATGGTCATGATCCTACAATGATGAAGATTCGAAAACATTATTGAGGGAAGGAGATCATCCATAAAAGCTACATCAAAAGCACTCTAATGCACTTTCATACATAGGACAATGTAATGACATAGAGACCTAAGATGATCCCTTGATTTAATAGATTTAAGAGGATTATTGTTAAAATGGAATCGATATTAATCCGTATATGCATCCTAGGTGATTTTCAAAGAAATTTTTTTCTAATCCGTTGTGTTTTGAAAAAAAAATTTGAGCCACCCCTCTTGAGCAACACCCTTTAGTGCTAAAAAGGATAAGTTTTTTGCTTGGTTTTAGAATTAAAGAAATTAGCATGGACCACCCTATGTTCACTAACCTTCACTGGAGCAGTCTCTTTATAACTTAGGAAATAAATGGGAAAATGCAAAATAGAGGGGGAGCAGGAACTGCCCTTAAGGCCCCTTGAGGGGTCTCAGAGGTCGCTCAAGCAGTCTTAAGGTTGCTCAAGCGGTCTACTCTTCCTAGGTCAGTTTGAAACTTCTTTTTTATTCTCAAGACCATCGCCCTATGACCGCCCTCCAATCAGCGGTCGTTCGCGAATTTGAGTTTTGTTGTTAACCAAGATTGGCCTTATTTCGAGTTTATAAACAGGGAGTGTCTTTCTCAACCTAGAGTATTACTTTTGTGAGCTGAATTCTTGCCTCTTACACCTTAGAGATCACACCACAACCCTAGATTCCTAAATCCAAAGCTATTTTCTAGTGATTCTTATCCAACTTCACAACTTGGTGAAGAAGATCTTTACTAGTTCAAGACCAAACCTATTGGAGTGTGTTTATTGAGAATCGTTGGTGCACCCAAGATTGCTTGAGGCCTAGATAATCCATTATGGTGGTGAATCCAATTAAATATGCACATAATGTCAGAGAGACACTTCAGCGGAGAGGCTTATTGAAGCAATGGAGCATCTAACCATAGTATTGTTTGAAGTATAAGACTGATTTTGGGATAATGAATTAGGCCTTAGTGAATTGAGAAGGTTCCCCACAATTTTTCCCTAAGTGGGTTTCCGCGTCAACAAATTACTTTTGTCATTTATTGTTTTTATGTATATACTTGTGATTTGATACACACGCGCGTACTATATGTTTGATTTAATATCTTCATCATCCATAGTTGTGTACAAAAGGTTTGGGTTGTTGGGTTGGGATCCCTATGGTAGATTGAGTGTTGAGTGATTACTTAGTAAAATCAATACACTAATCTCCATGGGTTCATGGGGTCATGGTAGTTAAAAGGGGGTTCTCACTATTAATTAACTAATCATTGTGAGAAGAGGTAATTGTGGTAGCAATAGGTTTTAAATTGTTATTGTTATTGTTTAAGCTTAAAGTTTAAAAATCTATTCACCTTTCTATAAGTGTCTTGCACTGCACGTGTGTAATCGTGAGGCAAAATCCACATATATTTCCCCTTCCCAAAACAACAAAAGTCATTTGGCTTTGCATAAATTGATTCAATATGTCCTCTAGAATCTTTCTTGTGGGTGCTGGTATGGTGGATACTAGAGAGATTTTTGTGATACTAGGGGATCGACTTGTGGCTTATATTGGTCGTTCCTCCAACTGAAGTTTAGGTAGTTACAGCACAGAGAGGTATAAGTCTCGAAGTAAGACTTGAAATAAGGTTGTCGAAAGATGATATTGCATTGGCCTAATCCAAAAAATCCTCTCGGAACACTGGAATAATATGGCACTCCCCAATGCAATGCCCAAAGATAACACAAATCCAGCACACCGACTTTGTGGGGGGAAATACTCAACACCTCATTAAAGTAATTTAAAAACATAAGAAATAATATATATATATACACACACAATAAACAAAAGTAAAATAAATAACAAGTAAAAAAAAACAAATGAATTTATTGAGAAAAATGTTTCCAAGTAAATCGTATGTGAAGGTGGATTCTTCATTCACTTTTTCTTATATTGCTCATTTGATCTCAGTAATGGCGCCAAAAATATGCTTGATTTCCAAAGGTAACACCAAAGTTCAAGTGCGGTCAAGAAGTAGTAAATACTCAATGAATTTTGAGGTCGAACAACAAAGATTAAAAGGAATTTAGGAATAAGGTAAAAGGAAAACAAGTTTTATTTTGCTGAAGGTTGAATTGGCTGGACAAACAATTGTAAATAAATTAAAGATAAATATATTAGAAGAATGATCCTTTAACTTTGAGATCTGAATCTGTTCATGTTCATCCGATAATTATATTTATTCAATTCTTAATTATCTCAGTTGATTTTTACATCAATGTAATCAATCAAAAAATATATCTTTAAAAAATAATTAATTTCACTGATATGAAATTAATATTTGAAGATCTAATTTTATAAAATTCGTAGGGAATCATAAGTATTGAATATACCAAGAATTCAATCTTGTTAATACACAATCAAATAATTGTATAAAATATAAAAGTTTGCTAGAATATTCAATCAATCTTAGACGAATAAAGCTTTAAAATTAAAATTCAAAAAAAAAATTTGCAGAATATAAATATCTAAATAAAAAATTATAAATCCATACCCTAGGCTAAAGAGTATAAAAAGAACTACTTACTGATCGTGGGTAGATCTCAGAAAAAATAAAGAACAATGTAAAAGATGAAATCTGGAATAATTCTTCTCTCAAAAGAAATGGTCTATAGTTATACTAGGGAGGCTACGGTTGGCCTTGTAATAAGTCTTCGTTTAAAATTAAGTACATTTAGGTCAAATTCGTGCATTAGATATCGGGTGCGCATCCTGACACAGGTAATGTATCTGTCCAAACTTTAATCTCGATTGTAACATAGTTATAGGCCAAGTCACGTAATTGTCATAAAGCATATTTTTTGTCGCTCTTGAAGTCTTTTTTCTAACGCCTCAAAAATCAGGTTAATTGGACACCGAGGTACAAAACTATGACCACAATATTAAAAATGTCTTAAAGTCTTATTTTCTAGAATTCTTTTTTAATTAAATTCTAAATGAGTTTCCTACTAATCAAGACTCCCACAAGGCTTAAATTATTGAATCATCTTTTAATCTTGACTCTTTAATCTTCTAGGCTTTCACATAAATTGGTTGGGCATAAATCTCGTAAAAAAGCCACAATAAATACATTTTTGTACGAATTGAATCAAATCAATCCTAATGAGATGAAAACATTAAAACACATTTAAAATACAACAATATGCTTAAAGAAAGTGCAATAATACTTATTTAAATTAATAAAATAATGTGATTTCTAATCATTATCACATAGCTTTATTTTGTAATTTAAGTTTTGAAGATAATTATTTCTCACCCACCGATTAGTGTAAAAGAAAATCCACATTACTCTGAAAAAGTTTACTATCTCACAAAAATAGATGCGCATTAGCGTGCCTTGCACGCGGACATCTCGCTAGTGTTATATATACACACACAGAGCTTGATATGACATATCGCCAACCGTAATGTTTGTTTATGTACCAGACATTGGTACATACCACCATGTGATATCATATATGCTATGGGACCCAAAAATTTATAATTGCGTGACAATTCAGTGGCTGCCTCTTTTTTTTTTTTTTTTTTTTTGGGTAAGTGAAAAAAAAACAGCCAAAGAATAGGCATCATCATGGACGTTATGTACAATAGTGCTTTTCATTATGTGTGCAACTTTTTCATCACAGTAATTTTTTTTATTTATATTTAATTTTTAATCACAGTAAATATTTTAATTATTTAATTATATTTTAACCATAGTAAACATTTTAATCACTAATTTACATTTTAATTACACTAAAAAAGCGTGTTTTGCCTGAATTAACCCTAATGTAGTGCTATGGATGCAAAAATCAATAATTGCGTTACAATGAGCGGCCATAGAATAGGCATCATCATGCGAGGTTATGTACAATAGTGATTTTCTTTTTATGGTCAAGGGCAGGGGCGGAGCTACGAGAAAAAGATTTTGGGTCGGTACATTAGTACGTTTTAATTTTTTTAAAATTAATCGTAAAAATTGTTAAATTTATATTTATTAAAATTATATTTAATATTTAAAAGTTCAATAAACATAAAGCTTAAAAACCTATATACATAATATGAACAAACAAAAAAAATTATAACTTCTTATCAAGAGTATGACTAATTATTATTACTTAAAATTGACACTGATATATTTTTATTATTTGAAAGAGTTACAAATCAATTTTATCAACAATAAATTTTTTTATATATAAAATCATAGTAACGATCTTCTATTTATAATTCTATAGTTTACTACATAATGACACACATTTTTATTCAATAACGAAATAACCCTAAAATTTAAAAAAAATATATAAAATAACCTCAATATGTTCAAAAAATATTCAAACATGTCTAAAGTGTGTCTAAAAGCTAACAATAATATTAGTTCTATTTAATTTAAAATTTAATTAGTGAAAACACAATGGTTTGTGATCATTGAATAGATAGTAGAGTTTATTAAATATTATGGCTTACTATTAAACTTAATATGACAATGTATTAAGTTTTAATAACATTGTTCAAAAAGTTAACAATCATTTAGTTAAGAATCCATTCAAATCGATATCACTAACACACAATATTAGGGTGGGCACAATTAACTATATTTAAATTTTATTTTTAAAAAATATATGTCTAATAAGAAGAAAAAAAAAATTAAGAAGGGGGCATGCGCCCACCTAGCCCAAGGGTGGCCCCGCCCTTGGGACTCAAGACATCAAGCTCAGAATTCCAATGGCTTGGCTTTTTTACTTTTTGGTTCATTTAAATGACAAATTATATTGATGTGGGAATATCCAATTTGATCATCCTCACAGAACAGGAATCCGGTTTTTCCCCATTGGAGAAGGCCCTATGAAGTAATGCTACACTTCAATCAAGAAATATGTGCAATGCTTGAAGTAATTGCGTGCCTGTTTTCTTAAAACTTGTTCAAAATTTCATGTTCTCTTGATAACCTTTTTTTTTTTTTTCCATTCGAGATGATTTTTTAAACGAGTCATGTTCATTTTGCATTTTTCCTTTTTCCTTGTTTTCTTGTCCAATTTGCTTCTTTTCTCCAAACTTAATTGCACGTTGTAGGATAAATTTGTGCATATATAAATATATTGTTTATGTAGTGAGATGTATATAGATCAATTAGTTAAACAATAACTAAATACTTTTTTTATTTTTTTCACAAATTTAACTTACACTAAAAAATGTTTGTTAGAAAAAGTATTTCCAAAAACAACAGTTAAGTATTATTTATTACTTGAACCTTATTTACTTTCGTAACTAATCTAATATTATCATTGCATTGGTGGTGGAGTATATCGCTTACTTAATCTGCAGCTAATTCAACTCAACTGACAAATTAAATTAGCAAGTTAGACTAGCAAATTAAATTTATATCTCATTACCGTTTGACAAGTTTGAGGCTCTTTGGATAAAAGTTTTACCATACACCTGTGACCAAGAATCATATTTATCATATCCTTTATTAGTCAAAATTAAATCTTGTATGATTCATGATACGGCCAATCCACTGTCTTACACCCAAACAATTTCAACCGTAAGGATAAGTTTGGCGTGTTGGATGGCATTTTCCGATTATATAAAAGTTGGCAAAGGTCTACCAGTGCCCTCTATCTACTAGGGACCATTCATTATGCATCTTAGCATCACCCGTCAATTGTTCTGCGCCAATTAATTACCATCTCCTATAGTTCCCCCCACATGGAAGAGCAACACCTCCTCCAACCCCTCCTCTCAACCACCACCACCGCCACCACCGATCATGCGGCCTCTGCCACTTCATTTATAAGTGACAATGGCAAGGCCTTCTTATCCGATTTGGGGATTATCTTCCGACTTGTTTTGATTATACTCATTGGAATGGTCTCCATTTGGGCCAACCATGAAGCCTCCAAGGGTTTTGCCATAACCATCATCAACGAAACTGCCGACACATCCCCCGGCCGTTGTTTCTCTCTCTTCTATGAAACAAACGACAAAGCCACGCGTATACTTCTCAATGCAAGTAAATTTGTCGAAAACATTCTTTACCTTGATGATAGCCTACCCAAGAAGCAAGTGGACCACGTCATTTTCCGGCTCGCTAGCCGGAATCTGACCCACATGGTCACTGTTGACTACGGCCAAGACAATGAGTTTGTCCTTCATGTTAATCCTTCAATAATGCAAGAGACCAATTTTAGCCATGCTATGTTATTGGCGGTGCAAAGAGGTATGGCACGTATTTGGCTATGGGATGGTCAAGGTAATGCCCCACTCTACCTTATAAATGGCATGGTTGAGTACATAACAGAGTTAGCCGGCTTCGGAACTGCGTTGAACTCTGGTGTCGGTGACTCACTGGAATCTGACTACACTTGCTGGAACAGTAAGGACTCCAAAGCCGTGGCACAATTTTTGAATAATTGTGAGAGGCACAGACCAGGGTTCATTGGACGGTTGAACCAAGCCATGAGACAGGGTTGGCACGATCGCACGGTGGATGATGTGTTAGGTATGCCAGCTCAGCATCTATGTGGATCACACAATTCTTCAGAACACCTCCTCTCAAAGATTAATGGAGTCTAATTTTTAGTTGTCGCATCCATGTCTGCTTTCAGTACAGAATTTTTGGGTACGATCACATCTATAATAAGATGCACCACCATCATTGGCCTTTCTCCCACGTCAATCATATCCATTCATGATAAGAAACGTAGCACCAGCAGAAAAGGTTTGCTTAAATAGTAAATATTTAAGTAGTAATTTAAGTTTTTGAGTTTGTTTATAATAAAATAAAATTTATAATTTTTGGGTTTGAGATACAAGATTTTGGGTTAAAATGCTATGTTCACCAATTTTTTTTATCAAATTATAGATCTTAAATGATGTGATAGATTAAAGTGGAAATTTGTGGGGCCTATTACTGATTCTATAAATTTTATTGATTTAGAATAAAAAATTTGATAAGTGTAGCATTTGATAGTTGGGTTTACATAGTGATACAAGTTCTTGGGCCGAGATAATTTCTCTTTGATTTACGTCGTACAAAAATTTTGGTATTGTACCATTAAGTTTTACAAGCTTTGTGGGTTGAAATATGAATTTTTAAATTTGTTATAACTTTTATGGCTTAAATTACAACTATTTGAGGGTTAGTTTTAATTTTTGGATTTTATAAATAAAAATATATGCATGATTGACTTTTTTTTTCTCTCTCCTTTCTAATTATTACTTGTACAAGAAAAAAAATTGTTAAATTATATTTGTAATTGACTAATTTTGTAAAATTTATTATAAATTTCAATTTATTCTATGGTTATGATGTTATCAAGTTTAAGATCCAAAAGAGTTATTGAAGAGAGGAGATCAAACACTAAAACAACATCATTCAACTTCATACGCACCTTCATTATTTAGACAATGTCATTATCTAGACACGTAAGATAAACCATTAGTTATTTTAACTTAGATTAATTAAGATAAAAATGAAATTGAAAAAAATCTGATTATTACACTTGGGGTGATTTTAAAAGAAATTTTTTTCTAATTTATAAGTTTTGAAAATGTAGTTTAAATAACAATTAGACCCCTCTTTAAGCAACATCCTTTAGAGCTCAAAAGAACAAATTTTTGCATTATTTTATGCTTAGGGACTTACGGAAGGAAATGAAAAAAATATCACAAAGGCAATATAGAAATCACCCTATGAGCTCACTTAAGGGGTCATTCATGCTCGCTCGAACAATGATTGTCTTGTCGGAATTGGAACATGTTGTTCATTTCAACGACAATTGTCTTATGATCACCCTTCCACCGATCTAGTGATAATTTGCGAATCTATATTTTCTTATTTATTAAGAGTAATGTTTGATGGATTTAAAAATTAGACTTGATAATCTCAATCATTGAATAGTAGTGGGTTCTAATAAATGCTAGGATCCACAGTGAAATCAATAGTTGAGATCATCAAGTCTAATTTTTAAGTTTACTTTTTAACACATGTAGAATTGCTCATTTATTAAACCTACCCTTATCTAACATATAAATATGGAGAGTTTTTTCTACATCTAAGTTAAACATATAAAAATTTCTAAGAGAGAGAATAATTGGACTGATGCATGATTAAATTCATTGACCTAATAAGGTGGTATCACATTGTAATTATTTTTTCTTTTCCTTTAGATTTTATAATCTTGTTGGGATCCAGTCTAACTATTCTGCCAGATTATGACTTTATACTACTTGTAATTGTGATAAATGATGTTTCCATGTATACCGAGGTGTTAAAATATGATTGGCTGCGTGTAAATAATTTGGTTTAAAGGACTGCCTGAAAAATTTAAACTCTTTTCAAGATTTAAGTCTAACCGAATTACCTGTAAACTATGCAGCTAAAGGGCATCCACTTAAAAATTGGCACGTCAGCCACCCTTTACTGGGAATCGATCTTTTGTTGGACAAGCTTTCACGTAGAGTCTTTTTCACCGGATGCTACCAATATAGCCATCCCAGTTCCAATAGCATTATCATCCTCAAAATCTCTCTCGTCGCGATTGCCGTTGTTGTTGTTGCCGTCGCTGCCAATTCTCATCCCCTTTTTGTAAATTTAGTTTTAACCTTTTCCACCTCCTTAGCATTGTCATACCTAAATCCATAAAACTTAGACAATAGATCAACTATTTTTCTTACCAAGAATAACCCAAGTTTTGTTGATGTTTTTTTTAGAGCAATGTTATAAGGATCTTATTTTGGGATCTCATTTACGGATTTAATGATGTGATTTTCATGTAATCATTTGATTAATTATGAGTTCTAATGTTAGATGTGGTTTACAATAAATTTAATAATTGTACATTATTAAGTTATTAAATAAAATCTTCAAATAAAGTCTAAATAGCATTTCCTCTTTTTTTTAACCCCATCCGGAGTTTTGTTGAGGGAGATTGTTTAGAGAGACAAATAAATTGTTTAACTGGAATCTATGTGTGAGAGAGAGTGACTGTAGATAAGCATGTGGGTGTTGGTGCACTTTTGAATTGTTGTGACAGAATCAAGAGGAATGATAGTTTGGAGAGAGAGAAGAAAACGGAGACAGACGAGTCAAATGGTTTCAATAGTATGGGTCCCAACATAACCAGCAGATGTGCCATTTTGTGAATGGTTATCCGTACAGCAAGAGGTTAACAGCTAAGAAGTTAATCTCTAATAAGGTTCAGAATCTGAGTCTATACGACGCTTCTATTTCTAGGTGGAAGTGTTATAGTGCTTTTGGTCAAAAAAAAAAAAAACAAAAAAAACAAAAAATAAGGTTCAGATAATGTCCAAAAAAAAAAAAATCTATAATAGATTGCCCCAGTGAGTTACTTGTAGCAACTTGAACAAATATTGCTTGAATGAATATACCAGTAGCTTTGATCTGTGTAAGCTTTTATTAAAAAAAGACGAGTCACTTGTAATTATTTATTTCTTGAATAAACATGAGCAAATTGTAAATTCAATTTCTCAAAAGAGATTGCTCAATTGTGATTTTAAATTCTCAAAATCGACATTATTAATAAAACAAGAAGAGATTACTCACTTGTGATTATAAGTTATTTAAATAAATATTATGAACAAATTGTAAATTCAATTACTCAATTTTTTGTAAAATTTTCTTGTAATTAATAGACTTGCAAATATTTACATGGTAAATGTGATCGTAAAAAAAAAAAAAAAAAGGCAAATAATGTTGATGCATGGTTATATGATATCGTATAAATCCGTGATTTTAGCAATGCAACCATTTCTTCAAATGGTTTTGCTTGTCTAAGCCCTTTTTCTCTCAAACAAAAATACGTAGTTGGTTATGAATAGTTCTCTTACTTTATTATTATTTTTTTTCTATTGTTTACGTAAGTTATTCTGCATATGTACAAAACTAGTAGAATTTACAGAGATTTGCCTATATGTGAATTTCTTGGTTTTATTATAGAGATAATTTCTTACAACTTTTGTTTTCATGGTGACTTCAAATAGTAGCATAGATATGAACAACATATAAAGATAGTTATAATTATAATCCTAGATCGCAAACATGTGCCCCTCACGTGGACTTTTTGAGCTAGTACATACTTATAAATCAACTAATCTAAAGAGTTCTATTATATAATTTGTGTAATTTGTAATAAACATACACTACATTTTTATAGAATGAATAGTAATTTTTATTTTTTATTGACGCTTAAAGTATTGATGAATTACTTTTCTGTAAACTTCTACCCCTAAAACTTATAACTTTTCACATGAACCTAATAATTTAGATTAATTGAATTTGCAATATCATAGTAATGATACAAATGCATTTTATGGTACGTGGATACATATAACTAAAAAGTGTCACAAACACTTATTAAATTATGAAAAATAGAGAAGAGAAAACATTTTATGGTGGTCATCTAATTATAAATAATTGGTCAGATGTGGTAACTAAATGAATGTAATATTGAACATTCATAGCATTGCTAACCGATACAAATAAAATGGGTTATAGTAATTTCAATAAACATAACTAAAAAGGATGTATTAAACCTAAAATATAAGAAAGAAAAAAATAAAAAGTCAAGGTTTGACAATATTATTCAAGTTATATTAAAATAAATCTTAGACTAAATAAGACTCTAGTATCTTTATAAAATTTCATTTAAAAATTTAGAAACTTGTCATCAAAAAATAAAAATAGAGAGACATAAATAAAAATAAATTTAATTATTTTAATAGTTAACTTTTGCCTTTTAAAAGAAAGAATAGGAAAGAATTCGATATGTATAATATTAACATGAATTCCATATTAATAATGTTAGTGTTCTCTTTATTTTAAGAGTAAAGTTCTCCAACTAAAAGTTTAACATTAATTAAGTCCTATTCATATGAATTCTACATGAAATAAACCTAGTATTTTTTTTATATTTCCTTTTAGGGGAAAAGTAGTCAATACAATAGGTTAAATTTGATGCTATTTGCCTATTTTCACCTTTTTCAATTTTGGTAAGATGTATGACATTCAATTGCTTTGGTCCACTATTTTCTTCAAATTGTGCAACTCAAATTTTTTAGTTTATTGCACGAGAAACAAATTTTTACTTTTAGTACGACAAACAATTGTCAAGATTTTTGCATTGAGATGTTACTCGAGTAACCTATTTGATTATGTTAAGTATGGCTTGTATTCCAAGTCTCAATTGAATTTTATTTGGAGAATTCCATGGGCTACCTATTGAAATAATATTGTTGACACTAAGTGTTTGTGTCGGAACCTAGTTCTATAATTCATGAATTATGGTTGGACTAGGTGTCTTCATTGGGCAAGTCTTTGTTTTTCAAGACTTTGGCACAAAATGGGAATATGGTGATTTATTTTTAGCACTTAATATTGCATATTTATAAATTAAACCATTCATTTTTTGTATTAAATGATGCATTTTATTCTATTTATAGTTGGATGATGAATTAAGTTGTAATTGTGGGTGATAAAAAGATGATAAAGATTGATCGAAAGGTCACGAAAATGATTAAGAAAGCAAGGAGATAAATTAAGGAAAGGCT
Organism: Ilex paraguariensis; assembly: GCA_963454935.2. Classification (NCBI taxonomy): domain Eukaryota; kingdom Viridiplantae; phylum Streptophyta; class Magnoliopsida; order Aquifoliales; family Aquifoliaceae; genus Ilex; species Ilex paraguariensis. Next base: position 154,931 of record CAUOFW020006247.1, on the reverse strand, counting down.
GCACCAAAGATTAAGGAAAAAGATGGTTCAACCGGTTGAACAATCAACTTCAACCGGTTAATCAGAGTTTGACAAGATGATGCAAAAGTATTGAGAGTTCATCAATCGATTGAACAACCACTTCCAACCGGTTGATCAGATTTTGACAAGATGATGCAAAAGTTTTGACAGTTGATCAGACAAAACCAAGACTAAAGGAAAGTACTGGGAGGCATTCAACTGGTTCGTTAAGCATGTTCAACCGGTTGAATAAGGGCGACCAACAGGTTGAACCTTACTTTCAACCGTGTTAAGGCGGTTTTGATTGAAACTTTCCCGAGTTCTCATTCGTCGAAGGGGGTCGGCTGAGCTTTCATTGGGTGGCTCCACACGCCTAGGCAAGCCTTCCAATTGGTTGATTTCACCTCCCACATGTCTCAAAGCACATTCCATTGGCCGAGCTGAGCGACAAAACTTCCTCGGCACTTCACCCATTATCCGAGCCACTCACCTTGTCCAACGAGAAGCTAGAGTTAGAGAGTATATATATGGAGGAGTCTTGGAAAAGGGGTAGATCTTCTATTTAGTTTCATTTGTAAGCTTAGCTGTAGAAGAGAAGTGTTTCATTGTAATCTTCCAAAGCTTTGTCGGGTTTTGGAGATGATAAGTCTTATGCTATTTCAAAGCTTTGTTGTTTTGTATTTGAATCCTATTGCTTGAAGAACAATCTTAGTGTGAGAATTTTACTTTATCCTCCTATTTTTACATATTGTTTGGTACCGATTTCGAAGTCATGAATTCTATTTCCAGCTAAATTTCGGCGCGATCTAATAGATGATTCTCATCCATAATCAAGCATGATGACTCTCTAGTAGGTTTTAATTGATGAAATGTTTTGAAGTAAGGAAAAATTCGATTTTAAATCTTAGTTGTTAAGTGATGACTTTGATTTCCCGTTGACGATTAATCCGGCACAATTAATGCTTAGACCTAATTTATACAATCTAAAAGTTTGTCATGCTAGTCTATTTCTTATCTTCAAAGATTCAATAATTTATGATTTGGTTTTGTTGAATATCATCTGTTTGGGAGTGTTTGAATACAACTTCAGATGAGAACAAGTAGAGAGTCATAATGTTTGGTTATGGTGGGTTGATTCATGAGGATTAGCCGATTTTTTTCTATTGATTATAATCTATACAAATTTCAATGTTGTCACACTTTCACAAATCACAAGAATTCTATTTTCACTCTCATACATCACCAATTGAATTCCATTCGTTCCCTGAGGAAATGGCCTTGGATTTATTCAAGTTACTACAATGCAATTATTTTCCTATGCTTGGGAAGTCTACTGTAACATTTTAAGAAGGCGTGATTCAATCACATATAAGAGTTACAAGAAGTTTACTCATACACTTAATGGGCTTTATGAGAAGTCTTTGACTTTGGCGATATATTCACAAGGCTTAGAAGAAAAAAAAGGTTTAGAGGCTTTAATAGAAAAAAGAAGATGTCTTCATCGACTTGAAGTTTGACGTCAATTGTGAAGATTGACCATTGCTCTATCTTTTGGGATCCTTTGGAAAAGGATTAAAATATTGTAATTTCGTGATAAAGTGGTTACACGTTCTCTTCCCTTTGTTTACGAGAATGTCTTATTATAGTCTCCAACCTTGAATTGTAAAAATTTGCCACTATACTTTGCCCATGAATGTTGGTTTGTGTGTCAAACCAAACTTGGTAAATTTATGTGTTGTTATTTTTCAATTTTGCTTCATTATTATTTGTCTATGACCTTTGTTAATAAAAAACTAGTATCAGAGCTTCGTTTTTCAGGATGGTCATAGCAAAAATTGAAATAAAAAAATTTGTTGGGCAGAACAATTTCAGTTTATGGCAGATCAAAGATGAAGGCATTGCTTTGTTAGCAAGGTTTGACAAAAGCCATTGATGAATCTCTTTACAAGGAGAGAGATCAGACAAAAGGCACTAATATTGAAGAAAAGATACATTATAACTTAGTTTTCTACTGCTAATGAGGTTTTTGTGAGGTCAACGATAAAGACAAAGCCGAAGGGCTCTGAAAAAAATTAGAGAATTTGTATATGAAGAAGTCTCTTGCCAATTACTTGTATCTAAAGCAATGAGTGTATACCCTCAAGATTAAGGAAGGTACATCCATTAATAAACATCTGGATGAATTTAACAAAATTATTATGGACTTGAAAAATATTGATATTAAAATTATGGATAAGGATCAAGCTCTTAATGTGATATGCTTGCTACCTAATTCGTTTGATAATTTTGTTAATTCAATATTGTATGAGAGAGACTCTATCTCCATAGTTGATGTGAAATCCTCTTTCAATTCTAAGGAGTTGCATACTAAATTGAATATTTAAGGTAGTGATGCTCAGGTCAAAGGTTTGTTTGTAAAAAATTGTCATGACAGTTCTTCTAATAATAACAGAGGTTGATCTATTGAAAGAAATTTAGATAAAGGAAAAATAAATTTTGAAAAATCGATCACAGACTAGGAACAAACAATAATGTTGAATGTTTCTATTATAAAAAAATTGGTCATTACAAGTGTGATTTTTTTGAGATGAAAAATAAAGGGGGACAGAAAATATCAAATTCTTTCAAGTCTTCTAATGTGGATGGTGTTGCAAAAGATACCTCTGATGGTTCAGATAATGTCCTTACAGTTGTTGTCTTTGATGGGTTTTTTAATGATGAATCAATTCTTAATTCGGGTTGTTCCTATCATATGTGTCATAATAGGGATTGGTTTACCATGTACAAACCAATCAATGGAAAATAATGTTGCTTGTAAGACTATTGAAATAGGTATTATCCAGATTAGAACACATGATGGAGTTATAAAGACTTTAATAGATGTTTGGAATTTTCCAAAATTAAAGAAGAATTTGATTTCTTTGGTTACTTTAGATTTCACTAGTTGTAGGTTATCTATGGAAGGTGGAGTTCTGAGGTTTAAAGGGTTCTGTAGTTGTGATGAAAAGAGGTGAAAAGATTAATGGCCGCTATTTTCTTTAGGGTGATAATGTGAATAGTTTAGTTGGGGTCCGAGAAGGGAAGAAGTCTTTCAATGACCCGACTTCGTGGACAAGAAAGAACAGAGTAAAGGGAGTGCCTGACCCGAATGACTAGGCTAGGGCCAAAGGAGAGGAACTATTTGAAGCAAGAATGCTATGACCGTTCAAAAATTTTAGATTCTAATACCACCCAGTTAGATTATGACATATTCATTTGGATCACATGAGCAAGAGGGGCATGAAAGTCTTGTACAAACAGGGTTTTCTTAGCAAACAGGAAAATTGGAATCTTGATTTTTGTGAGCATTATATCTTTGGGAAATAGTGCAAAATCAACTTCAATACAACTTTTCACAGGACTAAAGGTATAATTAATTACATTCATTCATACCTTTTCAGATTTCATTTAAGGGTGGCTCTCGGTATCTTTGGCCTTTATTGATGATTATTCAAGGAAGAAAGCAAAGCAAAGCGTCTCAAGACTGATAATGGTTTGAAATTTTCTGGAGCTAAGTTTGATGAATTTTGTATAGATAAAGACATTGTTAGGCATCGAATTGTTCGATCTTCTCCATACCAAAAATGGGGTTGTAGAGATGATGAATATGACTCTTTTGGATAGATCACGTTGCATGCTTTCTAATAAAGGGTTGTCAAAGGAGTTTAGGGCTATCAGCACTACTTTCTATTTAGTTAATCATTCTCCATCCATTACTATTGAATTGAAGACTCCACATAAGATATGGTCTAGTACTCTTGTTAATTATTCTAATTTAAAAATATTTATTTGCATTGCTTATTGTTATGTGAATGATGGTAAGCATTAGCCTAGGGCTAAAAAGTGCATATTTATTGGTTAAACTAATTGTGTAAACGGATAAAGATTGTGACGTTCTAATCCTAAATCACATAAATTTATAGTTAGTAGAGATTGTTTGGAAATAATATATGAAATGGATCTTCCCTTATGATTATATGTGTGAGATTAAAACACTACCTATATATGGGGATGAATAGGTTAATCCAATTTTACGCTAAGACATATACCAGTTTTTAACCTATGTCTACCATAATTACCTCTTCACAAATTAATTAAACATTTATGTGTGAGAACCCCTTTTTAAACAATAACAACCCTATAAACCATGAAGATTGATATAATGAATTTGTTGGTTTTACATTTAACAGTCAATCTCTTACAATGATCCAATCCAAGGCAAGAAACAATCAACCAAACTACTATGAATGTAATAAATGCTCAAACAATCAAAACATCAAACACATTGTTCTTGTGTGTGCAACAAATTGCAAGGGTGTATGAAAATAACAATAAGGAACACAAGCAATTTGTTGACGCAAAATCTCTCCTCGGGAAAAACTACAGGAACCACTCAACGTTCACCAAATCCTAATTCACGACCCCAAAGTCAATTTACAAATGCTCAAGGTTTTTACCTCAAATAATATCATGGTTCGACACTCATTTCCTTCAATATACCTCTCTACCAGATACATCCACCGATGTTATGGATAGCTTCACTTAAACTGTCTACTGCAGTGAATTTTTTAGGCCTTGAGCAATCCTAGGACACACCAAAGACTCATGATATGCACATTTCTCCAATAGTTTTGGTTGATCTCCAATAGATTTTCGTCTCCAAGTTGTGAGATTAGATTAGAGTATCCAGATGGATTTAGCCTTTTGGATTTAGGGATGTAGGGTTTGTTCATAAGCTCTCAATATAAAACTCGGGTAAATTTGAACTTTTTATAAAAAAGGACAAAATGGTAATTTGTCATTACAGTACGAGTTGTAAACCTGAAATTTTTTAGAACTCGAATAACAAAATGGATCTCACCGTTGGATTCATCTCGTAAAATCTAGTTACCATGTCAAATTTCATCGAATTTTGAGATAATCAAAATTTTCAAGTTTTACGAGGCAGTCAAATCTCAGGTGACCCAAAAACGGGATTTTGATAAAAAAATTTAAAATTTAAAAAATAATTTAAAGAAAATAAAAATAAAAATATTTTGAACTTGAACCAGGATGAAATTTAATCATTTTGGGGCTAAAACAGACCTGAAAAAATAGGGTCATGTGACGCGTTGTGGACTAAGCGTTAGGAGGCTATAAATACGGGAAGAAAATCAGATTTCCTCCCCTATTCATCAGCCGGTTCAACGTGAGAGACAGAGAGGGAAAAGAGAGTTTCTCCACCTCTCTACGATTTACAAAGCTACGGTGCTCAAATTCACTTGGGGTAAGAACAACTTCTACCATGAGGGTTTACCCTTCAAGAGGTAAGGTTTCTTCATAATTAGGTTTATTTAACAACCTAGGGTATAGTATGTAATGGGTATGTGATAGAAAGATTATATTATTACCTATGTTGTGGAAATGGATGAAATGTGTATGAAAATTGGGTAGAATGAATTTTACCTTGAATTGGGTTGCAAATTTGACTAAATGTGATCCATGGAAATGGGTGCTATTTGGGCATGTTAAGTGTTTAAATTTATGCCTTGGTGGATGAAGTGTGTTATTGGCATATATTATGTGATAACATGCTTGTGAATGATTGTTGGATATGAAAATGTTGATGTATGCTCATAGATATATCGACATTGTGATGGAATTGGTAATTTTATGTTTTGAAATTTAAATTGTCATGGAATATGTGTAAATATTGTTAAAGTTGCTCATGTGACATTCTTTACATATGAGCATGACATTGAAATAGCAATGATGCATTACATTGTATTTGAACGGGAACATCACATTCATAGGCATCGTCATGGGTGTGGGCATACGTGCATGTGTTGGATTAAACACCATACTTGGTGGATGATACATGGGCTCAGTACTGTTGAACCAAGGTTCAACAGAGTCGCATGGTTGTATGAAAAACTTGTGTCGGGTATAGCAAGTAAGGCTAGACTCTCCCTCGGGTGCAAGACCCGACTATTGGTTTTACACACTTCCTACGGTGCAAGTCCAAAAAAGTGTATCGGTTTGCGAAGCCGGCAGTGAGACACCAAAAGTCCGCTACCCAACAAAGACACATGGTTTTATTTTATAAAATAGTCATCCAATGTGTAACATCCAACAATGACTTGGTTTTATAACCACATGACTTTATTTCAAAAAGATCATTGGATGTAATACATCAATGGAAGATTTTTCATACATTGGCATTCCATTGTGTGGAGGGAGCTGGGAGGGCTCGGGGTAAAGAGCATGAGTGAAACTCATCTCATTTCATGGCATGATATGCAAAGATTTCAACATTGAATAATATATTGTGGTTGAGATGTTGTTGGTGGTAAAGTGTTGCATGAACATTCATATGCACTTAGGTTGGGAAATAGCCTTGGTAGGAAATACTCTACTGGGCGTGGCTCACCCTATACGGGAACACATTTCAGGTACGAGATTTGTACCGGCAGGAGACTTTCCTTCGGGACCTCCAAGATGAAGAAAAGGCCGACTTGTGGCCTTGAATCCATTTTGTAAAACCATTGTATAAATTTGGTGAAAAGTATATTTTGGACTTGTAATCATATGGAATTAATTGTAATAGAACTTGTATGTATCAAGTCTTACGTGAAAAAATATATTTTACATGTTTGGAATGTTTGTGGGAAGGTTTGGAATGAATTGAAAATGAAAAACAGGTGAATAGACAATTCTGGGCAAAACCTTCCGGAAGGTCGCAACAAACCTTCCAGAAGGTTTGGACAAAGACAAGGACAATTGTTGAACAGTGGGTGAAACCTTCTGAAAGGTCGATTCTAACCTTCTGGAAGGTCTTCACATTTTTCTAAAATGAGGAAATCCAGTGTGTAACTTCTTCTGGAAGGTCGAACACACCTTCCGGAAGGTCGACACATCTTTCTTAAAGATAGGATTCCAGTGTGCTCAATCTTCCGAAAGGTTGAGTAAACCTTTTGGAAGTTTTATGAAAACCTACCAGAAGGTTCTCACAAAACTTCAAATTTTTTAAATTCTTTCCCTTAGTTCTTGAGCAATCTTTCCTCTTGTTCAAGGGTGTCCTATGGGATAAAATGGCTATAAATTAATGTGTAAAGAACCATGGTTGTGTGGGTATGGTCCCGGGTAAGGGGTTAGCGTTGACGTGATGTTAGGTGGTACGACAATTACAAGTACTTCTGCGGGTTGACATGTAGTCAACAGTTGATAAAAGGATCCCCAATTTTTGGGGTGTCACACTCAAGATGTCTAAGAGGCAGATTTTTACTCTATGGGAAGAATTCCCATTATTATATGCTTAGAATAGGTTTGTCTAAGGAACCACCAGAATTTATAAACAATCGCTCGAGCACTGAGAAGGCACTTGGAGGGGGTGTCTGCTGGAATGTAAAACAGATTCAAATCACAGCAGAAGAACAACGCTCAAGCGACCTCGAGACTACTCTAGTAGTTCAAGACAAATCGAGCGGGCTAAGCGACCCAAAGGGTGGTCTCCACTGACTAATTTTTCAACCTTTCTCAGTTTTATCCTAAAGTATTCAGAGGCCCCTCTAGTTGAAGGCAATTGACAATTTTTAAGCCAAAAACTAACCAAAAACCCTTGAGCACTAATGGGTTTTTCTCAAATGGGGTCCAATTAATGACTCAATCCTATGTTTTCAAAATATAATAAGGTTTAAAAAAAATTATTTGAATAACACCTAGGAATAATTAATGGATTAATCATCCATTCCATTTTGATCTAATCATCATAAGTCTAAAATTAGACTAGGGGAGGTCTCTAAGACCATTACTTTTTTCCTAAGCATGATGGTGTATTCGGAGAGTCTTTGATGTGTCATTGTAGCTTGAACTCTTTCATTCATTTGACGCTTTTCAGATCTTGAACGTTGTAGTATCATGACTATAGAATTGGTTGAGATTTATGAAAGACTTCACGAAATTAACCAATTCCAAACATGATCCTAACAATCTCTCATTTTTGCAATTTTGTGAGAAAATACACTACTAAGAAATTATATAATTACAACCCGCAAACCATTGAACAAAATGAATTGTAATGAAATCTCAACACTCATATACAAGTCCCTAAATGTCAATACCTTTGTACAAGAAATATCTTCGAATGATTGCGTTGAAGATCATAGTCTTGCATAGCATAGCTCAAACCAATACTTTGTTATAAGCATCATATGTATCAAAGACCTAACATAATCACAAATACTGATATGGCATTTTCATGTTATCATCATGAAAGCGCAAACATGTAACATATATAAGAAATGTTCTACTCAATATATTTGAGAACCTATAGAAATAACAAAGACAATACACAACAAATTCCCCCCTTTAGTTGGTGTTCACAATTAAAATCACAAGTGAAAAATAAACGCAGAAAATAGGTACCTTCATGTCAAGTTTGTGTATATACTCCCCTTGAGTGTTTGAACAAACTCCCCCTCACTCTATTCCCATGTAATAAACCTAGCTAGTTTAAAAAATTTAGCCTAAAATACTCTAAAACTTGTCCCCCTTTTTGTCACAAAGTGTCAAATTCACAATTATAATAGGCAAGTAGAGAATCATGGTATAACATAGATAAGCATGTAAAACACATATAGGATGGTTGGGAAAAATGAAACAAGTAAAAGTACAAACATGACATATAACCCAATAGTCAATAATAATACACATCAAGGCATAGATCTATGAGTGTGTCACAAAAAAAAAAAAAAAAGGAAAATTCAACAAGGAAACAATAATTGAATACTTGATTAAAAGATCATGAATGAATAAAATACTCTTAAATCTTCCATATGGTCCTATACTAAGTCTCCAACAGCTCAATTGACCATATCATGTGCTCCACCATTATCACCATCGCGTGGCTCTACCTTAGGCTCGCCATCCTCATCAATCAATCATCCATTGTTTTGCATATGCCTAAGTCATCTAATCTCCTAACACATTGACCTCTAGTCACTCTCAATTCCAAGAACTCTCTCATCAAGAGAATCAAGTCTGAAAGTATTGAGACTATGTTGCTTATCTATACTAACATCTATAATAGTAGTCTACTGAACAAGGGAAGATGTGGGTGCATCGTTATGTAGTGTGGCACGTGAAGTACTAACATGTGTGCCTTAGTGATGGTGCACTCCTTGATGGCCTTAGCTCAAAGGTGGGAGTAGGTGTCTAGTGCTCCAAATCCTTCGCCTTTGCCTCATCCTCCATGGGATCGAATATATTCAACATTTGTCTCACTTTATCACATGGACTCCTTCCTTAAGGGGTTCTTCGGTCCCTTCCATTGATCTGTGTCTAGTGCTGTAACACCCTTTCTTGAACATATCTGGGTGATCAAGGAACCAAATGACTGACCATCGCTCACTCTACCCTTATCATACTCTCTCCATATGACCCTAAATATCACTAACAACAAATCAATATCCGAACCCATCTCAATGGCATGTAAAAGATAGGCTCATGGGGTAGGAAATGTGGATACATGGGTCTTTAGATCAATGTTATAATTAGTGATCAAAGTAATCATTTGATACTCTCAAATCTTTTTGAAATCACTTTTGATGATTCCAACAACTCAGATGCAGCATCGTTAAGCGTTTGTACCTCACTAGCATCTCCTCTTCTCATAAAAAATACATACATGAGCTCTCTTCTCTGCTCATGGTGGCATTTTCAAAAAACAATAAGTGAAAATGCACAAAAATAAGTGAAGATCACAGATCTAAAGTTAGATCACACTTGAAATCACTCTATAATATGTTTAATAGCTTGGAATAGCCTTGCGTATGGAGGAAAATGGTGAGGTTGATGTGTTGAGTGATGGAGGTAGTGTTAAAATGAAGAAAATTGTGTTTATATCTTTTTTTAGATCGAGAATTTCCATAGGTCGCTCGAGCGATGCATGGGTTGCTCGAGTAGTCCCTATAGCAGACCAGTTTTGCTTCCAATTCTTGATTGTCTAGACCACTATTCCTCTACCAAATAACTCACTTAAGACCCCAAACAAAAATGCATGTGTGTATGTATAGCCTAAATGCAACTATATGCACTTGCATGATGAAATAAGGGTCAAAATAGTAATGAAAATTTAAATTTAATAATTTTTATGCAAAATGTCATTAATAATGAAAATCACACATATTCTCAATATAGCATATCCATCCCTATTGCATCATCAAGTACATTACTCTAAAGCATATTAAAGAATTTTGAACTCAATGTTCATGCATCCTAAAAATAATGTCCTCTCACTTAGTTCAATTTCATTAAGATGTGTTTGAATAATGCATCTTTTATCAATTTAAATGTAACGTGTGTGAAATCAAACTCCAATACAAATACGAATACATCTAAATTAATTAATTAATAAAGCTCTACATGAATTCCTAATGCATTATCTAAGTGAATACATAACCAATTAGTGAGTGTCCTATTCAATTTTTGTTTTTGGGTACTCCCCTTGTTTACATCCCTTCTACTGATATAGCATCAATTAACATGATTGTGAATTTCATAATTTACATGATATGCTTGTAAACGTGTGTAGCGTAGCTCTTTTAGCTTTATATATGAGCAATGAAATTAAACATACAGTATTCTCAACAATTCAAGTAGAGTTTACACTAGTCATTTATTTTATACCTCACATTTTATATTTGGTCACATTGGGCTCTTTTTCTCACAGTTGGTTGTTTAACATTTTTTTAAAGGATTTGAGCTTTACTAACCTTTAGCTATGTGTTCACTCATCACCAATACTTAGAGTTATGTAATTTCATTAATTAACCAAGCTAGTAGGCCTCCTATGTATGAAGGTGAGTGATTGGTATGTACTTGAATCTGTAATTTTCACAAATAACAGATTACCCAATCATACTAGGGCAAAAGAGCATTGGTTCAAAGATAATCCACTATGACTTATAACCATGAAGTCTCTAATCCCCATTATATCTCATAGGAATACACTCAACTTTGAATTAATGATGGATACACTACGAATAAAATCAAAGTGTGATTACCATGATCAACAATGAAAAACAAACAAAAAGAAAATCATTTTATTTTTTCTTTTCTAATATTTTGGATTTTTAATTTCAATTGTTTTTGCGTTTTTCATTTATGAAACAAAAAACAAAAAAAAACAAAAAATTCACAATGGATGACCCTAAGGTGCTTGATGCAATGCATAAATGGTGCACCTAGGTTCATATTCTCGCCTCACCTACTTGTTAGGTGACTCAACCTCCTTGGTAGCACTTGTGGCTTCCAATTTTGGTGAGCTAGTGAGCCCCTCCAAGTCCTCTCTATACACCCTACCTTGTTTTTTCTTCCAATTCCTCAGGTTTGGTTGGGGAATGGGTGTAGGACTGTAAGACTTTGTACTATAATTACATAAGGATAATATCATCTTAAGAGTTCCCTTAAAATAAATAAAATGATTGTATAAACTTCAAAACATTGCTGAAAGATTGGTCAGGGAGTTTAAGTTTCACCATATTGACTTTCGGATCAAATTTAGTTTCAGTGGTGGTTAAGCATGCGAAGGGTGGCTAGGTAAGTTACTAAAGGTTTTTAGGTTAAAATAAGGCCACAGTTGAATTTGGAAGGTCGAGAACCCTTGGAAGATTTGATATAGGGTGCATTAGAAGTTTTAAAATATTTTGGAGTTAAAACACATTTTGGAGAGAATTCATGTAGGAAGGAATTTGACACTATCTTAGTATTTTTACCACAACTTTATAATCCAAACTCCAATGGATCTATTTCTTATGACATTAGAAAGTAGACTTTAAGGGCTACAAAAGTGTATTTAATGAAATGTTTGTGAATCGACTACTAACTAGGTCAAAATCGACTTGAAAGTTGGGACAAAAAGTCATTAGAATTTGGACACCTACACAGACAAAGAATTGAGTAGAATTTCAAGAAAAAAAATATAGATTTGGTGGCACTCGAACTCCCATACCAATGTTTGAATGCCTCAGTAAGAAATAACCTAATAAGATTTTAGGGTTTTCTCCGTTTTTCATCCTATAAATACCCTAGGGTCGTGTTTTAGTGTTCCTATATATGGTTTTCAACCCTAGGAAGCTAAGACATGCTGGGAGAGAAGAAAAGGGGCAAGATCTTGGAAGATTAATGCATAGGAGTGGCATCAAAAACACATAAGGATCAATTATATCATAATTAAAATATGGGTTCTTTCTCAAACTCATTCACTGAGATTAGGGCTATATATTTATATCTTTTTCATCTTTATTTCCGTATAAATAATAGATCTATAATGTTTTCTCATTTGTTTGAATCTATGATTTGTTCCTTAAAAAATACATGATTTATACACACGATACATTCGTTCTTAATTGAAAAACCCTAATTCTTGAGTTACAATCCAATCTATGTGATAGATCTTCAACGTTTTATATTCATTTTTAATATATGCTTAAATTCTCAAATAAACACATGATTTACATTTAGATACATGTTTTACATCCAAAAATCATATATTCATGATTAAAACCCTAAATCTTAAATATTGCAAACATGAATTCTTCTTCTTTTTTTTTTTTAATGATCTCTTGCATGTTTTCCTTTAATCATTCTTTTACTTCAGAATTTTGGAACTATGGATTGTGGTATACATGTATTTTGTGGAAAAGTGTTGTTATTAGCTCTTTTATGGGTGGGTGGGTGTGATGAATGTGGATTACAGTCAAATTCGTATCGTACAGTGTTAGAGGTTTTCCTACCTTGAGTGGTTTGGTGGTTGCCTACCACTCATAATAGGGTTGGTTCTTTGAAAGGTGCCAACCTATTAATTGTTCACGTATGTTCGAAGTTGGGGTTAGTATAATATTCCTAAGAAAAGATACGTCATGATGATACGTATTTGTGGTGGGTGGATGAGATAGATTCGGTGGGTAGAGTCATGCCAACCTGTATCGTGAGATATTACGTTATGAATTGTGGTTTTTATGAATTATTATATTATAGTATGAACTTTACAATTTTATACTGTAAATTTGAAATCATTGTTAAATGTCACTGTGATGCTCCTAAAATCGGGGGTTCTTTGTTGATCTGTTGATCACCCATCAATCTACAGAAGTACCCGTGAATGCTGAATAAACCAACACTACGTCAGTAACATCTCCTTTACCGGGGTCATAAACGTCACAGTGTTTGGACGGAGCCTCCCTTTTACCGGGCACTCCCAAACGCATAACCTATATACCATTCAATCACATAACCCATCCAAGGTCCAATATACATCAATTTAATCTCATTTATTGTCCATTTATATCATTTGAACAAAAGAACTCAAGACCTGAAGGCTTAGCAAAAGTATTTCAAATTTTGATATTTGAACAAAACCTACCGGTAGAAGAACTTAGAGTTCTACCGATAGAAAAAGCCTACTGGAAAAGTTCTACCTGTAGGAACATCAACGTTTTATGGTAAGAAAACTCACTGAAAATATTCTGCCACAAAACTTGAAGTTCTACCAGTAGAAGCCTACTAAAAAAGTTCTACCGGTAGAAGAGCTCATCATTCTACCGGTAGGTCTTCCCAGTTTTTCCCCCGATTCCATCCTTTTTCCATTCCAATGTTATACAACATCAACCCAAACTCATATAACATTCATTTTAAACATAATACAGTTCATATGAGTTCTTTTACAATTCTTTACATACAATTACATGTTCAAAACTAAATAACATAATTGTTTTTACAAAATATGATTTAAAGGCTACATTTCAGCTTTACTTCAACAATGAGAGCCCATGTGAGAGCCATCTATTGACACATGTCTCACACCTAAAATATTGTTCCTATAAAGGGTGAGCTACGCTCAATAGGGTATTTTTTAAAGAGGCTACTCCCCAACCTAGATATATATGAAATGTTCACATGCAAATTCAACAAGCAACAAATAATCCATTCAAGAATATGCAATTCATAATGGATCCTCTACGTCATGTCATATTATGAGATGAGACTCAAATACGCAACTCAACCTGAGCCTTTACCAGCTCTCTCAGCACATGCAATGTCATGCGTATGAATACGGGTATTCCAAGCCCCCACCATTGATGTTACACATCCAATAACCTTTTTAAAATAAACCCTGTGTCTTTGTTGGGTATTCAAATTTTGGAATCTCACCATCGATTTTGTACATTGTAACATTTTTTTGGACTTGCCCCACCAAAAGTTTATAAACCAGTAACCGAGTTGTGAACCCGAGGGAGTATTTAGCCCTTCTTGATATACCCGACACAAGTTTTTCATGCAATAATGCAACTCAGTTGGACCTAGGTCTAACCTTCCCGAGTCTATAACTCAACCACCAAGAATGATGTTTGATTCAAAAATATGCATACACACTCACACTCATGTCAAATGCCCACAAATGTAATGTTACCCTTGCATATGCAATATAAATGTACAATTGCAATTCTCAACTATGTTCAATATGTCATGAGCACATTATGAACAATTCAATATCCAACAACTTTTTCCATGGTAAATTACATCATAAACATATAACCACCATAAACAACCTTAATGTCAATATATCATATGCATATACTAACACCAACTCCCAAGCATGTTATAACATAATTAACGCAAATAACACACTTAATTCACATAGGCATTTTATCAAACACCTTCAAGGCATAAATCTAAACACATAACATGCCCAAACAATATATTTCTCAAGAAATCACAAACAAGTAATTTCTAAGTATCCAATTCATACTAGAATTGATTTTAACTATTCTCAATACCCAAGCATGTTATAATATTTTCAATGAATTCAACATGCTACATCAACATAGGCATTTTATCAAACACCTTCAAGACATCAAATCAGGTAACACACAATCATGCCCAATTATCACATTTTTCATGAATTTTCCAATCAAGTAAATTCTACAAACTAATTCATTCAAGATTGATTTAGCATATTTCTATACCCATTTCTTATAATCTAGTTACACTAGGAGTACATCAAACAAGAGAATTCATATCAATTCATGTTACCCATATCATATGGAACTCTAGGTTGAAAATAAACCTACTTAGAAAAAAAATCCTACCTCTTGAAACGTAAAACAATGTAAATCCCATTTTTTGTTCTTCATCAAAACTTTTGATTTTTGGTACGTAGGCGTAGCCCTTATTGTGTAGATGAACTTTGGTTCTTGGCCCGAAGAATTCTGACCAACAAAGAGCCGTAGAACGTAGAGAGAAGTTGGAGAATCCTCTATTTTCCTCTCTTCTTCTCTAATTTCAAAAATCTGATGG
Organism: Ilex paraguariensis; assembly: GCA_963454935.2. Taxonomy (NCBI): domain Eukaryota; kingdom Viridiplantae; phylum Streptophyta; class Magnoliopsida; order Aquifoliales; family Aquifoliaceae; genus Ilex; species Ilex paraguariensis. Next base: position 139,556 of record CAUOFW020006247.1, on the reverse strand, counting down.
GTATGGGAAAAAAATCTGATTTTATCCCCTATTTATACCCCTTAGATGCATGACCCTCGTTGCGCCACACGTCCTCCATTTTTTAGTTCGATTTCATCTCAAAACAATTAAATTTTGTCTCGGTTCAAGTTCAAAATATCTTTATTTGAACTATCTTTAAATTATTTTTTAATTTTTAAAATTTAATTTCACATCTCGTTTTTAGTTCACGTGACATCCGATTGCCTTGTAAAACATAAAAAATCTGACTTTCTCAAAATTCAATGAAAATTGACTGGGTAACTAAATTTCGCGAGACAAATCTAATGGTGAGGTCTATTTCATCATTTGAGTTCCAAAAAAATTTGAATTTTCAACCCGTATTATAGTGACTAATTACCGTTTTACCCTGTTTCATAAAAATTTAAATTTACCCGAGTTTTACAGTCACTATTTTATTTCCAAATTTTATATGTGTTACTTTTTAAATTGAGACTAACCTGTGTTGTTTATAATATTGAAACCTTTTTTGGATGTGAAAGGGTTTTCCTACTGGGCTTTATTGCTCGCATTATCATAATATTTTTAAAATTTTAGTATTGAGGAGGCTCTAGAGCTAGATGAGCAGGTAGATTAGGATACTGAGATTGATAATGATGTGAATCCAGCTGTGGAAGTTTGAGAATGAATTATGAGTTTTAGATTTAACGATTTAATGATGCTATGTATATTCTTTATTTAGTGTTGGTGAATATTATTTTGGGTTGGATGTAACCTTAAGTATTTCTTTATGTTTGAATTGGGATTTAGTTTAGTTAGATATTGAAAGATAAATGGATCTATTTGATTAAATTTTTATTTTAGTATGCTCTCATGATGTAATGATTTATAGTTAGTTCATGTCTCGATCGTGGAATTTGGGGTGTGACAAAATTAGCATAAGAGCTTAAGAATTTAGTTTGACATGGGAGTTGTAGGTTGTTGATTAGCTAGTGGGAGGAGGAAGTAAGATGGAAGGAACTTTAGACTGAAATCTTCTTGGAACTATGTGCTTATGAGATAAATGTGAGTTGCTGCGTAGTTAGGTTATTGATTGTTTACTGATTCAAATTCTTGAAATTTAGCTAGCTTATAAGAATTGATATAATTTTTGGGATGGATATGCTAGCTACCTACCATGCTGCTATGGACTATTTTAGGAAATGAATGATATTTTATTTTGGGTCAGTAAAGGATGCTAGGGATGAATTTTTTGAGAAATTTTCTTGCCAATATTGGAGACACGTTATGTGAGATAATTGGTGATAATGAAAGTTTCTATTTATAAGACATATGTTTTGGGTTATCATTGAGAGTATTGGTGCAGTTTGGATGAAAGGGTATGATAGCAGATTGAAGTAACTTAGTGGATGACGAGATAGAATGCTATTTTGGGTCATAGATTATTCTATGATTGGTGTCAGTGACCCTTTATGCTATTGAGAACCCTATATTGCTATGAGAGTATAAGATCAAAATATGTTGAAGCGTATGAGGGGATAATGAAATATGATGAGATCATTATTCCATCTTAGATTAATTTTTATGGTTACAAAACTCTTATGGTTTCCTGTACTGTACTTTTGGAACACAACTAAGTGTGTTGATTTTGTTTATTTTACATAGACAATGTAAACTAGGGCATCCTTAGTACAATCACCGCTTATTACAAAAAGAATTATGTTAAGTCATCGAAAATACTTGGAAAGCTAGAAAATTAAGGAACAATTGAGATTTTTGTCTTATGTTTGGAAAACTTTGAGAGTGATATATCTTTTCCTAATGTGAGTATTATGTTCAAATATTACCAATTGAAGGAATATGATGAATTAACCAAGAACAGGTATTAGTTCTAGAAATAAGAGTAGGAATTGTAGTGATGCTTCTTAAACAGATTGGAGGTCATCATATAACCATATATTTGAGGGTATCAGGATTGTGTTAGAAGCATTAATTGTTTAAAAATGTCATAAGTAGGATACTCATTGAAGACACTATACTTAGGTAATCTTATTATGTTGTAGGATTAGTTCACTACCCTTAGACTATCTTAAGTTAATACAAATCACAAATCTCTTGGTTGAGTATGGGCTTGATAGTTGACTTGTACTCATCAATGTTTATTAAAAATGGAGGTCAAGGTATTGGATAATAATATGAAGTCATATGATCAGGAAACCTAAAAAACTTGATTAATTGTTACAAGTTATCCTTTACTCTCAATATTATTGGACTAAAGACTATACATGTCAAAAATCTTGAGGTCAAATACAGTAAACAATTATTGAAATAAGGATGATACCTAATGCTAGGAGTGAATTTTATTGGAGAATGGGATCTGTTAATATTATTGGAGTTGTGTTATGGAGTATAGAGTCTTTCTGCCTCTCTTAATCTATCCTTAAGATATATCTTAAAATTGTTGGAGTTGAGTATTGTTGGTATGAGTATTGAAGATTATATCTTTACTTTTAGTTGTGATGATTAGAAGAACGTAATTTGAGGAATCAATATCTATACATATGCAGATTGACTTTAACAAGAATGGAAAAACTATTAAGTGAATTTTGGGATAAAAGGCTAAGGTAATCCTAGTAACTAGTGCGTCTTTATCATTTCGAGGATCATGAATGATTGGTAAGGCTATGATGACTAAGGCGGTTAAATTGAGGAACATTAGTTAAATCATCGGGAGTCTTGTTTTGGCTATGATTGTTATAAGAAATTTTGAGGTATTGATTTGAGAGAGATTATTGAAATTTTTTGGATATAAAAAGAAATATATTTGTACTGAATTGAATCAAAGGAGTTGAAGATTATAGGTATCATGAACAAAATGGAGAGATTAATGAAAGTCACTAATGATTGATTACATGTGTGCAGGCGTTTTTTTGCACAATAGATGAAACTGAAACAGATCTCTCCCACGGTGAGCTTCGACCCATCGAGATGGTGGATCCGATAATAAGGAATGAGTTGAGAGGGCCAAAGGGGGCCTAAGGAGTGGTGATGAATTGTTCTTGGTGCTGTCGAACTGATTTTGGTGGCTCACAAGGGATTCCTGGAGCATAGAAAATAGGTTAGAAGGGCGTCTAAGTGTTTTCTGGTGTATCCCCTCCGACGATTAAGTCAGTTCTTTGAGAGAGGGGAAAAAGAAAGTACTGTTTGGGGTTCTTGAGAGATGATTTTGCGTATCTTTGCAAAGTGTTTTTGAGGACTATTTATACTTTCAAAGGCTCATCATTACTGGTAGTCTAGATAGTAGGTAGCCTTTGGGGATAGGGCAGTATGCCTCCTTTTTTGCATGAGAAATGTCCCAGTATTAATTGATCGGGCTTCTAGTAGTTACTGCACTTTCTTCGATGGGAAGGCTTTAAATGCCAGAGACCCAGGTCAATAAATCCCCTATATCCTTGGCTTCCCAAGCCACTGTGGATGTCATATCATTTAGGGATTCATGACATGCCTGTTTGGAATAGCTGTATATTAGTAGGGGTAATTCATCTTTTTACACTTCATCCTGCACTTCATGCCATGCGTCTGACTCTCCATGGTTGAGTGTCCAGTTCATTTTTCTGACTCCATTGAGCTGAGTGTCCTTCTGGCCCCTAATCTAGTTTAGGTTGTTCAGCTTTCAATCAATAGCCTTTTTAGGAGACGAGGGCGCCCAGGGAAGGACTAATACGAGTACTCTCGAGGCCGAGGATATTTGACTCTTCTAGGGGACCAAGGGAAACATGTCACGGAGCCAAGGGAACATGTCTTGAAGCCGAAGGAACTCGCCATGGAGTCAAAACTCCTGTCAGCCAAAGCAAGGGGGTCTTGGAGACCCAAGGACAAGTGTCCTTGTTGGAGGCAAGTAAGTACCTCAGCTCCTAGGACACGTGTCATCGGCTAAAACCCTTCTATAAATGTCCCATCAACATGGTTTATTGATTTTAACTCAAGATTAGAGATTGAATAATGTAGAGAAAATAATTAGTGTTGGTGAATAATGTAGAGATGTTAAGATTGATCTAAAAGTATGAATCCGGATATGTGAGTTATGAATGAGATTGTAAGGTTTATTGATTTGAGTTCAAGACTGGGGACTGAAAATAAATAGCTTGGAGATATAACTTGACCCTTAGCCCAAGTAGTATATTAGGTTATTTACTAAAATTCTATTTGGAGGAGAAAGATGGATCATTAGTGTACATATTTTGGAAGATATAATTGGAGGACATGTATGGTTGGGTTTCAATTTTATACATTGGTGGAATTTGACATATCTTAACAAACCCTTTAAACCTATTGAAAATTTTATCTTGTTACTAGTTCTAACTTATGAATTGGTAAATTACAATTTATGTTAGAGTGTGCAGTGAATCATTTGATTATATTTAATATTATTGGGATTAAACATTAGTTATGGTTAGATGGGTGAATGTAAAGAGTATAAACTTGAAAAATGATAAACAGTCTCCTAGATAAATAGGTGTATAATTAGATGGTTATAGTTATTGGGAACATCGTGGTATCCACCAGACCACCAAGACTTATGATTGTCCAAAGGATTGAATATTAGAAAAGCGTCATGGTACCTTGAACAACTATAATCACGAGATGCAACAAGAGGAAAGATGAATTAGAGTATAGTGAGAAATTACACATGCGTGTGCAATCTAAGAGCTGATCCTAGGATATTGATTTATGTAGGAGTGTGTAGTTGAGAATCTAAGCTATTATTAGATGTCAAAAATGGTGATTTTCTCTAGGCTAGTGAGAGACAGAGTCATTACGAAGGTTGTATCTATTTCAAGAATTGAGATTAATCTTACAGTAATTTAATTACTTAGTTTTGTGATATACCATGATTTTAGTATAGGAATGATGAGTAATCCTATTAGAATTTGATTTTTTTTATATGCATGAGGCTTAGTGAAAGAATTAGTGAATTCAAAAGAGAATTGGTATTTGATGACTATATAATTAAGTTGATGATTGAGTAGCTATGCATGATAATAAATTAGTTTGGACAATTGCATAAAATTATTAAGGATATGGGATAGTTGGAAATGGATAATGAAGGTGATAAATGAATGTTAGTGAATAAAGGTAATTTTGGGAACTTTTAATAACTACAATAATGGTGCAAGTTGAAGGGAAGGATTGAAATTTAGAATATGGGAAATATATTCTGACCCTAGATTTTAAGCTTAAAGAATGAATAGGTATTGAGATCTTGTGGCCAATTGAAATTAGATAGAGTAATTCGATGATTGAGTTTTGAGGATGAAACTTTCTCTTATGAGGTGGATTTTAATATCCCATGCTATAATTAAATAAGGATAATATCATCTTAAGAGTCCTCCTAAGATAAATAAAATAATGATATAAACTTCGAAACATTGTTGAAATATTGATTAGGGAATTTTAGTTTTGCGTGTATTGACTTACGTGTCAAATTTAGATTTGCATATGATTAAGCCTGAGGAGCGTGATAGTTTCTAAAGTTTTTTAAGTCAAAATAAGGCCACCATTGAATCCAGAATGTCGAGAAACCTTGGCATAGGTGATATGAGGTTTATTAGATGATTGAAAGTATTCCGCAATTAAAAATAATTTTGAAGAGAATTCATGTAGGAAGGAATTTGACACTACCATAGTATTGTGGTCATAACTGTTTACTCCAACCTCCAATTGACCTAATTCTTATGGCATTAGAAATTAGACTTTAAGGGCTACAAAAGTGTATTTCATAGAATTTTCATGCATCGGCTTCTAACTTGGTCAAAATCGATTTGAAATTTGGAACAGAAAGTTACTGGTGTTCGAACGCCTGACTAGACAAAGAATTGAGCAGAATTTCAAGAAAATAAAGTTGGTGGCGTTCAAATGCCCGTAACAGAGTTCGAACGCCTCACTAAAAAATAAGTAAATTAGATTTTAGGGTTTTCTCCATTTTTTATCCAATAAATACCTTAAGGTTGTATTTAAGTGTTCCTATATATGGGAAAAATACAACACTTCACATTTATGATTTTTTTCACTCGATTATATACAAGGAATCACACGTTAGACCCAGACGGGGTGAATACGTTATTAAAGAATTTTGCTTACACAAACACCAATTTTGACCCAATTCGACCACAATTACCTCTTCTCTTAATGATACAACAATCTAACTGAGAAGCCCTTTTTAAACACCATAACCCAAAACACCCACTAATATTAGTGTATTGATTTTATCAATTTATTGATTAACACTCAATCTTTCAAGATGATCCCAATCAAGGCAATCTAAACCCAATCAAGCAACTATATGTGATATGTAGCTTCAAATAATCAATTCATCACACATAGTGTACGTGTGTGCATCAAACTACAAGTGTATATGTAAAAGCAATAAATAACAAAAGCAATTTGTTGACGTGAAAACCCTTCTCAGGAAAAACTGCGAGAAATCTTATCGGTTCACCAAAGTCTAATCTACTATAAACAAAGTGAATCTATAAGTACTCGGAACTTATACCTTAACCAATCCAAATAGTTTGATGCTCTTTTCCTTCATAGATCTCTCTACTGAAAGTATCTCTCCAACGTTATGGCTATCTTCACTTGGACCTCCCTGCAACATGGTTCATCTAGGTCTTGAGCAATCTTCAAGGTTTCACACCCAAGCCTTTCGATTTGCACACTCCAATGGGTTTGATCTTCAACCAAACAAGGTCTTCTTCTCCAAGTTGTGAGGTTAAATAGGAATCACAAGATGGTAGCCTTTGGGGTTAAGGATCTAAAGTTGTGGTTAAAGCTCACTAGAAAGATTTTGGTCTTTTCTAGCTTTTACAGGGATACCCTAGGTGTAGGAAAGACACACCTTATTTATAGGCTCGAAATAAGGGCAATCCTAGTCAACCAAAAAATGAAGATTCGCAAAAATACACTCGATCGGTGGAAGGGCAGTCATTGGGCGGTTAGCACTGGAGTGAAAAATGTCTCAAACCAGCCAAGGACCAAGATTGCTCAAGCGAGCCCTATGCTCATTTCCCGTGGCCTTTTTTTTTATCCAAAGTTATCAAGAGACTACTCTAGTGAAAGCTAGCAAGCATAGAATAGTCACTATAGGTTTTTAAGTCTAAAATCATGCAAAAACTTGTCGTCTTGAGCACTAAAGGGTGTTGCTCAAGAGGGGTCTGCTAATGGCTCAAACTATGTTTTCAAAATATGAAATGGTTTAGAAAAATTTTTCATTTAAAAACACCTAGAAGTAGGCATGTCAAAACATGACCTATTAACATGACACAAATACGACACAAAATTAGAGGTTTAAGTCTTCCTTAAGCCACCCATTTTGTAAAAGAATGCAACCAATGTTACACAATGAATAAACAAATTGAGTATAAGTGAAGCCAATCAAATGAAATACAAGAAACGACTCTTTTATATACTAGTTATAAATGGTTCATACATGAAACGAACCTGATATAACATGATTCGTTAGACATGAATTAAAAAATGAATCAAGTATAGGTGTAATATTTTTTGACACAGACTCGCTAAGACTCGATACGAACTTGCCTCACATGACAAGATTGATAGGCCTACCTAGGAGCCATGCATGAATTAATCCCTAACTCCATTTTAACCCTAATCCTCTTAAATCTATTAAACCAAGATATCATCTTAAGTCTAGGTCATTACCTTTGTCCTAAGCTTGAAAGTGCATTATTAGAGTAGTCTTGATGTACCATTGTAGTTTGATCTCTTTCCCTTTGTTGTTTATGGATCTTGATCTTTGAAGCTGGATGACCATGGAATTTGTTTGAGATTTACAATGAATTTCATGAAATTAACCAATTACGAATACATGTTCTACCAATCTCTGTCTTTGATAATTTCTTGACAAAATACACAAGTTTTAAATAAAGATTACAACCCAAGCCATTGAACAAAAGAATCGTAAATCTAATCTCAACACTCATGCATACGTCCTAGATCTCTATCTAGTGCAAGGATCTATATCTTTGGATTAAGATTAAAGATCATAGTCCTACACATCACCATTTAAACCAAAAACTCGTGAAATGCATCATGTGTTAGGGAAATAAATTTCATAATCACAGTTATGTAAAACACCAAGAGAAGTATAAGATATAAGTATGTATACATCATGCAAGTATAAATATATAACATGTTCGAACTAATTTGCCCCATATGCCTGAGGGCCAATTGATTTATCAATGCAAAACATACCAAGTTCTCCATCTTAGTTGGTGTTTACCAGTAAAATAACAAGTGAAAAATAAATAAGAAAAAAAAATGTGACTTAATGCCAAGTTTGAAAATTTACTTCCCTTGAGTATTTGAACATCAAACTCCCCCTTTCAATGTTTGCATGCGACATATCTATCCTAGTCAAGAGAAAATCTCCCTGATTACTCTCATATGTACCTAAAATATTCTCTCCATTTTTGTCATAAATGTCAACTAAATGAAAACATGCAACAAGCACGGTATAGAATCAAGTCACCTAACATATTCTTGTCTTATTTTCCACAGATGCCAATCCAATGACGGTCCATAACAATCATGACATAGAATCATAGTATAACAAGAAGGTATGAATGCATAGCAACTAGACAAATTATGCACATAGACTAAATAAGGAACAAACAAGACATATAACTCAATGATCAAATATGATAATCAATAAAGCATAGGACCAGGAGTGCGTCAAAACAACAAAATAAAACTAAACAAAAATATAGCACTTAACCATGGAAAGTTATCAAATAGAAAAAGTTCTTAAGCTCCTATACTGTTCTAGATCTAAGTCTCAAAATCAACAGCTTATATAACTATATCATCTCTATCATTATTATAATGGGAAACCTCAAGGCATCATTCTTTGCCTTTGTCTAAGCCTTCTATCATAATAGGTGATGGATAGGGTTATGATGGAGTTTGGCTCATATTAGAAGGAAGAAGCACCAAAAAATGAAGTCTAGAGTCCTATCACGTGTTGTGAGATCCCGTGTGTTATATGATATTAATTTACTAGTATTTTTAAAATGATGAGAGAAACTTCGAATCGTTATTACAGGAATAGTCGAGTAAATTTGAGGCACGAATGTTTTGACTTTTGGGTAAAATTTAATTTTTAGAGGTATTTAAGGTTGATAAGGGTAATTAAGTAAAAAAATTAATTTTTTTAGGTCAAATTAATATTATCATTAAATCCGAGAGGTCCGAAAAAAACTTGGAATGGATGTTTAACTTATGTAGCGGTTCATAGGGGTAAAATAATAATTTTAGTGTTTTGGGTGTAAATTAATTTTAGTTTTGAGATAAATCATAAAAATTAAATGTTTTTAGGTTAAAATAACATTAAAAATGAATCCAAAACGTTGAAAAATCTTAGAGTAGTCATATGAATCAAATTGGAATGTTTAGTGGCAAAACCGTAATTTTGGAAAAATATATTTTTTTGGCCCATAAACAGTAAAAATTCGAGACTGCTGTATTTAAAACACAGATTTCAGCCTCCTTTCTTCCATTCTTTCATTCCACTCTCACCCAAAATCTCTTAGAACCCTATAAGAAGATAAAGGGAAAGAGAAAAGGGAAGAAGAAGGTCTCTAAAACTTGAGTTTTGCTTGAAAATCCTAGGAACTTGGCTTAAAATTCTTGATTTTTAGGTTGGGTTTTCCTCTCTCTTGCATTTATATTGTGCATGTCATTTATTTTCTTTAGTTAAAGCCTACCAAGTGTTTGATGGCAAAATACTTGCTATAAACCTTGATTTATTGTGGAGTATGCCATGAATTGTGAACCTACATGCATAAAAATAATGTTATGATTTATTTTAATGTTATGATGTTAACATAAAAATAATTTTAATGTTATAATTTTAATTTTAATGTTATGATCATCAAAATTTTAATGTTATAATTTTAATTTTAATGCCATGAATTGTGAACCTATTATTTGGGGGTTTTGAAGTATGTTATGATCTTGTACATAATATATATGACTTATTTTCTTGGAATTTGTTGTGTTGCTTAGAAAATACAAATTTTGAGATTTAAGCATACTATATGTTTGATAATTTCAATGTTATGACATGGGTTTTCAAAGGATTTATGGATATAGAAAATAATGATTTTTAAAAAATGTATGTTCGATATTGACAGGCAGAGGGTTAGTAAACGATTGGGGCATATTGAGTGGGTTGCCAAGTCGGCTACTAGTTCTAAAGGGGATTAGTTATGGTAGTGATTTTCAGTGATGACCCATGTGATGTCACAAGTTGTGCCCTACACATTTCCCTTGAAAAATAAGTAGGGCAATGAGACCCTAAGGTGCAAGACCCAAAAGTTTCCCCAGGGATGATTCATGCATAAACCGGTGTGATTGATTACATTGTCCGTATGTGAGGCATGTATGGTATTTGCTATAATGGTTTGACTTTAAATACATAAACATTTAATTTATACTTGTATATTTCTAATGATGAGGTGTTGGGAGATTTTGATGAATGCTTTACTTATTATCTTATACCTATATTTAATTATAGAAAGTTTTTATTACTTATTTGTATGGTTTGTGGAATGTTGGTATTTAAAATTTTGTAAATGCTTGGGAAAAGGATTATCTTACTGAGCTGTGGTTGTTCATCCCTTACTAATATTTTTAGAGACTAGCATGCATCTTGGGGCATTAGTGATGGAATGCTTGTGGGAGCTCGGATTAGAAAGAATATCTTTTAGAGTCTTTTTGTTTTTACCTTTAGAACTTACGTAGAAATGTTAGCACTCAAACATTGTATTTGAAAAGGCTGTCTTGAGGCATTTTATGGTGTACACTTGATCATCCCATTGAGAGATTATTATTTTGGGTATTGTAATGTAAAGTTATGACTTTGTGTACTTAGTTGTGGTATATATTGGTATTGGATGCATCCGGGTTTGGGAGGATTTCGTGGGCTTCTAATTGCCACCTTAGATTTAGTTGGATTATATTTTTGATGGAGGTATGTTGTGGATGTTTAGTTAGTTTAAACTATGTTGTGCTCTCACAGGGATGCTCTTACTAGCTGGTTGGAAGCCCAAATTTCAAAGGAAACTTTGCCGAAATTTTTGAAAAAAAAAATCAAATATGTTTTGATAAAACTAAATGTTTCATTTCATTCAACTATTATTGTAAACCGGTAAGAGAATTTTGGGTAAATATCTCTTTTTTATTAAATCACGCTTTAATAGAAATTGGGGCATGCCACTATTCTTCAGGGAGACCACTTGAGCCATGCCTTAGGCTTCTCGAGCGGTTTCTGAAGCTTATCTGTCCAATTAATAGATCTTCTCTTTAGATCACAAAAGGGCTGCTACGAATCCTCCTCTACTCTTCCTATCAACTCAAAGAGCCTCAAATGACATGCATGGGTGTATATACAACCTAATACAATTATATGCACCTTCATAAATGAAAAATGTATACAAATGTAATTCAATTCTCAAATTTAACTTTAAGATGCACAAAGTCATTATTAATGAAAGTCACATATGTTCAAAACATAGTAGCTCCATCCAAATTTCATTATCTCATCACATTTCTCTAAGTCATATTAAAGAATGTTGAACTCAATTTCATTCATTCTAGAGTAATCTCCCTTCACTTAAGTTGACTTCACTCACACGTGTTCAAAATTTGTTCATTGGTCAATTTTTGTATAACGTCTATGATACCAAACTTTGACACTAATATGATTCCATCAAGTTCAAACTATTAATAAAGCTCTATATGAAATCCTAATGCATCATCTAAGTTACTACAACAATTGTATGTGTAAAAATAATAAATAATACAAGCGATTTGTTAACACAGATACCCTTCTCGGGAAAAACTACAAGGAACTTCCTCAGTTCACCAAAGCCTAATCCACTAAAACTAAAGTCAATCTACAAGTATTCGAGACTCATACCTCAACCAATCCAAATGGCTAGATGTTCATTTCCTTTGCAAATATCTCCAATGGAGCTCCTTCTCCAATGTTATAGCTAGCTTCACTTGGGCTTCCCTGCTATATAGTTCGTCTAGGCCTCAAGCAATCTTCAAGGCTTCACACCCAAGACCTTAATTTTCACACTCCAATGGATTTGGTCTTCACCCAAACAAGTTCATCTTCTCCAAGTTATGAAGTTGGATAAGAATCACAAGATGGTAGCCTTTGGGGTTTGGGATATAAGGTTGTGGTTGAGCTCTCTAGAAAGGTTTTGGTCTTTTCTAGCTCTTAAAGGCTTACCCTAGTTGTAGGAAAGACAATCCTATCTATAGGCTCAGAATAAGCGAAATCTTGGTCAACAAAAATACTCAGATTCGTGAATGATTGCTCAATGGGTGGGAGAGCATTCATAGAGTGGTTGGCATTGGAGTGAAAAATAATTTCTCAAACTAACTAAGGACGAGGACAGCTTGAGTGAGTGTATAGATTGAGCCTTGTGTTGATCCTCCGTGACCTTTTTCCTTGTAATCCTAAATCACCAAGAGACCACTCTAGTGAAGGCTAGTGAGCATAACTTGTAGTTACAATAGATCTCAAAGTAACAAAACTACATAATTCAAGCAAACACACATGAATGCCTACAAAGTGTCTAATGCAATCCTAGAAGGGGTGACCCGCTCTGATACCAATTGTTTGAAAATAATACATAGAATGGATTGTCCCACATGATAATTCACATGAGATTAAGACATTACCTTGGGGTGAATAGGTTAATCTAATTTTACGCTCAAACCTGCACTAGTTTTTAACATACGTCTACCACAATTACCTCTTCATAAATTAATTGAACAATTAAATGTGAGAACCCCTTTTAAACAAGCACAACCCTATAAACCATGAAGATTGATGTAATGAATTTGTTGGTTTTACATTTAACACTCAATCTCTCATGGTGATCCAATCCAAGGCATCAAACAATTAACCAAACCACTATGAATGTATTGAATGCTCAAATAATGAAAACATCAAACACATAGTGTCTGTGTGTGCACCAAATTGTAAGTGTCTATGAAAATGAGAATAAGGAACACAAGCAATTTGTAGATATGGAAACCTTCTGTGGAAAAAATTGCAAAGAACCACTTGGGGTTCATCGACGCCTAATGCACTATCCCATAGTCAATCTACAACCACTCGAGTCTTAAACTTCAACCAACACCATGGTTAGAAGCTTCTTTCCTTCAATAGTTCTCTTCAACGGATACACCCACCGATGTTTTTGATAGCTTCATTGGAAATCTCCACCGCAATGGATTGTTTAGGCCTTTAGCAATCCTATGATACACCCAGAGCTCTCAGTATACACACTTCTCTAATAGATTTGGTTGATCTTCGATCTAGATCTTGATACAAGGTGTTAAGCTGGATTAGAATGTCAATATGGGTTTAGCCTAAACCTTTTTTGGATTTAGGGATCTAGTAGGTTGTTCACAAGATCTTAAGATGTCTAAGAACTAGAATGTTACTTACAAGAGGCGTCCCCTAGCAGGGGAAGACTTCCCTCTATTTATAGGCTTGGAATAGGGTTTTTTCTTGGGTTCCAAGTAAAGCAAAATTCGTGAATGACCACTCGGGTAGTAGGAGAGCGGTCAAAGGGCAATGGCTCTTGGAATGAAAAAAGGTTCAAACTATAGTAGAATAATAGGGACCACCTGAGCGGCTTGACAGTGACCCAAAGGATTGCTTCCACTGCCCACTCGTTCAACCTTCCCCGATTTTATCCTTAACTATTCAAAGATCTCTCTAGTTGAAGACAAGCGATAAAAGGGCAGTCATTATTGGTTTTTAAGTCTAACATCAAGCAACAACTTGTCCCTTTGAGCATGAAGGGTGTTGCTAAAGGGGGGTCTAATTAATGACTCTATCCTATGTTTTCAAAAAACAATAAAAGATTAGAAAAAAATTTCTTTAAAGAACACCTATGAGTCATTAACATATTAATCATTGATTCCATATTACTCTAAGTCTAAAATAAACCAAGGGTGTTAAGGTCTCTACTTCCATTACCTTTGTTCTAAGCATGAAGGTGCATTCAGAGAATCTTTGCTGTGTCATTATAGCTTGAACTCCTCCTTTCAGTTAATGCTTTTGGATCTTGAATGTTGTAGCATCCTGAACATGGTATAGGTTGAGATTTATAAAAACTTCATGAAATTATCCAATTACAGACATGATCCTAACAAGGATGTTGTATTTGATGAATCTTTTATGTTTCACCGAGAAAGGAGGTTATTTATGTAGGGAAAGAACAAGGTTAATCAAAGAGGTGGAGCTACAAGTGGAAGCTTCACAGAAAGTACTTGAAAGCACTCCATTTCAACCGATTATAAATTTGCATGATTATAGTTCTGGTGATGATCCACATGAAAAATAGCAGTATAGTATGGCAACTGACTATGGCTATGTGGACTTGGTAGTTTATTCACTTATTTTGGTAGAGGAGATTGGTGTTTATTTGCCTTCCACATATTCAGAAGTTGTTATAGGTGGTGAGTCTGTGATGCTCAAAAACTCGGGGGTCCTTTCTCAACTCGTTAATCACCCATCAATATGCGAAAGTACCCGTGAGTACCATATAACCCAACACCACATTGCTACACCTCATTCACTAGGATTATAACCAAAAAAGATTTTGGGAAGAGTCTCCTTTGTACTAGAGCACTGCCCAACAAATAACCTGTACATATATTAACCGCATGATCATTCTAAGGTCCAAACCCCAATAATTAGTTCTTATTATTCTCTATTTACATCAACCAAGGAGAGCGTTCAAGAAGTGAAGACCCCTCAGTGTTTCCTTTTAAAATTTTAGGTTTTAGGAAGAGGTATCAGTGCCCTGTGTATGTGGCACTAGTACCTGGGCCCATTGTTTTCTAGGTATCGGTACCTAATAGTGTAAGTATCGGTATCTGAGCCCACTGTCCTTCAGAGTACTGGTACCTGAGGCCTAGGTACCAGTACCTAGGTCATCCGACAACATGGTACCGATACCTATGAGTGTGATGCCCTAAAACCTGAGCATTCTTTCTCAACTTATTGGTCACTTATCAACCCGTGAAAGTACCCGAGAGTACTGCATAACCCAATACAACATTGTTACATACCATTCACCGAGATCATAACCAAAACAGAGTTTGGCCGGAGTCTCCGTTGTACCGGAGCACTACTAAACACATAACTGTACACATATTAACCACATGACCATTCCAAGGTCCAAACCCTATTAATTAGGTCTTATTATTCTCCATTACATCATCTAAGAAGAGCGTTCAAGAAGTGAAGACCCCTTATTGTTTCATTTTAAAATTTTAGGTTTTAGGAAGATGTAACGATACCTAATGTAAGTGGTACCGGTACCTCGGCCCATTGTTTGCTAGGCATCGATACTTGATAAATTAGGTACCAGTACCTTAGCCTACTGTCCTTTGGGATACCGGTACCTAAGGCCTAGGTATCGGTACCTAATTCGCACCTAATATTCACAATATTTCATATGCATTATTATATCACAACCCACCCTCACTCGGTGGCCACAATTCATGTAAATTAAACATGCATTTTTTGTTCTCAACATACACATCTAATTGTCCCAATATATACATATGATACTCATTACATAAAAATATCCTACATATCGATTGGGTTTACACCCTTACACTTTAAAATGACCCAAGGTCTAAATCCATTACTTTTTAAAATTGAAATACAAGTCATTTGGGCTTTTGCCCATACATACAAAACATGTCTAAAGGCTAAATATCCATTCAAGTCCCTTTCCCCTCCTTCCTTTAAGTCTTCCTCAAGTCTCAAGTATCGGGAGCCTCATCTGTAATATGATATCCCACGAATGGGTCAGCTCAACTACTAGTATGACAAAGTGCTAATGCTAGGAACAAATTTAAGGTGTGACATGAGCAAGTGTACATTTTAAAAGTTACAACCCCATAATCCCTCAATGTTATACAATGTCAATATGCATGACACACCCATGCAACTATATGCCACCCATATCTCACTTCACGGTCTGCCCCCGTCATTGGCCAGATTTAGGGTTTTTCACCACATAATCTACACCCTCATAATAAATAGCGCCAAGTGCTCAACTCACACTATGTTCCAAGGATTCATGTATGCCAAGATGCCATGATTTTTCTCAATGTAAATTCTATGAAACATTTCATCAAACACCTTATCTACATGAATGTGAAGCACCATTCAATGGATTAAACATATGATTAAGCTTCATATTCCTATGAAACATTTCATCAAACACCTTATCTACATAAATGTGAAGCACCATTCAATGGATTTAAACATATGATCAAGCTTCATATTCATTACTTTCACAATTTTTCAAAGAAACTACAAATACACAAACTACCAACTCATGTGATAAATCATAACTCTCAAACCACAAGAGTTTCTATACATGAACATAAGTTATAATATAATAATCCAACACATAAGCAAATATACACCTTCACCATAGCAACAAATTGTCAAAAAACTCAAAGAAAACAAGCGTACTTAGACCACTAATTCTAAGTTTTCAAAGCAACTACAAACTAAGTGATTTTCTAACATCAAGTAAAAACTTAAATCATTCAATCAACACATAGGAAGGCAATAAAACTTAAATCTATTCCCAACTTAGCAAAATATCATACCTAAAATAATTTTTCTCAAACCAAGAGAGTTGTGTTTGCTTTATAGCTGAACCGATTAGTGAGAATGTAGCCCTTGTTGAGAGGAACAACTTCTTAGAAGGAAGTTTTGCAAGAATCTTGGCCTAGGAATGAGTTTTGGTGGCTTGAAGCTTGAAGAACCTAGGGTTTTCTTCCTCCTTTCCTCCTTGAACGTTTACTGCCTCTTCCCAGCCTAAAAACACTGATATTTTTACACTAAAGGGTTGTATTTATAGTGGAGGGCGAAGGTGCAAAATGACCTTTTTGCACTTGATGAATCTGGGACCCCGTTACACTATAACTCATCCCGAAACGTCTCAATTCGACATTTTATTTTAACCAAAGTTCTTAAAATTATTTTAAATAAAAATGTTCAAAAATATATATTTTCGCTAGTGGCCGGGTTTGGCCGGTCCCACCTAGGCCGCACGGAATACCCTTTTTGTCTAATTTTCGAAACTATTTTTGTTTAAGCTCAAATTTGCACAATAGGTGTATTTTAACATTCTAAGAATGTTTATCTTCTATGACATACTCACATTATGCTCCTAAACATGACTTATACCTAAATGGTGCATGAATAGTGCCTACTGACAAAACTGAAAAATTTATCCTTACTTTTCAAATCTCTACATCCTTCCCCCCACTTAAAAAAATTTCATTCTAAAATTTAGAAATGTACCTCTATGAATAAATAACTCTAGATACTTAGTGTGGATTTCAACCTCACGCTCCCAAGTAGCCTCCTCGACCCCATGATGGTTCCAAAAAACCTTGACCAAAGGGATGGTCTTGCCTCGCAAAACCTGGTCCCTCGAGTCCAATATATCCACAGGCCTCTGATCATAAGAGACATCACCTTCCACTTGAAGATCTATCCAATCTAGCACATGTGAAGGGTCAGGCTCGTACTTCCTCAACATTGACACATGGAAGACATCATGAACCCCAGATAGCTGTGGCGGCAATGCTAGCTTATAGGCCACCTCACCAACCTTCTCAAGGATCTCAAATGGTCCTATAAACTGCGGTGATAGTTTCCCGCTACGCCCGAACCTCCTCAATCCTTGTCGTGGGGCTACCTTGAGGAACATATGTCCCCCAACATCAAATGATGGAGGTCGTCGCCTCCTGTCTGCATAACTCTTCTAGCAGCTCTGTGCTGTCAACAGACGTTGTCTAATCACCTGTATCTTGTTTGTGGTCTCACGGACTATGCGAGGCCCTAAGGCTATTGTCTCCCCTACCTTAGTCCAATATACCGGTGAATAACACGACCTACCATACAACGCCTCAAAAGGTGTCATCTCAATACTAGACTGATAGCTGTTGTTATAGGCAAAACTCTACTAAAGCAAGGTGATCTTCCTAGCTACCCTTGAAGTCCATAACACATGCTCTAAAAATGTCCTCAAGTATCTGAATAGTACGCTCTGACTGACCGTCAGTCTGAGGGTGGAAAGCAGTTCTAAACCGTAGCTGAGTCCTCAAGGCTGTCTGAAGACTCTGCCAAAACTGTGCAGTGAAACGTGGGTCTCTGTCTGAAATAATGGAAACAGGAATCTCATGTAGTCGCACAATCTCTCAGATATACAACCTACTAAGAACATCCACTCAATCAGTCGCTCTAATCGGTAGGAAATGTGTGGACTTTGTCAACCTGTAAACAACAACCCAAACTGCATCATGACCTTTAGGTGACTTCGGAAGACCCATCACAAAATCCATGGTAACAAAATCCCATTTCCACTCAGCTACTAGCAATGGCTGTAACAAACCCCCAGGTCTTTGGTGCTCAGCCTTAACTTGCGGGCACATGAGACATCTCGATACAAACTGCACCATATCCCCCTTCATCCCCATCCACTAATACTGGCGCCGTAAATCATGGTATATCTTAGTGCCCCCTAGGTGTACTACTAGGCGTGAATGATGGAAATCTCTAAGGACATCAGCCCTAAGAGACTTTGGAACAAAGACCCTACCCATATATCTCAAGCTAAGGTCAAATGAACCGTCCATCCCTCAAAGCCCTCGGTACTTGCAACGTGTGCTTGAATCTGCCCTACCTCAGTGTCATGTAAATGTGCCTCAATAACCCTGCTCAACAGTGTAGGTTGTGCACAAACACTGAATTGTGTGGGATGTCCCTCAGACTCGACAAGGTCTAAGTCAAACTCCCCAATGTCTCCCTTCATCTTCCACTCCCTAATAGCAATGCTAGCTAGAGTGCTCCTCGGTCTCCTACTAAGTGCGTCTGCTACGACATTGGCCTTCATAGGATGGTACTAAAGGTCAAAGTCATAGTCCTCCATATACTCCATCCATCTCCTCTGCCGAAGGTTCAAGTCCTTTTGCTTGAAAATGTATCTGAGGCTCTTGTGATCTGAGAACACCTCGAACCTCTCCCTATATAAGTAGTGTCGCCAACTCTTAAGTGCAAAAATGACGGCAGCTAACTCCAAATCATGTGTGGGGTAGTTCTGCTCATGATTCTTTAACTGAAGAGAACCATAGGCTACCATTTTACCTTTCAGCATCAATACACAACCTAATCCCTCTGGTGAAGCATCACAATAAACAGTATATCCAAGACCTCCCTCAAGTATAATTAGGACAGGTGCCGAAGTCAGCCTCTTCTTCAGCTCTTGAAATGAATGTTCACACTCATCTGTCCACTTAAATCTAATGCCCTTGCGCGTCAGACGAGTCATCGGCACGGCAAGACGAGAAAACCCTTCCACGAACCGACAGTAGTACCCTGCCAATCCCAAGAAACTCCGAATCTCAAACACACTCTTCGAATTTTGCCAACTCATAACATCGTCAATCTTAGAAGGGTCCACTGATACCCCATTACCTGACACAACATGGCCAAGAAACTGCACCTCTTGAAGCCAAAACTCACACTTCGAGAATTTAGCAAATAAATGGTGTTCCCTCAAAATCTGTTACACAGTCCGTAGATGAAAGGCATGCTCATCCTCAGAAGCTGAATAAATCAAAATATCATCAACAAACACCACAACAAACTTATCTAAATAAGGACTAAAAAAGTGATGCATCAAGTCCATGAATGTCGTCGGGGCATTTGTCACACCGAACGGCATAACCATGAACTCATAATGGCCATAAAGAGTGCGAAAAGGTGTCTTCGCCACATCCTCCTCCAATACTCTCAACTGATGATACCCCGATCTAAGATCAATCTTCGAGAAATATCTCGAACTATTAAGCTGATCAAACAAGTCATCTATCCTGGGTAACGGGTACTTGTTCTTGATAGTGACCTTGTTCAACCTCCTATAGTCCACACACAAATGCAATGTCTCATCCTTCTTCTTCGCAAATAGTGTCGAAGCACCCCACAAGGAAGTACTAGGACGAATAAAAGCCTTACCCAACAAATCAGTCAACTGCTCCTTCGGCTCTCTCAACTCAGCTGGAGCCATACGGTAAGGTGGAATAGAAATAGGCATAGTGCCTGGGATAAGCTCTATTGTGAACTCTATCTCTTGTCTCGGTGGTAGACTAGTCAAGTCATCTGGGAAGACATCTGAAAATTCATCCACTATGGGAGGTAACACACTCTCTATAGTCCTACCCCCATCTACTACCAAACTAGCCAACACGTAACTATGACCACCCCAACTCCTCGAGTCATACAAGGGTGGAACTAAGAAATCTCCACGATCTCCCATGAAATAGAAGCTATCTCCCTCAAGAGTACACACTGTCACTCTCCCCCTATAACAATCTATACTCCCCTGAAAAGCAAACAACCAATCCATCCCCAAAATAATATCAAAATCAGACATGTCAAGCAGAATGAAGTCAAAATAAATGATGCGATCAGCTATCTCTATCGGGAAATCTCTACAGATCCTTGTCAATATCACATTACCCCCAACTGGGGTGTCAACATGCAATGGTGGGTCTAACTGATCTATGTCCAACCCCAATGTCATGGCAAGCATGACAAATATGAATGAATGAGATGCACCCGAGTCTATCAGCATGCTAACTCATGAACTAAACACAAGGAATGTACCTCGAACCACTAAAGGTCCAGAAGTAGATGTCTCTGGTGTGGCCACTATATAAACACGACCCTGAGTAGTCTGGCCCTGCCTACCTCCCCATCTCTGTCCCTGTTGACCTCCTCCCCTCTATCTGGGAGCTCTAACACTCTGTGCAGAGGGTGCAAACTGGAGATATGGTGCCAGAGGTCTATGACCTAATTGTGGCTGTGATAGAAGCACCTGAGTATGCTGATAGTAATGTGGCCTCTACAAGCTCAGTGAAGTTTGCCCCTGAGGACAGTTGGCCCTAACATGACCCATCTGGTGACAAGTGTTGCAACACTGTAGAGCTCCCCACCCCTAACCCTGTACCGGTGGTGAAAATGATCCCTGGCTCGATCCAGCTCTGCGCCCCTGACAAGGATCTCTCTGGGGGCAATCGGCCATTGTATGGCCAAGCTGTCCACACTGATAACAAGTAAGAGGCCTCTGAGGTACTCCCCCCTGGAAAAAAATAGGCATAGGAGGTTGAGGAACTAAAAACTTGGCAGGTTGCTGCGATGTCTGTGCAGAAGAAGCACCAGTCCTGTACCTCTTTGCCAGTCCCCTACTAGTGTAAACTGGGACAGATGTAGAAGCCTAAGCTACAACTGCCCCACTCTCCTTCCAGGACTCTCTAATCCCTCTATGGTCGGCCAACTCCCTCTCAACCTTGGTGACCCCGATCACTACCTCATCGTAGGTCTCCATAATGTGACATGCCAGTTTATCTTTGATGGAGGTCTTCAACCCCCTAACAAAGTGAAGGACCCTCAGTCGTTCCTCTCGAATGACATAGGGGAAAAATCTCCCCAATGAAGTAAATCGAGACTCATACTGAGTCATCGTCATGTCTCGCTGTAGGAGAGCCATGAACTCATCCATATATCCAATCTGTGTAGTCTCGGAAAAATAGTGGTCATTGAACAAGGCCACAAAGGCATCCTATCCCTCCCTGAAACTGTCTATCCGGTGAGTAGCTATTCTCTACCACTAACTAGCCAACTCAGTAAACTGAAAGGTGGCACACATGATCCTCAAATACAGCACCACGATCGCCTGCGAGTCTAGGACCCTAGTGATATGCTCTAACCACTCCTCAGCTACTAGAGGGTCAGGCTATCCAGCAAAAGTAGGAGGTCTCATCCTCTGGAATGCCTTCATTACTTAGGTATCCCTGGTCTCGCCACCTATAGTCCTGGTGTCCTGCATGGCTCATAAACACTCCTGTAAAATGGTCGCCACATCTCTGGCGCCAATGCTCTGCTCCACCTCCTCTGTTGGGGCAGGTGTAGGAGCAGGAGTAGAAGCAATGGCCTCCTCGGCTATGCTGTGAGCAAGAGCAGTAGCTTGGGGCCTACCATGTCGCAATGGTGTTGCCACTCTAGGCCTACCGCTCCTAGGTACTACAGGTTTAGTAGGAGTCCTCTTTGGAGGCATGTGTCTACAAGTCCAAAAAAAAAAAATGAATACCTCTTTTCACATTAGACATAGGCATTTAAAAGAACATGAAACATATACATGTCAACAACTCACACTTCACATGCAACAACCACAACATGTCTTAACATACACCAAACAAGTTATTACACTTAAGATAATACTCACCAAAATTTAAAACCATAAGTCATGGCCCTATTGTGTTCAGCAACATCCCACAGTCTCGAGGTATTCGAACCTAGGCTCTGATACCAAGTTGTCACGCCCCGAATTTCCACAAACCTGGGCAATGAGTGAAAATGGAAAAAAAAAGTAAATGAAAGGTCATTAGGTTGGATAAATTAGTTTCTCATTCAATTTCCATTTTTTTCCAAAGTTTTTCATGCCACTTTTCTTCCATTTTTAGCCTATTTCTTCAAGGTTTCTAAAACCCCCTTTTTGATATCCTTCCCACCTATTTAAAAGGTGTTTTACACACTTAACGAGTCTTTTAATTTTTCATAAAATTTTGACATAACCTCCTTTATTTCCAACCCTTTTTTCCACCTAATATTCACAATATTTCATATATATTATTATATTACAACCCACCCTTACTCGGTGGCCACAATCCATGTAAATTAAACATACATTCTTTGTTCTCAACATATACATTTAATTGTCCCAATATACACATATGATACTCATTACATAAAAATATCCTACATATTGATTGGGTTTACACCCTTACACTTTAAAATGACCTAAGGTCTAAATCCATTATTTTTTCAAATTGAAATACAAGTCATTTGGGCTTATGCACATACATACAAAACATGCCCAAAGGCCAAATATTCATTCAAGTCCCTTTCCGCTCCTTCCTTTAAGACTTCCTCAAGTCTCAAGTATCGGGACCCCCATCTGTAATATGATATCCCATGAATGGGTCAACTCAACTGCTGGTATGAAAAAGTGCTAATGCTAGGAACAAATTTAAGACGTGACATGTGCAAGTGTATATTTTAAAAGTTACAACCCCGTAATCCCTCAATGCTATACAATGTCAATATGCATGACACACTCATGCAATTCTATGCCACCCATGTCTCACTTTACGGTCAGCCCGCGAGTACTATCATTGGTCAGATTTTGAGTTTTTCACCACAGGATCTACACCCACATAATGCATAGCGCCAAATGCTCAACCCACACTATGTTCCAAGGATTCATGTATGTCAAGATGCCATAATTTTTCTCAATGTAAATTCTATGAAATATTTCATCAAACACCTTATCTACATGAATGTGAAGCACCATTCAATGGATTAAACATATGATTAAGCTTCATATTCCTATGAAACATTTCATCAAACACCTTATTTACATAAATGTGAAGCATCATTCAATGGATTTAAACATATGATCAAGCTTCATATTCATTACTTTCACAATTTCTCAAAGAAACTACAAATACACAAACTAATAACTCATGTAATAAATCATAACTCTCAAACCACAAGAGTTTCTATTCATGAACATAAGTTATAATATAATAATCCAACAAATAAGTAATATACACATTCACCATAGCAACAAATTGTCAAGAAACTCAAAGAACACAAAAGTACTTAGACCACTAATTCTAAGTTTTCAAAGCAACTACCAACTAAATGATTTTCTAACATCAAATAAACACCTAAATCATTCAATCAACACATAGGAAGGCAATAAAACTTAAATCTATTCCCAACTTAGTAAAATATCATACCTAAAATGATTTTTCTCAAACCAAGAGAGTTGTGTTCGCTTTATAGCTGAACCAATCAGTGAGAATGTAGCCCTTGTTGAGAGGAACAACTTCTTAGAAGGAAGTTTTGCAAGAATCTTGGCCTAGGAATGAGTTTTGGTGGCTTGAAGATTGAAGAACCTAGGGTTTTCTTCCTCTTTTCCTCCTTGAACGTCTACTGCCCCTTTCTAGACCAAAAACACTGATATTTTTACACTAAAGGGCTGTATTTATAGTGGAGGGCAAAGGTGCAAAATGACCCTTTTGCCCTTAATGAATCTGGGACCCCGTTACACTACAACTCGTCTCGAAACGCCTCAATTTGACATTTTATTTTAACCAAAGTTCTTAAAATTATTTTAAATAAAAATTTTTAAAAATATATATTTTCGTTAGTAGCCGGGTTTGACCAGTCCCACCTAAGCCACCTGGGATACCCTTTTTTGTCTAATTTATGAAATTATTTTCGTTTAAGCTCAAATTCGCACAGTAGGTGTATTTTAACATTATAACCATGTTTCTCCTCTATGACATACTCCAATTATGCTCCTAAATATGATTTATACCTAAATGATGCATATGTAGTGCCCTACCGGCAAATGGTGCATGAATAGTGCCCTACCGGCAAAACTGAAAAATTTATCCTTACTTTTCAGATCTCTACATATTCAATCTCTACAAACATCCCCAATTTCTTAAATGCCCATTATTATCATAAAGCATATAATTACATTTCACAATCTCTACTAAACATGTTATATCATTTTCATTTCAAATAACATACTTAATCATTCATTGACATTTTATTAAAAACCTATAAGGCTCAATGATTATGTAAACACATAGCATGCTCAAATCAACATATTCTTCATACAACTCATAACCAAGCAATTTCATCAAAACTCAATCATGCAATATCTGGTTTAAACATATTCTTATACCCATTTTTTATATTTCAACTGCACTAGGTATGTGTTATACATGAGAATATATCTCTAACACCCTACCCATTTCATATTTCAACACTAGGTTGAAAATAAACCTAGTGAGGAAAGGAGCCATACTTCTTGTAGCGTATATAAGTGTAGAGGAAACCCCAAAGATCCCAAATCACGTTTCCAAAGCTTTATCCCAAAATTCCCATTCTTGACACTTGGGAGAAACTCATGATCTTTAGTATTTATGTGTAGCTCTCATCGCATATAACAACATTTGTGGTTCGAATAGATCCAATGGTTGGATCGTCGTAGATCGGATGAATAACTTGGAAGAACCCTTGGCTTTATCTCTCTTCTTCCTCTCTCTCTTTTTTCTAGAAAGGCATGTGTAGAATTGGAGAAAATATGATTTTTTTCCCTTTTTATACCCCTTGGATACTTGGTGCACAACGTGTCACACGTCTCTCTTTTTCTAATCAAATCTTATCTTGAATCAATTAAATCTTGTTTCATTTTAGGTTTAGTACATTTTTATTGAACCAAATTTAAATTATTTCTCGTGTTTCAAAATTATATCCTAATTGTGTTTATTTTAGCCACGCGACGTCTGATAGCATCATAAAATGTAAAAAATTCGTTGTCTTGGAATTTAACAAAAATTGACAAGGTAGCTAGATTTTGTGAGACGAATCCAAATGCGAGGTCTGTTTTTTCATCTGAGTTCTAGAAAATTTTGATTTTTTAATCTGTACTGCAAAAACTAATTACTTTCTATCCCTTTTAATAAAATTTTAAATATTTCCAAGTTTTACAAAGTCTGCACATTGATTCATTGTTATAACAAAAAAATTGATTCTCTTCATAAGAACCAGACTTGGGAATTAGTGAGACATCCTAAGGGTGTGAAGGTTGTTGGTTGTAAATGAGTTTTGAGATAAAAGAAGGAATCCCAAGGGTTGAATTTGCAAGGTACAAGGCATGATTAGTTGCAAAGGGCTACAATCAAAGAAATGGTGTGAACTTCAATGAACTTTTTTCACTTGTTTTGCAATATAGCTCTATTTGTGTATTACTTGTAATGGTTGCTTCACTCGATGTAGAGCATGATCAACTTGATGTAAAAATACCTTTTCTACATGGGGAGCTTGAAGAGACTATTTACAAGCATCAACCAAAGGATTTATTATTCAAGGTAAATAATATCATGTTTGCTTGTCGAAGAAATCATTACTTGGTTTCAAAAAAATTCTAAGGCAATGGTACAAGCATTTTGATACCTTTATAATTGGTCATGGTTACTGTAGAAATAATTATGTGTATCATAGGTAGTTGTTAGATGATTCTTTGATATATTTGTTATTTTATGTGGATAAGAAAGCAGGTATTTTGTATTTATTTAACAAGAAATAATTGAGAAAATTATTAAGCGGTTTGGTATGCAAAATTCAAAACACGTAAGTACTTCACTTTTCGCTCATTTTAGGTCTTCAACAGCTTCCCACCACATAGTGAGACTGAAGAATAGTTTATGTCTCATGTCCTTTATTTCTAGTGTAGTTGAGAGCCTCATGTATGCTATGGTTTGTACTTATTCAGATATTTTGCAAGTAATTAATGTGGCTAGCCATTACATAGCTAATCATGAGAAAGTTCATTAGCAAGTTGTTAAATGGATATTTCGTTGTTTGAGAGGAACTACAGATATTGGCTTAGTCTTTGGTAGAAAAGATAGCTTCGATTCTATTGTTATTGGTAATGTTTATTTAGATTATGTGGGTGATCTACATAAGAGGATATCTTTGACAGGTTATGTTTCAACTCTTTTTTGGGTGCATTATAAGTTGGAGGACGACCCTACAATCTACGGCTCCTTTGTCTACAACAGAGGCAAACTACATGGCAATATTAAAGGCAATTAAAGAAGTTATTTGGTTGAGAGGACTGATCACTGTCGTGGGTTTTTCAACAGGAAGTTAGTACTATTTTTTGTGATAGTCAAAGTGCAATACATTTGACTTAAAATTAAATATATCATAAAAGAATCAAGCACATTTGCGAGACCCGAGAAAACTAATTGGACATTTTATTTTGTGTCGGGGGTTTAAATTCGAGTACTTATTTTAGTCATTAGATTTAAAATGAAATTGTTGAAACCACAAAGAAATATCTTCACTTATTTCAGATTGGTACGTCAAATTTCAGGGACGAAATTCCTAAGGAGGGAAAAATTGAAAGACCTGAGCACGCATGACAAACATATAATATTTGTAATAAGCATATTCACATGTGGCATGCATATGTAGGATTGACAACCAATATTTAATTACGAGTAATAATATGAGATCTGAACCTAAACGATGAATATTTTAATAGTCAAAGATAATTTTATAAACAATGATTATAGGGGAAATTATTTTATTTAAAGTATAAAAAGTTAAATACAAACGTTGACATGTGATATGACTTTATTATTTTATGTACGCTAGCGTATTTGGAATTAATCAGGTGACAAGCATGTGACATCAATTTATTACTATAAAAATAAAATGTGTTAGTATGTACAATATTTTTTGGATATATATGTATATATATACATTTCCATGTATATACACTTCGGGTACGTCAGGGGTGGATCTTGGCAACCGGTAGACTACGGGCAGCAGGTCTACAAAGGTGAAGAGAATTACTCAAATTCTCGAAGGAATTTTTTTTTTGGTTTTAAAATTGGGATTCTGTAGGTTCGTGGTGGCTCGTTGGAGCTGTAAGGAGTTCATACCTGTGGTATAAATTTCTGAAACTTTTTTTTTCTTCTGGGTCGAAAACTTGAATTCCGTTCCTTTGAAGGAATTGGTCGGCTTCCTCACAAAAGCGAATGTGTAGTGTGTGTGTGTATAAATATACATACAAAAAAATGGGTATGTACATGGAAGTGTGTGTGTGTGTATATATATATATATATATATATATATATATATATATATATATATATATATATATATATATATATATATATATATATATAAACGTATATAAAATAAGTGGCAATAATGGAAGATTCCACTTAGCAAGGCATGTCTTGCATGCAAAAACAAAAAAAACAAAACAAAACGAGAAGTGTTGCTAGAAGATTTCAGCAAGAACAAGAACCAAAAAGAAGAAGAAACCAAGGGAAGAAGAAGGAAAGAAAAAAAAGTGTGGGTGCAAATGTAAGAATTGTGATCCATTTCTTTCTTCTAAAATGTAGAAATCCAACTCTAATATATACATTTTGAGTGTTGCATGTGTTTAAAGTATGGTATTTGGTACGTGTTTGGATGGTGTATATACATATGTGTGTGTGTATGATGTTTTGTATAAGTTTTAATTAATGCATGAAGGATTCACCTTAATATTTATGTGGGTATGTGAATTAAGTTAGAGTTGTTGTATGTGGGTTGAATTTTGGTTAAGAAAGATTGTAATTTGGTGGGTAATACGAAATTTTCTAAATTTTTCGTGAATTTTCATGAATAATTAATTATAAGAAAGCATGCAATCTTATGATTTTATGGGAAATTATGTAGATTCAAGCATATTTTTTATTACTTTAATTTTATGAGAAAAGTTTACCTTGGATGTAATGTATTCAAGTAGGAAATTTCACTGGCTGTGAATAGAATATTTTTGGTGACTCAAATTGATCATAACTACTAGTTTAATCGAGTCAAATAATTAATATTACTAGGTGTGAATGAGTTATTAAATACGATCTGATTAAATGACAAAACTTAATTCGAGTAACCAAATCGAGTAAAAGCAGTACTATTTATTAATACTCAAATGAAATTGTCAATATTGAGTGCTAGTTTCGAAGATGAGCACTACCAAGAACACTACCCAAAAGCTCCAGTGTAGGAGTCATTTATCAGATAGAATTTTCCACGAGGTAGGTGCACCACCTACAACTTTTTGTGATAATTTATTAGGCTTTTAAATATATATTTTTGCTATGGTTATTGTAGGGAATAATTAATTGAGTGGAGACACACGACAGTGTTATGAGAGTCGTTTAAGTGACAAGAGAGGATTGTGTGATTTGGATCATCTACGTAACATGAATTATTTATATGACTGGAGTCATCTACGTGATGGGATTTGATTATGTGGTGGAGTCGTCTAAGTAACGTAATCAAAAACTCTCTGTGATGTAGGTCGTCTGCAGGATATAAACCATTAATATGGCTTGGGTTGTCCCAATGATGAATGATATCTATGAGGTGACACATGCTTGCGATATATGTGGCCTATGTGGCGCAAGAATATACGCAACGAAATATAACCTGGGTGGCGGTTGTTGTGTAAGACCCGTATTAAAAATTAATTAAGGATACTATTATATTAAGAGTTCTCCTAAAATGAATAAAATGATGGTAGAAATTTAGAAGCATTGTTGAAAGCTTGATCATGAAGTTTGAGTTCCAAATGAATTGACTTTCGGGTCAAACTTGGTTTCGAAGATGTGTAAGCTTAAGAAGGGTGATTAGGTAAGTTTCTAAATGTTTCTAGGTCAAGATAATGCCTCTATTGAATCTGGAAGGTCGAAAAATATTGGGAGAGATAATATGGGGTGTATTAGAAGTTAGGAAGTATTTTGGAGTTAAAACCTATTTTGGAGAGAATTTGGGTAGAAAAGAATTTGACACTACCTTAGTATTGTAGCCGTAACTTTTTCCTAACTCCAATTGATCTAATTTTTGGACAGTAGACACTAGACTTCAAGGGCTACAAAAGTGTATTTCATGAAATTTTTGAATCGGCTTCTAAATAGGTCAAAATTGATCATGAAATTGAGGGTATTTTGTCACCTGCGTCCAGACGAGAATAGACATGCGTCTGGACGCGTTTCATAGAAAATTGGGCTCAAAAACACGCGTCTGGATGTGCCAAGCCGGGTGCTTCATGTAAAATCTGGGTAAATTTAAACTTTTTATAAAAAAAAGGGCAAAACGATAATTTTTCACTATGATACGAGGTTGAAAACTTGAATTTTATAGATCTCAAATGACAAAATGGACCTCACCGTTGGATTCGTCTCGCAAAATCTAGTTATCCCATCAAATTTCATTGAATTCTGAGATAGTCGAATTTTTTACGTTTTACGAGGCGATCGAGTCTCAGGTGACCCAAAAACGGTATTTTTAAATGAAATTTTGAAAGTTGAAAAAAAATTTAAGGCAAATGAAAATAAAAATATTTTGAACTTGAACCGAAACGAAATTTAATCGTTTCGGGGCAAGAACGGAACCGACAAAAAGAGACCGTATGGCGCGTTGTGGGCAAAATATTCTAAAACTATAAATAGGGGGAGAATCTTATTTTTGCCCCATTTTTCTCAGCCAATTCACGTTGAAGAAAATAAAAGAGGGAGGGAAAGAGCTTGAATTCTCCACCTTCTTTCTACAATCTATAAGATTTTAGTGCTCAAGTTCGCTCGAGCCAAGAACAAAAGTCGTTCTCCTCGCCAAGGGCTACGCGATCACACCAAAAACGATGGGTTTCACCGAAGGTTGAATTTTTTTTTTTGGGGAAGTGAGGATTCAATATTGTTTTGGGTTCTTGGGGCTTTCCAACGTCGTTTTACGATTCAAAAGGTAAGGTTTCCTCTACTTTGGTTGATTTCTAAACTAGGTGTCTGTATGAAGTGTTTAGAAGTATAGAATAATATGACTTGCCTATAGCCATGGAAATAAGGAAATGGACATAGAAATGACCTAGACCAATTTCTAGCATGACTTTGATATGTGGACGTATTTATGTAAACTCTTGAAAATTTGGTTTATGTGGGCATGCTATGTGTTTATATTGTACCTTGTGATTTAAATGTGTTATTGACATGGATATTGTTGTAACATGCTTGTGAATTGTGATGGAATTTGGTAATTATATGCTTAGGATATAAATTGACATGACATATGTTGAAATATGTGGTTTCGGTTGTCCATATGACATTCATTACGTATACGACATGACATTGTTATGTAATGGTTCATTGCATTGCATTTGCACGGAGACCTCACATCATGTGGGTGTGTGTGCATGGTTGACGTCGTCACTCCATTGGTGGATGACGAATGAACTTGGAAAAAGTTGTATCGATGATCCGACTAAGTCACACGGTTGTATGGCAAATTGGGTCGGGAGTTAGCAAGAAGGGCTAGAATATCCCTCGAGTGAGAGGCCCGGTGATTGGATTCACACTCTGTTGGTATAAGAGTTCATAAAGTGTGTCGGTGTACAGGAAACCGTAGGTTGAAGTCCTTGAATTCCGTGTGGGCTAGGTGTTGTTGGTGTAAGTCCATAAATACCCATCCCAAGAAAGACCCTGGAATTGTGAATGTTATTGATGTGAACATAAATGATGGTTTAATACACTTTGGCATTGCATTGTGTTGAGGAGTCGGGTATGACTCGGGTTGTGGTGCATGAGTGAGTCTCATCTCATTTCATCGCGTGGTATGAATTTATTCACATAGATATTAGCATGTGTTGAGGAGTTGGGAAGGGTTCGTGTTGATATACGTGAATGAGTCTCACCTCATTTCATGGCATGACATTGTAAAATTCCATCATTGAAATGCATATTCTTGCTTGGAATAGAAAATGATGGTTAAGTGTTGCACATAAACATTGTATATGCATCTATAGAGGGAGTAACCTCTGTAGGAAATATTCTATTGGGTGTTGGATCACCCTATATGGAAAAACATTTTAGGTGCAGGATACACGCAAGTGGACGGCTCTCATTCGGAGCCTTAAGGGTGAAGAGGAGCCGACATATGGTCTTTAACCTTGACTGTTTTGTAAACTCTTGTTAAAACTACATTTTGGCATGTAAATATATGTAAATTAAATGTAATGAACTTGTACAAATGAGGTTTTATGTGAAAAACTTCATTATATGTGTTTTGGGTGAAAATTAGATGGATTGGAAATGATTGAAAATCGAAAACAGGTGAAACAGGGAAGAACTGGCAAAGCGTACCAGTACGCATACCGGTACGGTGAGGTCCAGTAGGCAAACCGTACCGATACATGTACCGGTACACTTTCCAACAATCAAAATTTTAAAATTATTTTGCTATGCAATTGGACTTTGGTTTCCTTGGTTCCAATGATACAAATGGACATTAAATGATATATATTGGGGTATATTGAATCTCAGTTGGATTAAATGATTAAAGGAACACGGGTTACACATGTGAGTTATAATCCCAGGATAAAGGGATACTATTAACGTGATGTCGGATTGTACAGTAATTCACGGGCAATTACACTAGTTAACGGGTGGTCGATGGTGCAAAAAAGACCTCTAGTTTTAGGGGCGTCACAGCTTAGTATCAGAGCTTAGGTATACGATTTACCTAGGGCTGTTGGGCATGAGTTTAGACCATTGCATTCATTGTGAATTGCATGTTATGTGTTATGTGAATAATATACATGGTGAAATGTATATGGAAAAATGATCACTAGGGTTAGAAAACAGAACCTTGGGATTCAGAAAATAAGGGAACGGGATAGTTCAAGGTGTAAAGGTCTACTAGTAGGTGGCATAAGCTCTACTAAGGAGATAGGGAGATAAATCTCAGAGTTCAAAGTTAGTCCCTACTTCGGGATCCTAAATTAGTGCTCTATTGCTATCTAACATGTGTGTAAATGGCTAGTAGAGGAAGAGGACGTCGAGGCAATGGGTGGGACAATAATTAACCACCACCCGCCTTTGACCATCAAGCCTTCGTGGAGGCTATTGGTACTGCAGCTGCCACCATTGCACAGGCTAGTGTTGCAGCTGCAACCATTGCATAGGCTAGTGCAAGTGTGGGACAAAGAGGCTCGAGTAACCTCTAGAGGTTCAAGACACATAAGCCTCCGATTTTTAAGGGAGGGGCAGATTCGATGGTTATCGATCATTGGTTCTGGCAAGTTCATAAAATTTTAGAGGCAATAGAGATCACTTTCGATGCCACAAAAATTAGGCTAGCTGCATTCCAGCTTGAGGGAGAAGCCCAACTGTGGTGGGAGTGGGCAAAGGACTCCAAGAACTTGAAGGAAATGACATGGGGAGAGTTCTGGGAGCCCTTCATGGGAAAGTATTTCCTACCAGCCGCTAGACATGCAAAGGCCGGGAATTCTTAGATTTGAGACAGGGAACAATGACGGTGCTAGAATACGTGGCCAAGTTCACGGAGTTGGCTCGTTTTGCTGATGACTACGTGGCCACAGATATAGCCAAGGTGAGGAAGTTTGAGGATGGTCTGAATTTATCCATCCGGGGTAAAATTGTAAGTCATTGCCTGCAAAACATGGATTCAATGGTCACAACAGCCATGTTCATTGAGAGAGAAGTTGAGAATGCACAGAACATCTGGGAAACGGGTGCCAAGGACAGGAAGAAGAAGGGTCAATCCTCTTCTTCTAGTTCAGAAAAGAGACAAAGGACATCTGCTACACAGGGACAGGGCCGTAGCCATCAAGGCCAAGGCCAAGGTCGATTCTCCCAAGGTGGGGGAAACCCAATACAACTTATCAGGCTAGTCAACGGAGATGTTTCCATTGCCATCAGTCGGGTCATATAAAGCGAGATTGCCCTTAGAAGCAAGGATCCTAGAGTTATGAGTCATCTCAGTCCCAAACTTCGGTGGGGCAACCATAGACACATTATACTCCTCACTACCTTATCATGGGCCAGGGGAGCCAGTATCAGTTCCAGGGTGCTACACAGGCCCCTATTACTCCACAAGCAGGCCAAATGGGCCAGGGCATGGGTCGAGGCTGAGGACATGGCTCACAAGTCGGTACTTCAGGGACCCAAGGGCGTGTCTACGCCATTATGCCACAAATTAAGCCGACAGAACAGTCGGTAATACAGGGTACATTTTTACTTTCTCGCTTATGGGCAAGGGTGTTATTTGACTCGAGTGCATCTCATTCATTCATATCAGCATCATGTGTGAAAGACTTGGGCATAGAGGTTGAGACCTTGGAAGAGCCATTGCATGTGAGTTTTCCCCTAGGAGCTAGGGTGAGAGTTGATCAGATATCTCGGGATTATGAGTTAGAGATCTCGAGGATTCTATTCACCGTGGACCTTAGGGTCATAGACATGTCAGAGTTCGATGTTATCCTCGGGATGGATTGGTTGGAGGCACATCGAGTCGTCATTGATTGTAATTGGAAGAAGGTCATTGCTTATACGCCTGATAGTGTTTGTTTCAAGTTCCAGGAGAAAAAGCGTGATGCTTTACCCCAAGTCGTGTATGATTCCCATTGGCACGGACAGTTGATGGATTGGTTTGCAAGCCTTACCTTGGAAGACGAGGCAAAATAGGAGTTGGGTCTACCTCGGGTTGTATGTGAATATAAGGATGTTTCTTCGGATGAACTACTAGGATTACCTCCACATAGGGAGGTTGACTTCACCATTGAGTTACATCCTGGCACATCACCCATTTCTATGACTCCACATAGGATGACACCAGTTGAGTTGCAAGAACTCAAAGTCCAATTGCAAGAATTGTTGGACAGGGGATTTATTAGACCGAGCACTTCACCTTGGGGTGCTTCGGTATTATTTGCCAAAAAGAAGGACAAGACCCTTCGATTGTGCATAGACTATCGACAGTTGAATCGGATCACTATCAAGAATAGGTACCCTTTGCCAAGGATTGATGACCTGTTTGATCAGCTGAGAGGAGCGCGAGTCTACTCCAAGATAGATCCTCGCACCGGTTATCATCAGTTGAGGATTAGGGAGGCAAATATCCCTAAGACGGCATTTAGAATGCGTTACAGGCATTTCGAGTTCACTGTGATACCATTTGGATTTATGAATACGCCAGCGGCATTCATGGATCTCATGCATTGGGTGTTTCAACCCTATCTAGATCAGTTCGTCGTGGTATTTGTCAACGACATCTTGATCTACTCTAAGTCTGAGGAGGAGCATGAGGATCACTTGAGGGTTGTTCTCCAGACCTTGAGAGAGCACCAGTTGTATGCCAAATTCAGTAAGTGTGAATTTTGGCTTATGGAAGTAAAGTTTTTGGGACACGTGGTGTCGGCTTCGGGTGTATTTGTGGACCTGGAGAAGGTTGAGGAAGTAATGAGTTGGGAGAGGCCGAAGACAGTCTTCGAGATATGTAGTTTCTTGGGATTGGCAAGGTATTACAAGAGGTTCATCAAAGAATTCTCCTAATTAGCTGCACCTATGACGAGATTGACCCGAAAGGGGGTCAAATTTAAGTGGAATGATTTATGTGAGAAAGCATTCCAGGAACTAAAGAGAAGGCTCACTTCAACCCCCATTTTGATAGTTCTGAAGATGGGACATATGTACACGGTCTATTGTGATGCTTTTAGAGACGGATTGGGTTGCGTTTTGATACAGTCCGGGAGGGTAGTGGCTTATGGTTCTCGGTAATTAAAAAACCATGAAAAGAATTATCCTACGCATGACATGGAGTTGGCGGCCATTGTCTTTGCCTTGAAGGCTTGGTGCCACTATTTATATGATGAGAAATTCGAGGTGTTTTTAGACCACAAAAGTCTAAAGTACATTTTTACACAACAGGACCTCAACATGAGGCAACGTAGGTGGATGGAGTATCTGGAGGACTATGACTTTACTTTGCATTACCATCCTGATAAGGCAAATGTGGTGGCTGATGCACCCAGCCGGAAGTTACGAGCAGTTGTGGCTAGTGTGACTTCCCAAGAATGGTAGATGCTCGAGACTGTGGGACAGTTTGGGCTACGCTATATAGGTTAGGCTCAGGGCACTTTGGGGAGTTTGGTGGCTACGCCTTCCTTATTGAGCAGAGTGATCGAGTCCCAAGGACAGGAGATGAAGATATTGTCCATCAGGGACTAGGTACAGTCGGGTACAGGTGACGAGTGTTGGACCATTCACTTAGATGATGGCAGTCTTCGGTATAGGGGAAAGGTTGTAGTTCCCCAGTTAGCGGATTTGAGGGAGGAGATCCTTAGGGAGTTTCATTTCTCCTGATTTGTTGTGCATCTAGGAGGCACAAAGATGTACCAAGATCTTCATCGCCAGTATTATTGGAGCGAGACAAAGAAACACGTTGGAGATTTTGTCAGACGATGTCTCACGTGTTAGCAGATCAAGGCTGAGCACCAGAGATCAGCGGGGTTGCTCCAGCCTTTGAAAGTGGTTGAGTGGAAGTGAAAAGATGTCACAATGGATTTTGTGACCTACTTGTCATGAACATCAGGAGGGCATGACGCAGTATGGGTGATAGTAGACTGACTTACAAAGTCGGCATACTTTTTGGCTATGCGGATGACCCTCACACTAGAGGGAATCTGTAGGTTGTATACACGGGTGATTGTTCAGTTGCATGGGATGCCCGTATCTATAGTATCGAATCAAGATCCCAGGTTTACGACTTATTTTTAGGAGAATTTTCAACAAGCCATGGGGATATAGTTGATGATGAGCACTATTTTTCATCCCCACACGGACAGCCAGTCGAAGGAGCCATCCAAACTTTAGAGGACATGCTATGGGCATGCGTCCTAGATCTAAAGGGTAGCTAGAAAGAACACCTACCCTTAGTGGAGTTCGCCTATAAGGCATTATATGGGAGGCCTTGTCGTTCTCCAGTTTGTTGGACGGAGGTGGGAAAAAGATCATCTACGGGTCCAAATTTGATCAGAGACACCTCGAAGAAGGTGGACTTGATACAAAAGCATCTTCTTGAGGCTCAAAGTTGGTAGAAGAGCTACTCTAACAGATGGCGGCAACCTCTGGAGTTTGAGGTGGGAGATCACATTTTCTTGAAGGTGACGCCTAAGAGGGGAGTGGTCAATTTCAAAAAATAGGAGAAGCTGTCACCGAGATTTATCGGCCCCTTCAAGGTACCCCAGAGGATGGGTACAGTGGCTTACAAATTGACGTTACAGCCAAATTTATCGAGTGTTCACGCAGTGTTCCATATCTCTATGCTCCAGAAGCATACTCCAGATCCGTCACATGTAGTGGATTGGGGTGAATTGACTGTTGATGCGGATGGAACCTTCGAGGAGGGACCGGTGCATATCATGGATAGTCGAGAGCATGTTTTGCGAGGTAAGACCGTACAGCTAGTGAAGGTGCTATGACAGCACCGAGGAGTGATGAAGGCAACATGGGAGCACGAGGATACCATACGTACCAACTATTCGTTCCTGTTCGATGATGGAGGTACAAGTTTTATAAGTTTAAGTATAATATTAATGTTGCATATGCAAGCGTTTAAGTGTGTATGTGTGTGTGTGTGTGAATTTCAGGGACGAAATATTTTCAAAGGGGAAAGAATGTAAAACCCGGATAAATTTAAACTTTTTATGAAAAAGGAAAAAATTGTAATTTGCCACTACGATACGGGTTAAAATCTAAAATTTTCTAAATCTCGACTGACAAAACAGACCTCACCGTTGCATTCGTCTCGCGAAATCTAGTTACCCCGTCAAATTTCATTGAATTTTGAAATTGTCAAATTTTTTACGTTTTACGAGGCAGTCGAGTCTCGGGTGACCCAAAAACGGAATTTTTAAATAAAATTTTAAAATTTTAAAAATAATTTAAGTCAAATTAAAATAAAAATATTTTGAACTTGAACCAGAACGAAATTTAATCGTTTCGAAAGAAAAACAGAACCCAAAAAAAGAGACCGTGTGGCGCGTTGTGGGCCAAGTATTCTAAAACTATAAATAAGGGGAAAATCTGATTTTTGCCCCATTTTGCTCAGACAGTTCATGTTGAAGAAAAGAAGAGAGGGAAAGAGCTTGAATTCTCCACCTTCTCTCTATGATCTACAAGATTCTAGTGCTCAAATCCGCTCGGGCCAAGAACAAAAGTCATTCTCCTTACTGAGGACTGCACGACCACACCAAACATAAAGGGTTTCACCAAAGGTTGAAAAATAAAATTTTGGGGAAGTGAGGATTCAAGATTGTTTTGGGTTCTTGGGGCTTCCCAACGTCGTTTTACGCTTCAAGAGGTAGGGTTCTCTCCTACTATGATTGATTTCTAACCTAGGTGTCTGTATGAAATGGTTAGAAGTATAGAATAATATATGGCTTACCTATAGCCATAAAAATAAAGAAATGGATATAGAAATGACCTAGACCAATTTCCAGCATAACTTTGATATGTGGAAGTATTTATGTAAACTCTTGAAAATTTGGTTTATGCGGGCATGCTAGGTGTTTATATTGTGCCTTGTGATTTAAGTGTGTTATTGACATGGATATTATGGTAACATGCTTGTGAATTGTGATGGAATTTGGTAATTATATGCTAAGGATATAAATTGTCATGACATATGTTGAAATATGTGGTTTCGATTGTCCATATGGCATTCATTACGTATGCGACATGACATTGTTATGCAATGGTTCATTAAATTGCATTTGCACGGAGACCTCGCATCATGTGGGTGTGTGTGCATGGTTGACGTCGTCACCCCATTGGTGAATAACGAGTGGACTTGGAAAAAGTTGGATCGACGATCCGACTAAGTCACACGATTGTATGGAAAATTGGGTCAGGGTTAGCAAGAAAGACTAGAATATCTCTTGGGTGAGAGGCCCAGTGATTGGATTCGCACTCCATTGGTATAAGAGTCCATAAAATGTGTCGGTGTACGCAAAATCGTGGTTGAAGTCCTTAAATTATGTGTCAGTTGGGTACCGTTGGTGTAAGTCCATGAAAACCCACCCCAAGAAAGACCCTGGAATTGTGAATGTCATTGATGTGAACATAAATGACGATTTAATATACTTTGGCATTGCATTGTGTTAAGGAGTTAGGTACAACTCGGGTTGTGGTGCATGAGTGAGTCTCATCTCATATCATCGCATGGTATGGATTCATTCACATGGATATTAGCATGTGTTAAGGAGCCGGGAAGGCTCGTGTTGATGTGCGTTAGTGAGTCTCACCTTATTTCATGACATGGCATAGTAAAATTTTATCATTGAAATGAATATTCTTGCTTAGAATGAAAAATGATGGTTAAGTGTTACACATAAACATTGCATATGCATCTAGGAAGGGAATAACCTCTATAGGAAATATTCTACTGGGCGTTGGCTCACCCTATACAAAAAATATTTCAGGTGCGGGATACACACAGGTGGACGGCTTTCATTCGGGGCCTCAAGGGTGAAGAGGAGCTGACATGTGGCCTTTAACCTTGACTGTTTTGTAAACTCTTATTAAAACTACGTTTTGACATGTAAATTAAATGTAATGAACTTGTACAAACGAGGTTTTACGTCAAAAACTCCATTATATGTGTTTTGGGTGAAAATGAGATGGTTTGGAAATGATTGGAAATCGAAAACAGGTGAAACATGGAAGAACTAGCAAAGTGTACCGGTACGGTGAGGTCTAGTAGGTAAATTGTACCGGCACGCATACCGGTACACTTTTCAAAAATCAAAAATTTTAAATTATTTTGCTATGCAATTGGACTTTGGTTTTCTTGGTTCCAATGATACAAATGGACATTAAATGATATATATTGGGGTATATTGAACCTCAGTTGGATTAAATGATTAAAGGAACACGGGTTACACGTGTGAGTTATAATCCCGGGTAAATGGATACTATTAACGTGATGTCGGATTGTACAGCAAATCACGAACAATTCCGCGGGTTGACAGGTAGTCAACGGTGCAAAAAGTACCCCCGATTTTAGGGGCATCGCACTTCACATCCCAGACCTATTTAGGGGTGCTTTCTCCAATTTTTCTCTGATTTCATCAATTCTATCCTAGAGAGTCTTAGAGAGGAAGAAGGAAGGGGAAAAACAAGAGATTGAAGTGTTGATTCAAGTTGGGAAAAATCAAATTTTCTAGTTCTCACACAAAAGCTAAGGAAATAAGGTAAAGGATTCTTCTCAAGTCCTTTCATTGGGACTTAGGATATAATTATATATTTTTTCAATCTTCTTGATAATTATATGATAGATATATATGAGTTCTGGATTTCTTTATCATTGAAACATAGTCTTGAACAAAATATATGTTTGGGTTCAAGGAGTATTTGTTCTTGAATTTCCAAAACCCTAACTTTTCCAAAATACATGTTCTATGGTGAAATTCATAGTGATTCTTGATTTCTAAATTCTTATGCTTGATTAAATCATGTTTTCATCTAATTGTTGTTCTTGTTTCAAAGAAATTGGGATTTTTGACAAAACCCTTGAATTTTGAATATCAAAATTATGAAGGTTTTCTTTAGATGATCTCTTGCATAATTTAATTTCCTATTATTGTAGTATATTGAGAATTGGAAAATTGTGATACTTGAATTGGTAATAGAAATTGTGATTGGTTAAGATTGTGGTTGTTGAGAATATTTTGGTTTCATCTCTTGTATGGTTTGTTGTGACGGACTTGAATTGCCTTCGAGATCTGCTGTAGAGTGTTAGAGGTTAGTTTATCCCAGTAGGGGTGAGTCGATTTTCTAACACTTGTAGTGGATTGTTATTTGTGAAAGCAACCACTATTGTTCACGTAAGTTCGAGGCTGAAAGATGGTATACCTTTCTTGGGAAAGATTCGTCAATGCCGTGGGAGACGGTATACGCTCTTCCTTAAATGTTTGAGATTGTGTGGTTGTGATGGGTGAACGAGGTAGAATTGTTGTGTAGGTTTCTGAGAAGCAACCAACATACATGACAATGAGGATGAACCAACATACATGAGAATATGAAATGAAGTTACTGAGTTATTTATTGATTTCTTTAATTTCTTGCAAGTTTATTTATGTCATTGAATTACTGTATTCCATACACTTGAGATCATTACAACTACCATGGTTTTATTCTAAAAAATCTATATATGCTACGTTCCAAAAGAGGCTTGTCATCTTTTATTGTTTTAAACCTTGTTGAGATTTGAGAGGGATTTTCCTACAGAACTTAGTGCTCACCCATTACAAACAACACTCTTTTTAGATTTTGGTTTGCAAGAGGAGCTCAGTGTTGAAGAGTAGGTAGCTTGGGAAGCTCAACTTCATGGGCATGTGAAACCGGAGGGGAATGTCTCAAACTATTCTTTTTATGTCCTAGATTAGAAAGTTTATTTTGAAATAATTTTCATGTTAATGTTTTCTTACTCCGCTACAAGATAATAATTAATTTTGGGAATGTAATTGTCGTAGTTGAGTATATTCTTTTGGATGCAATGGTCATGTTTTGACATATTCTTTTGGATGAAGTTGTAAATATTATAGATGATGAAACAGAATTTTTTTAATCATGAACTTTATTAGTTGCTCTCATGATGTGAATGGTTTTAGATAGTAATGTCGTCCAAGAGAAATTTTGGGGCGTTACATGTTGTTAACAAGGCGATTAGTTTGTGTGCGTGTGGAGTATTCATAGTGTGGAATAATTTAATTATGCAGTAGTAAATAGATGTGTTGTATTTTTGCCAATGTGGTATATATAGATTATGTTTATGTGATGTAAACGAATGTGTATAAGGTGAAGTATAATTTGAAAGTAAGTATTTAATGTGTGGTTAAGGTTGTTCCTTATTAAATAAAGTTTCTTTTATCACTTGTTGTACTCATAGATATTAATCGCATATTTGCTCTTACTAGTGGTATTAATGACTTTCTCAAGAAAAATCGTAAAGACGTGAGGAGTCCATTGCCGAGTCTAGAGGGTCGATTGCGATTTCATCATGGGGGTCATGTTTATATGTCCTTTAAATTCAAATTGTATTATTATATGTCATATTCTTGAGATCAATATTACGGTCTGTAAATAAGCAGGGCTCATGACAAACCATACTAC
This sequence comes from Ilex paraguariensis, assembly GCA_963454935.2. Classification (NCBI taxonomy): domain Eukaryota; kingdom Viridiplantae; phylum Streptophyta; class Magnoliopsida; order Aquifoliales; family Aquifoliaceae; genus Ilex; species Ilex paraguariensis. The sequence goes on along the minus strand of CAUOFW020006247.1, from coordinate 97,754 downwards.
TAAGGGGTTTGATGATTTTTTTTATATGTTTATATTTATATAAAGCAAGGTGTATGAAAAAAAAGGCAAGGATTTTACAGATAGCATTGATGTTAGATATCACTTCCTTCATGAGGTTATGGCTGAGGTTATTGTCACGGTGCAAAAAAGTTACTAAAGCATAGAACTGTTTGAGTTCAAGCATTGCTTGAACTTGATTTGTGTTTGTATTATTTGAATTATACCCTTCATGGTATTTGGTGAAGGCATTCACTTTGGTTGGATGGCTTGATGAAATACAAGCCAAGAGAGAGACTTTTTATATATATACAACTTGTATTCCAAGTCTGAATTGGATTTTATAAGGAGAATTCCATGGGCTGCCCGTTGAGATTAAATTGTTGACACTAAGTGTTTGTGTTGGAACCAAATTCTATAAATTCATGAATTATAGTTGGACTTGGTGACTTAATTGGTTAAGTCTTTGTTTTGCAAGACTTTGGCATAAAGTGGGAATATGGTGGTTTACTCCAACATGTGAGAGGCTTTATGAGAAGTCTTTGACTTTGGTGATGTCTTCACAAGGATTAGAAGAAAAAATGTCTACAGGCTTTAACGAAAGAAGACGTCTTCATTGACTTCAAGTTTGACGTCAATCGCGAAGATTGGCGATTGCTCTATCTTTTCGGTTCCTTTTGAAAAGGACTAAAATATTGTAATTTTGTGATAGGGTGGTGCATGTTCTTTTGCATTTGTTTATGATAACATCTTGCAATCTCTAATCTATAATAGTGAAATATTATTTACTGTGCTTCGTCTGTGTGGACATAGGGTTGTGTGTCAAGCAGAACTATGTAAATTTGTGTGTTCTTGTTTTTCAATATCATTTCGTTATTATTTGTCTGGGGCCTTTGTTAACATGATCACTCCTGCTCCGGAACCACAAAACAGAATAATGTTAGGACTCGTTTGGTTGCCGTATTAAAACTCGATAGATAAGATAAAATAATACAGTCTAAGACAATACAGATGGATTAAAAGACAAAATTAAATATAGTATTAGAATAATACATAATTTTATCTAGTGTTTGACAATACACAATATAAGCATTGAATATGGTTGTTTGGTTAGAGAATTATTTAATCATATTAATGTTGAATTAACATAAATACCTTCAATCAGCGTTTGTTACATTGATGACAACTTGAATTTATCACTTAGGGGTTATAATAGTAAATGTGTAGAATAATACGTTTGAGTTGAATTATAATACCACCTCTTTTGATGGTATTCAAAAATCTCTATAATACAGGTCTATGGTATAAAAAATATATGATAAGTAAACATTTTTAAAATTAATATAGTATCAAATTTACTTATTCAACAAAGTATTAAACCTAATTAAATAAAAAATTATTTAATTCACTCATAATACGTCTACCAAACGAGTCTTTAGTGTTTTATAATGCCAAACAAAATAGACTAAAAAGGGGTTTTTTGGACAACATGATTTTGAAACTAAACTACAGAAGTACTGATAAAATGAGGATGCATAATTACAAAAAAGGTAAGTTGGTTGCTTTATTTATATATTTGACCAATTTGTATGAACTACTACCATATTATTAATTGTCCGAGAAACAATGAATTCATTAATATACAAGTAAAAATTTCAAAAACTACACGTCACTGTCTCAAATTAATACAGTACATCAACTAGTGACTAAAAAAAGACTGATTACACACAGGCTCGTGGTGATGCTTGTCAGATGGACTTCATCATATTTGTTAAAAAAATATCTAGGATTGAAGTCTTCAACTAAATATCAAAACAAATCTCTCTTTCTGTCTCTCTCTCTCTTCCCCCAGCCGGGGCCCCCTAATATATACACACGTCCACTAAACCTACCAAATTGCAAGAAAAATGTTGGGATTCAACGATTGGATTTCAAAATTTTAACCATTTTTAACTTTGAACTATTTAGGAAAATGCAATTCAAAAGACCTATAAACAAGATCCACCCTTCCTTTTTATGAAAAACTCTCGAACTCTGTGCAATCCCTATTTCCCTATGTGAACCACAAAATACCTTCTAAAATAGCACACTTCACCTTATTGCGTTCATACTGTCTAAAATGTCATACAGTTTTTTGTCTTCTACGTGTCCTTTTTATGTCTTTTTTTTTTCTCTCCCTTTCCCCTCTACACCTGAATTTGTCTCCCTTTCTACCTTCCCATCTCTATATATATTGACCAACCACTCTGCACATGGACTTGGGCTTTGGCCAATACCTTCCCCATGGCCCACTTCATCAGTAGGCTAAGTCTGGATGTGGACCACGGGACAAATGTCGATCCAGAATTTCGAAGGGTGGGATGGAATATGTAAAATTTACGGAAAATTGTGAGAAGACACCTTTTAAATTACTTAATTATGAAAAAATATATTGAATAAAATCTTTTGTAGATAAGTATTTTTGACTTGAAACGTGTTGTATTTAGGCACACATTGGTAGTTTTTAAAATTTCTCCTTCACTAAAATACCCTTTTCCATATTTTTTGGACAATCTAGTTTGACAATCCCTTTTTTGTGGGATTTGTTTTATTAGATTAAAAGTTTCGAATTTTAATAGATCAACTTATTTGAATTTTAAACATAAATCATATTATTATACTTCAACGGCTGGTATAAATCTTTAACTTCTGATTTTCTTCTTCTACATCAACTTGTGTTGTTCTTCGTCAATGGAAAATACTTCAAAGTTTGGTTTTCTTTTTCTACATCAACGTGCGTTGTTCTTCATCTTCTGTAATGTATATCGTCTACTTCACTTCAAGTTTTGGTATATATGTGTTGCTATTAATGTAAGGACTAGTCTTCTTTTGAAATCGATAGTATATAATATCAAGAGTCTGGTTAAATTTGTGTCAATTAAATTTTTATTTTTCAATGGTTTAATGTATTCCAGTATATTAATATATTTAACACATACAATTTTACATGTACAATACGTATATCTGTGTAATGTCACTATGACCATCTACAACTTCTCCTGAACATACTCTTGTTACCATGCTTTAGCGTACAACCAACTCATTTTTTAATGTCACATTGTGATTTCATAGTTTGTCAAGCATAGCATTTAGCCCTAGTGTATGAATCAGGAAATGTAATTACCCATTTATCTGTCAGAATGTGACAAAAACAGTATTTTCTATTGTGTTGTTACACTGCGATCTAACACTGTCATTCCTTAAATTGACTGTGTAGTTACACAGGCAAAAATTATTTTGTCCTCGCCATTTTTGGTTGTATGTGTTTTTGATTTGGTTGAAATCTTTTGACATTTTTTTTGTGGCAGAATTTTAATGGAGTTGGTGCATGACTTTTGGTTGTTTCAAAATGGGATTAATTGCCCATGTTTTTCCAGATTTAATGGGATTAGTTGCCCATATTTTTAGTGATATATTACTTGTCGATCAGTATTACTTTGTTGGTATTTTTGTCATTCACAAAAATAAGTGACTTTTGTATAAAACTTTTTTTACTAAGCACTTTTACACAATTAAGTGTTATATTAGATACAACCCTTTAAAAAGCCCTAAAATATATGGGTGGGTTTTTTTTTTTTGATCAAAAATAAATGGGTGGTTAGAAGAACAAATTTTATACAGTAATTTTTCTTGGGTTGGTCACATGATGTGTACGTCCAAAAAATAATAGCAGTGAACAAGTCTATACCACTATTCCATTTTTGCAAAAATTGACAACAAAATAAGAAAGATGTTTCACAATTATATCCTAATCGTGTTTCCTCAACCTTCTGGAAGATTTAGCATACTGGAATCCTATCTTAAAGAAAGATATGTCGACCTTCCGGAAGATGTGTTAAACCTTCCAAAAGAAGTTACACACTAGATTCCCTCATTTTAGGAAAATGTGAAGACCTTCCGAAATGTTAGAATAGACCTTCTGGAAGGTTTCGCCCACTGTTCTAGTTTTTCCTTTTCTTTGTTCCAAATCTTCCGGAAGGTTTGTTTCGACCTTCCGGAAGGTTTTGTCCAGAATTGTCTATTTCACATATTTTTCATTTTCAATTCATGCAAAACATTTCCAAACTCATTCCCAACATGTAAAATATAGTTTTCTACATTATACATGATCCATACAAGTTCTATTACATTAATTCCATATGATTACAAGCTCATTTACACAATTACATGCTCAACATGGGATTTTACAAAAGTTTTACAAAAACTTGCTTTCAAAAGTCACAAACAGGCTTTTCTTCATCGTTAAGGCCCCGAATGTGAGTCCTTCACCGGTACGAACCCTGCACCCGAAATGTTTCTCATATAGGGTGAGCCAACGCCTAGTAGAATGTTTTCTACAGAAGCTACTCCCCAACCTAAGTGCATATGCAATGTTCACATGCAACATTTAACAACAACAATCATTCCAACCAACACTTAAGCAATTCAAGGCTAGAATCTAACATACCATGCCATTAATTGAGATGATGCTCATTCATGCAACTTACTCGAGCCCTTCCCTGCTCCACAACATATGCAAAACCTATTTGTATAAGACCGAGCTTTTCTAACTCCGGTCATTTACCTTCACCCCATGCTATGTAGTGAGTCTCATTTGTGTTATACAACCAATGAGTATTTACAATCTCCGGGTCTTTCTTGGGGTGGGTATTTATAGACTTACACCAATGGTCACCCAATCGACACGAAATTCATAGACTTCCATTAACGGTTCTGCATACACCGACACACTTTATGGGCTCTTATACCAATGGAAGTGCGTATCCAAACACCGGGCCTTTCACCTGAGGGATAGTCTAACCCTTCTTGCTAATCCCGACCCAATTCATTTTCATGCAACTGTGTGACTCAGTCGGATTCTCAATCCAAATTTCTCGAGTCCACCATCATCCACCTATTTGGTGTTTGATATCTACCATGCACACACACACACTCACACTCATGGCTATGAATGTGTTTCCCCTCATACAAATGCGATGTAATGGACCATTGCCTAATACATGTCATACTCATATGTATAGAATGCCACATGAACGAAATTAACTACATTCAAACAAGTTCCATGGTAATTTATATCCGAAACATATAATTACTAAACTCTCTCATAATGTTATATATCAACATTTCAATTTCAATAACAATTCACAAGCATGTTATTACATAGCATATGCTAACAACAAACTTCATTCCCAAGGTATAAAATAAACACATAACATGTCCACATAACACCCAATCTCATGGATCACGTTGAGTCTAATTCACAACCCATTTCATCAATTTCCACAACATAGGTAATGATAAAATCTATTTATCAACATCACATACTACACCCTAGGTTCTTAAATAAATCTAAGTAGGAAGGAACCCTATATCTGTAAGTGCAAAGAACAACTGTAGGAAGTCCCAAGAACCCGCTTCTAGCTAGAATCTTCCCCACCCAAAAATCCCGTCCTTGGAATCTCGCCCAAAACTAACCTCCTTAGTATGGTTTTGTAGCCCACGTCAAGGAGAACAACTTTCCTTCATGGCCCAAGTGGATCCAAGCACCGTGGAGTTGTAGATCGTAGAGAGAATGTGGAGGATCCAAACTGTAATGCCCCCAAAGCCACCTTGGACAGCATCACAATCTAAACTATTCACAACATGAGAGCAACTAAATAATTCCATCATTAAAAGAATATTTTATTCACCAAATATATCATTTACAATATCATCCCAAAAGAATAGGCCAACCATGGCCACTATATCTAAAAGAATATGCCAGACTATGACAATTATATCCCAAAAGAATTAAATTTAACATGCTGTGAAATTACAAAAGGATTGACTTTACATCATCTCAAAATAAATATTCTAGTCTAGAACAAAAGAGAATATAACTATAGATATCCCCTTCCAGATCCACGAGCTCGTCTAGTGGAGCTTCCCAATGTGTCGGCTCTTCCACCCCGAGCTCTTCCTCTAGACCACAATCTGAAAAATATAGTTTGTAAGGGGTGAGCACTAAGCTCTGTTGCAACCTTCCTCCCAAACTTGAACAAGGTTTAGAAAAGTATATAAAAATGGTCGGTCACCTTTCACAAATAGCATATATGAATTTTGAAAGAAAATGTAATATTTTCAAAAGATCTCAAGTTTATATATTAACAATAAGTAAGTACAAGAGTAAAGCCAACCCTACAAAAAATAACCATTCCAAAGAATAAACACACCCATAATGGTTTCCATGATAATCATATCCAAAAGATAACGGTATAGACAATAATCGTCATGTATCTCAAGTCTGATGTAAGATAATCTCATGAATAACACATAGAGGATATCCTAGACCACACACACACAAATCCTCTCAAGGATATCAAACTTCAAGAAGGGCGCCTACCGATGCATTGTCCCATACCAATACACCGGCAATAACGAATCCGATCCAGGCATAGTATACTAATTCTTTGACACGGCACCCGTGAGCTAATAGTGGTTTGGTACTCGCAAGACACCAACCCCACTACGAGTGATAGAAAAAGTTCAAACCCACCCAGAGTAAGAACCACCACATCTACCCACTCTACGATACCCGGTCAACGGCCACCCATGGTTATCCAAACACCTCCATGAGATACAATCACCAACAATTTCCTCAAATAATAACAATTTCATAAATCCCCAATTTCACATGTAGAATTTTAATAGAACAATTGAAGAAAGTAAGCAAGAGATCATCATCAATATCATTTTAGTACTCAACACAAAGCACTAAAGTTTCAAAGTCAAGAACAAAGAAAAAATCAAGAATAAAGTCCATCTCTTTTGAAAACTAGGGTTTTATATCAAGAAAATGAGATTTCATGAGTATTCAACCCTAACTTTGTTTAAAACACACTAATAATTGCCAAAAATCAAGGAAAGATGATTTCATAGCAAATATATGAGTTTTAGAGTCAAAGACTAAATATGTATTAGCCCTAGCATCAATGAACATGAATGGAAGAAAACCGCCTACCTTTCTCCTTGGTTTTGGTGTGAAGGACAAGAAGATTTGATCTTTAATCACCTTTAGAACTCTTGTTTTTCCCTTCTTTCTTCCTCTCTAAGTCTCTCTATTAGGGTTCTAAGAGGTGTAGGATGAGAGTGGTGTGAAAGAATGAGAGTAAATGGAGTGAAAATGGGGTTTTAAAACATAAAAATCCTGACTTTTTAACTATCTACCGGTAGTTCGTTTCGAGCTACCAGTAGTTCGGATCTACGGGACAGCATACTACCTGTTGACTACCGGTAGTTTGGATCCACTGGACAGAGTACTACCGGTAGGTCCTGTCCAAATTTGCCTATTTCCTCTATTTTTCATTTCAAACCCATTTCAAACCTTTCCAAATCCAACCCAAGCTTATCCAACAGGCTTTAGTACATCAAACCTAGTTGATACAAGTTCTATTGCAACGATTTCATATATTTTCCAGCTAAACTAAGTTTTAACTACTATTTCCTCGAATTTCCATATTAACATTGCCAAAAGAAATAATAACTTGCTACATAAACCTACATACATATATAAAAATAAAAGGGTGAGGTTTACAATCCACCCCCCTTAAAGAAAGTTTTGTCCTCGAAACTTACCTCAAGTAGCGAATAAATATGGATACTTCTCTCGCATCTCCAACTCGGGTTCCCAAGTAACTTCCTTCATTTCGTGATGTTGCCACAAGACCTTCACCAGTTGAATGACTTTGTTGCGTAGCACTTCTCCTTGGTGTCAAGAATCTTCACCGGTTGTTCTTCATATGTTGCTCCATCTTGAACTTCAATATCCTCCAAATCCATGACATGTGTTGTATCCGATTGATATTTTCTCAACATTGACACATGGAACACATCTTGTACTCCCGATAACGGAGCTCATAGTCAAAGTTGATACGCCACTTTGCCTATCACCTTGATCACTTCAAAGGGTCCGATGTATCTTGGTGCTAATTTCCCCTTCTTACCATATCTAAACACCCTTTCTTGGGCGAAACCTTGAGGAACACATAGTCTTCCTCTTGAAATTCCAATGGTCTTTGTCTTCGATCCGCATAGCTCTTCTGTCTACTTTGCGCCGTGTGTAGTCTCTCCCAAAAAATGAGTTTGATCTTCTCCGTAGTCTCCCAAACAATCTCTGGCCCAAACAAACTGTTCTCCCCAACTGCCAACCAACAAGTTGGGGACCTACATGGTCTTCCATACAATGCCTCATACGGTGTCATTCCAATACTTGTCTGATAGTTGTTGTTGTATACAAATTCCACCAATGGCAAATGATCACTCCAACTCCCTTTAAAGTCCAACACGCAAGCTCGTAACATGTCCTCCAAAATTTGTATCACCCTCTCGGATTGCCCATCCGTTTGAGGATGAAAGATGGTGCTGAAGCGTAACTCTGTCCCCATCGTTGTAGACTTTGCCAAAATTGTGCCTCAAAACGAGAATCATGATCCAACACAATGAATAGCGAAACTCCGTGCAATCTCACTATCTCGCGAATATAAAACTTGCTCAGGGTCTCTAACGTGTCGGTGGTCTTCATACTCAAGAAGTGAACAGATTTTGTTAGTCTGTCCACAATGACCCATACTGCATTATGCCCTCGCGAAGTCCATGGTAAACCTGACACGAAATCCATGGTGATGTGATCCTACTTCCACTCTGGGATAGGTAAAGACTGCAATAATCCTCCGGGCTTTTGATGCTCAGTCTTCACTTGCTGACACACTACACATTTTGAAACCTATCTAGCCATATCCTTCTTCATTCCCTTCCACCAATACTTCCACTTCATGTCCCTATACATTTTGGTACTTCCCGGATGTATGGAGAACTTGGAAAGATGGCACTCGCCCAACACTTCTTCCCTTACTTGGTCATGATCGGGTACACATAGCCTTCCCCGAAATCGTAATTATCATCACTTATCTCCCAATTCTCAACAATCTCACTCCTCTCCAACTTACTATGGATAGCCTTTAACTCGCTGTCTAATCGTTGCAACGCCATAATCCTTTGTCGAAGCATCGGTTGAGCTACTAGATTGAATAGGCATGGTCGTTCCTCCTATCTCTCCACCCACAGATCAAATTCCCCTAAAGCATCCATCATCTTCCACCTATTCACCACAAGGGAATTGATTTAACCCCAGATTTTTTGCTCAGTGCATCCGCTACTACATTCGCCTTCCCTGAATGGTAATTGAGTGTGAAATTATAGTCTTCTAAATACTCAATCCACCTTCTTTGTCGAAGATTCAAGTCCTTCTAGGTGAATATGTACTTGAGGCTCTTATGATCAGAAAACACTTGAAATTTCTCTCCGTACAAGTAACACCTCCACAACTTAAGAGCAAAAATCACAGTGACAAGCTCTAAGTCATGGGTGGGATAATTCTACTCATGAACTTTGAATTGCCTAGAGCCATAGGCAACCACCTTCCCTCCTTGCATTAGTACACACCCCAAACCTCGTAGCGAAGCATCGATGTACACATCATATCCTTCTCTACTGCTTGAAATAATGAGGACAGGTTCCTTCGTCAACCCCTTCTTCAAGGTGCTAAAGGATAGTTCACACGCTTGAGTCCACACAAATTTTTCTCCCTTCATTGTGAGGCGAGTCATTAGCATCGCAAGCTTTGAAAACCCTTCCACAAACCTACAATAATAGCCGGCTAATCCCAAGAAAATACATATTTCTGTCACATTCTTAGGTGGTTCCCATTTCATCACGGCTTCAATCTTTGCGGGGTCAAAAGCTACCCATTGTTCCGACACAACATGGCCAAGGAATTTCACTTCTTCATCCAAAACTCACACTTCCACTACGGCATTAGAAGCATCCTCCTCCGATTAAGTCAAAGCAAAAACTCTACCTTGATTGGCATTGTCGGGGGCTTGAGCTTGCAACAGTCTTTGCTGTGCTGGCCTTTGTAGCGGTGTCTTGTTTGCATTCACACGCCCGGTTGCTTGGTTGGTTTTGGTTGAAAACAATGGGCAGTTATCTTTGAAGTGCCCAACACCTCCACATGCAAAGCATCGACGTGGGTTAGTGCCTATTCTCTCTGGTACTCCTCCCACTCCTTGAGCTGTCTGTGGTCTCTGTCCAACTGCCTGATTTGGGTGACGGTAAGGTGCCACTCTCTGTGCTTCACTGCTACTAGCACTGGTCCTGATCGAACCTCCCCTCATAAGGTTTTGTCGCTGCGAATTATCTTCCATGTCTCTCTCCACCAACATAGCCCTATCCACAAGATCCTCATAGTCACGGATCCTAAGAGCCACAAGCTTCTCCCTAATGGCCGACCTCAAGCCCTACTCAAAATGTTTGGCCCTCCTGGCCTTTTGTGGATATGAATTTCGTGGCATATCGGGATAACTCCTCAAACTTTCTCTCGTACTCCCCCACCATCAAACTACCCTATTGAAGAGCGAGAAAATTGGCACTCATCTGGTCTCTAACCGACTCAGGAAAATATTTGTCTTGGAAGACTTGATCGAACTCCTCCCAAGTAAGTGCATCTGTGTTCCTCTGTCTCTTTATCGAATCCCATCAATGGTCGACCTCCCCCTCGAACAAATAGGTAGCTAAGCCAACCCGCAAGTCTTCGGTAACTCTCATGCCGTCACAAATCTTCTTCACCCGGCAGATCCATCTATCCGCATCCAAAGGATTAGAGCTCCCTTGGAAGGTAGGTGGATGTTGCCTTAGAAATTCCTGAAGAGTTACCATCCTTCGGTTGTCGTTCCCGTTGCCTAGCACTTGTGCTAGGGGGTGAGCTCCACCATTATGGTTGTTGTTTCCATTCTGGTTTTGTACCAGAGTGGTTAGCTCCCTTAGGCATTGATAAATGTTGTTCATAGTATCTGGAGGTGGTGGTGGTGGTGGTGGGTTTTCTTGGCCACCACGACCTCCACTACATCCTCGGCTACCGTTCATCCTGCACATCAATTCATAATTTAGTTTTATTAATGTACAGGACCTCCTAATTATCACTTTAGTCTAAAGTGTAAAGCTTAGATAAAATTTCATCCAACAATATTGTTCTACCTAGTCTTATTTCCCTAGCGGTGATCCATAACCTACAGCTCCCATATAAGATCTAAAGCCTAAGCTTTGATACCAAACTTTGTAACTCCCCCAAAGCCACCTTGGACAACATCACAATCTAAACCATTCACAGCATGAGAGCAACTAAATAATTCCATCATTAAAGAACATTTCATTCATCAAATATATCATTTACAATATCATCACAAAAGAATAGGCCAACCATGGCCACTATATCCAAAAGAATATGCCAGGCTATGGCAATTACATCCCAAAAGAATTAAATTTAACATGCAACAAAATTACAAAAGGATTGACTTTACATCGTCTCAAAATAAATATCCCAATCTAGAACAAAAGAGAATATAACTCTAGACGTCCCCTTCGGGATCCACGAGCTCGTCTAGTGGAGCTTCCCAATGTGTCGACTTTTCCACCCCGAACTCTTCCTCTAGACCACAATCTGAAAAATATAATTTATAGGGGGTGAGTACTATGCTCTGTTGCAACCTTCCTCCCAAACTCGAACAAGGTTTAGAAAATTATATAAAAATGATCGGCCACCTTTCACAAATAGCATATATGAATTTTGAAAGAAAATGTGATATTTTCAAATGATCTCAAGTTTATATATTAACAATAAGTAATTACAAGAGTAAAGCCAACACCACCAAAAATAACCATTCCAAATAGTGAACATACCCATAACAATTTTCACGATAATCATATCCAAAAGATAATGATATAGACAATAACCGTCATGTATCTCAAGTCTGATGTAAGATAATCTCATGAATAACATATAGAGGATATCCTAGCCCATACACACACAAATTCTCGCAAGGATATCAAACTTCAGGAAGGGCGCCTACCGATGCATTGTCCCATACCAATGCACCGACAATAATGAATCCAATCCAAGCATGCTATACTAATCCTCTGACATGGCACCCGTGAGCTAATAGTGGTTTGGTCCTCGCAAGGCACCAACCCCACTACGAGTGGTAGAAAAAGTTCAAACCCGCCCGGAGTAAGAACCACCACATCTGCCTACTCTACGATATCTGGTCAATGGCCACCCATGGTCATCCAAACACCTCCATGAGATACAATCACCAACAATTTCCTCAAATAATAACAATTTCATAAATCTCCAATTTCACATGTAGAATTTCACACACCTCCATGAGTCAAAGAATACATATGTATTAGCCCTAGAATCAATGAACAAGAATGGAAGAAAATCATCTACCTTTCTCCTTGGTTTTGGTGTGAAGGACAAGAAGATTTGATCTTTAATCACCTTTAAAACTCTTGTTTTTCCCTTCTTTCTTCCTCTCTAAGTCTCTTTATTAGGGTTCTAAGAGGTGTGGAATGAGAGTGGTGTGAAACAATGAGAGTAAATGCAGTGAAAATGGGGTTTCAAAACATAAAAATCCCGACTTTTTAACTATCTACCGGTAGTTTGTATCGAGCTACCAGTAATTCGGATCTACAGGACAGCGTACTACCTGTTGAGCTACTGGTAGTTCGGATCTATTGGGCCTTTGCTACCTATTGACTACCGGTAGTTCGGATCCACTAGCCACTTACTACCTGTTGACTACCGGTAGTTCGGATCTATTTGACATTTACTACCTATTGACTACCGGTAGTTCTGATCCACTAGACAGAGTACTACCAATAAATCCTACCGGTAGGTCCTATTCAAATTTGCCTATTTCCTCTATTTTTCATTTCAAACTCATTCCAAACCTTTCCAAATCCAACCCAAGTTTATCCAACATGCTTTAGTACATCAATCCTAGTTGATACAAGTTCTATTGCAACGATTTCATATATTTGCAAGCTAAACTAAGTTTTAACTACTATTTCCTTGAATTTCCATATTAACATTGTCAAAAGAAATAATAACTTGCTACATAAACCTACATACATATATAAAGATAAAAGGGTGGAGTTTACACAAAATCTTTCGCTCTCTTCTTCTATCAGCTAACGGCTGGACAAGAGAATGGGGGAAAATCTGATTTTTTTCCCTATTTATATTTCTCAACGCTTGGCCCACAACGCGCCACAAAGCCCTATTTTTCCTGGGTCCGTTTTCGCTCCGAAACGATTAAATTACATCTCGCTTTAAGTTTAAAATATTTTTATTTTTAACTTACCTTAAATAATTTTCCAAATTTTGAAATTTTATCAAGAATTTCATTTTTGGATCACTCAAGACTCGACCGCCTCATAAAACGTAAAAAATCCAACTATTGCGGAATTCGATGAAATTTGACAGAATAACTAGATTTCGCGAGACGAATCCAACGGTGAGGTCTGTTTCGTCATTCGAGATCTAGAAAAATTCAGATTTTCAAGCCGTACTATAGTGGCAATTTACCGTTTTACCCTTGTTGTAAAAAGTATAAATTTACTGGGTTTTACAGTTGAAATCTAATTTTAATCCAATAGTTAGCATTTACTATGTCCCTATATTAGTATAGGTAGCATTCTCCATGCCAAAAACAAATATTAGTTTGTGTCTTATATTATTGTAACCCTACTAAGATAACTAAACATGACCTTTTATAAGTATGATGTCCAAGGCCAGCCCATAAATAAGGCCATTAAAGCACGGGCTTTAGGATCAAATTTATAGGTTTATAACATAATACATACCAAAAATTTAAACCCATAAAAATTGAGTCCAACAAAAAATCCAATTAAAATTTAAACCAACAAAAAAATTTTAATTAAATAATTTGGGCTCAAAAGTCCAGCCCAAACACAATTAAATTTGGCAAAAAAAGTAATAAGGTTGAAAAGTTGTTAAAAATGTTATACATTAGATATCATTAGTCACTCTCTCTCTCACACACATTATCCCTATATTTATACTTTTGTGATTTGTCTTATCTAATATTAAAATAACTATTTATTTTCATTCTCTCTTTCTTTCAAAGTGTATCAAGCCACCCTAATGGGCTACTTGAGAGATTTTGAGTAGTGCAGGTCAAGTAAAAGATGAGGAAAATAAAGAGATACACATATCTATTTTCTAAAAAAGGTGTACTTAGTCATGATGATCTATGTATATTTATAATTCATAAGAATTATACTATTGAATAGTTGCACGTAGATAGCATAGGTTTGAAATAACATATATGTAATGTTTAATATATATTACATGCCTAAATTACCAAAAAAAGAAAAAGTATGTGGCACTATGTTGTAACATTGAACATCTTTATTATGACACCACCGTGTAATAGTCCACGCAAGATTTTTGACAAATTAAAATAAAATGCATAAATTATGGATTAAAACGTATATTACTTTTAATTTTTGTGTGTTATCCAGTGATTAATTTCGTCTTACCTAATCGGTTCTATAGATGAAGAATCGACAGTAAGGGACACACAAAGACTACTATCATTGTGAGATGCGTAAACACTTCCATCCTTTGAATGGGATGAGGGATTGTCTATGTAAATCCTTGTAGAAAGCTCTAAAATGTAGCAATATTTTCACAAGTCTATTTAAAGCTTTATAGAAAGCCCTAAAATATTACAAAACCTTCTAAAAGTAATGACTTTGAACTTTAAAAGTAACAATCTCTCTCAAATTTCTTTCACTCTATTTTCCTCCACTCTCACCACATCTCTTCAAGTTTTCTCTTCCTCCCACTCTCATTGTCTTTGCTTTAACTTTTTGTCCTTATCTCTACCTCCATTGTTCTCTCTTTAAGTCTTCAATCAATTTATTCATCAGTAAAGTCTTGACTTCACAATGACACCAAATTTATTGTCTAATCCCATCCAATCCCAAAATCACTAAAACATTGAAACTAAATCATACTGCAACTCTTTATAAAATGTCTAATAATCATAATTTCTGTAATTCTAAAATATTGATCAGGGATCCACGTTTCTTCCCTAGGGAGTCCACTTTTCCCTTTGCGGTACTCCATAAGTCAAGAATACCCATAATTGTCTCTTGCGCCATTCCATCTAATACTTCACTTGCAGCTTCCTACTTAGTGGGTGTGTTGCGTGCAAGGGCAACTAATTTATTAATTCCAAGAAATGTTGGACTAAGGATAGTAAAGCTCGATGCCAGCAATCTATAAAACCAGTGTTTCTTTAGATGGTCAAACACTCCAGTCCATGGAGACTCTACATATTGCAATTGCAAATGAAAGCTTACTGAGGAGTAAGCCAAACACTCACCCTATCTAGCTGCCAACCCTCATCACACCACAACTCACTAACACTGGGAAAAACCAAAGGAGATGTCTCAACTCTATGGATAAAAGGACTAGTTTCCATCCAAGCATCACACCAAAAATCAACCTTTTGGCCATTTCCAATCAGCATCATAGAATTGTTTACCACAAACTCAAACCATGGTCTAAGAATTCTAAAGCTCATGCCTGAACCAGAAGTCCCACATCTCAACATATGCTTCCCATTAAAAAACTTCTCCATAAAGACCTTGGCCCATAAAGACTCACCCTTCCATATTCCCTATACTTGCTTAATTCTAAAGGCAGACTGGATTTCACCAAAGCTTTTGATCCCTAGCCACCCTCCACCTTAGGCTTAGAAATATTTTTCAAAGAAACCCAATGTCTTCTTCTAGCATCCAATTTACTAGACCAGATAAAACTAGCTATTAAGGAATTGGGACCCTAGGTTCAGTTGCTGGTTGGGGAACTGGACAGAAAGGTGGAGGGTGGTAATGTGGTGATGAAGCTTGACATGATGAAAGCTTATGACAGATTGGAGTGAGATTTTTTGCTAAGAGTGTTGAGCAGCTTTGGGTTCTCAAGTTTGTTCACTCAAATCATTTCCAATTGTTTGAGCTCTCAGTATTTCTCTATATGCTTAAATGGGCAGAGATTTGGGTATTTTCCCAATTCCATAGGCTTAAGGCAAGGAGATCCTCTATCTCATACCTTGTTTATTCTTGCTGAGGAAGTCTTGAGTAGGGGGTTGAGAAGCATCTATCAGTAAAATTTAGTTAAGCATTTCCATATTGGAAGAGGGACAATAGTGGTGAGTCATTTACTCTTTGTTGATGATACCTTGGTGTTTCTTAGAGGGGACAAGAAGTCTGTCATGAATGTGTTGGATTTTATTGGGGAGTATGTCATGAATGCCTAGGGTCCCATGCTGACACTAAATTTCTTTTGTAAAACAAACTGTTCATATTTAAAATTCCTCATTTTTTTGTTCATCCCCTTTTTTTTCAAGCCCATATTAAACGATTATGGGCACGTTAGAAAAGATGTAATTGAGTATGATGAAAATATAGTAGGAAAATTTATGATGGATGAGATGAGTTGGACTATATTGAATTTTTTTCTGCTTGAATGAAGTTGTATTTGGTGTCCATTAGGAGGAAAAGGTGTAGTTGAGTATAATGAATGTAAACCCCCACATGTTGATATTAATATAATGATAAAAGTGTTAGTAATTTTAGTTTATGTAATGATGTAGGAATGAACCATGTAGGTTATAACCGTAGAAATGCTAATATTTTAAAAATCCGGGTAAATGTATGAAATCCTTTGTAATATAACTTGTATCAACTGTGTTTGATGTACAAATGTATGTTGTATAAGTTTGGGTTGGTTTTGGATGGTTGTGGAACGGATTGGAATGGGTTGAAAATGAAGAAAGAAGGATTTGTAGAAAAATGGGCAAAACCTTCTAGAAGGTCGATGAAAACCTTCCAAAAGGTTAATGTAAATTATTATCCAGTAGACAAAACCTTCTAGAAGGTCGATGAAAACCTTCCGAAAGGTTAATGTAAATTATTATCCAGCAGAAAAAACCTTTCGAAAGGTCGATGAAAAACCTTCCAGAAGGTTAATGAAAAGGTTTATCCAGTAGGCAAATCTTCCCGAAGGTTCTCCAAAAATTTGAAATTTTAAGTCGCGAATAGCCAGCGTTTCCTCCACTATAAATACTTAAAGACAACTCCTTTTGCCCCATTTCAACATCTCTAACCGTAGGAAACATTAGAGAGGAAGAAAGAGAGGGAAAAACACAAGATCAAAGGGAATTTGCACATTGGATTGGATCAAAGTCCTAATTTTCAAGAACACCAAGGTATGAGTTTTTCTTTCATTCTTGTTCATTGAGACTAGGGCTTGTATATATGTATTTTTTGACTCTAAATCTTATATATATGTTATGAAATTGTCATTCCTTGTTCTTCTTGCAATTATTATCATGTTTTAAACATAGTTAGGGTTGAATACCCATGAAATCTCTTTTTCATGATTTAAAACCCGAGTTTTCAAGAGAGATAGATTTTCCTCTTGATTCTTCCTTTGTTCTTGATTTCAAAATCCTAGTGCTTTATGTTGAGTAATAAAATGATGTTGTGATGATCTCTTGCTTATTTTCTTAAATTGTTCTCTTGTATTACAAATTGTGAAATTTTGGAATTTTGAATTTCCTTGTGATTTGAGAAAATATTTGTTGTTGCATCTCTTCTATGATTGTTGTCATGGACTTGAATTACATTCGAACACTGCCATAGAGTGTTAGAGGTTAATCTATTCTAGTGGGGATGAGATGATTTTCTAACACTTGTAATGATTTGTTGTTTGTGAGAGCAATCACTATTGTTCACGTAAGTTCGAGGCTGAGGGATGATATACCTTTCTTGGGAAGGATTCATCAATGCCGTGAGAGACGGTATACGCCCTTCCTAAAATGTTTGGGATTGTGTGATTGTGGTAGGTGAATGAGGTAAAATCGGGGTATAGATTCATGGGAAGCAACCAACATACATGAGAATGTTAGATGACAATATTGAATGAGTATTCGATTTCTACCACTCTGACATGTTTATTCTTTTCATTTAGCTTATTGCTATTGCATTCACTTGAGATCAAATAAATGGTCACTTTTTTATTTCAAAATTGCTATATGATATTTGTGAAATGAGACCGACTTGTTTTATATATTTTCTAAACTTGTTTGAGTTTGGGAGGAATGTTGCTACAGAGCTTAGTGCTCACCCCTTACAAACAATATATTTTCAGATTATGTGTTAGATGAGGAGCTCAGAGTCGATGAGCCAGTGCATTGAGAAGCTCCGCTAGACGGGCACATGGAACCCCAGGTGGATGCTCAGGGCTATACTCTCCTAGGACCTAGACGAGACAATTCCTTTTGAGACTCGGTGGAGTCTAATATTTTTGTTATTCTGCTACAAGTTAAATCTGATTCTTTTGGATGTAATTTCCATGGTTGGGCATATTCATTTGGAATGATGTTGTAAATATTAGATATGATGAATAGATTTTTATTTATTGATGGATTTTATTAGTTGCTCTCATGATGTGAATGGTTTTAAATTGTAATGTCGTCCAAGGTGATTTTGGGGGTGTTACAATGAAAATATAACTTAGATACTTGTTCTAGTTGTTTATTTTTTTTGCAAGTAATTTGATTGATTTATTAAAGTAATAATGGATAAGACACGTAAAGCAAACACTACAGGAAGAGTCGTACTAGAAGAAAAGATATTTGATAAGGATTTAAGGATGAAGATTAAGAGATAAAGATTTAAAGATAAGGTAGCAATTTAATTCTTGTGGGAGTCCAAATTGATAGAAAACTCACTCAGAGTTGGATTAGAAAAGAATTCTAGGAAATAAGGTTTGGATAAGGATTCTAGAAAATAAGGTTTTAACACATCTTCAATATTTTGTTCATAACTTAAAACTTAAATATATTAAGGCCTACAAAAGTGTGTTTCATACAAATTTTGTAAATTGGCCTTTAAGTATTGCAAATTGAACTCGAAATTTGGGCAGATATGATATCCACGCGCCACAAGATTTATTGCACAAGATTTGACTTAAAAAAGACTCCTTTTTGTAAAAAGATTGCTCATAAGCCAATTCTAGACCTCCAATCTATGCCAAGATTTTAGTATAAATAAAGACTCTCAACTGTTGATAGAGTATCCTAGTTCCCAACTGTTATTTTATTTTTGCTTTGTGGATCTACCATGTCTTGTGAGCAATCTCTTTTGTACATTTAGTTAGGGTATGAATCTAGAATTATGAAGTAAGTATTTATATTTTATGCAATTATTTTCTTTATGCTTTAATGTTATAATTTCATCAAATTATAGATTAATTGAATGATAGGAAAGTTTTATGTTCTGTATAATTGTTTGATTGTTCATTAATTTGATTGAGTTCTTGTTAAGAATAATGCTTATGATTTTTTGCGAGTTTCATAGAACTAGTTCTTAAATTCTTATTTTTAAATTAATCGCTTAGTGTTTTCAAAGTTAAATATTCTGATTGACTACATTGACGTTAGAAATTTACTGAGATAACTGTAATTTTATAAATATATTTAATTGATGAAGATGAATAGATCCAGATCCCGAAATTGGAGAGTCATTTTTTCAACTTATAAATCGCTTTTAAAATTTTTTCTTTTTATTTTACAAAACAATTCTCAATTCCAAATCAATTTTTACCTGTTCTTGTTTCCAAATCAATTATTACTTGTTCTTGTTTTATCTACTTTTATAATTTTATTGATCCTTGTGCTTCAACGTTGAACTTCCCAAAAATTATTACTTATTAATTGCCTACACTTGGATGTACTCTTTGAGGATCAAGTACGTGGACTTTCCAAAAAAATAAGGGCCCCAAATGGTCAAAATGAAAACCCAAAATATTTTGAATGAAATCGACAATAAGAGCATCTCCAATAGGTTCCCTATTCCCACTCAACTCTCTATTTTAGAGTGTCAACCACAAAAAATCAAGTTTCAATAGACTTTCTATTTAGACTAGCTAAAATAGAGAGCCTAATTTGGCTCTCCACATTTGGAGTGTCAAACTCACTCTGTATTCTATTATTGACAAATGACAAGGTGACACATATATATTCTTCATTAAATGTTATTGATCACAAGGCTATTTTTTTTTTCCTATAATAGAGAGTCCATTAGAGTTGTCAAAAATATTTCACTTTCTATTTCAAAATTTTATAAAAGTATCCCTTCTATTTTAAAAAAAGATGCCCTCTAAAAATATAAAGTACTATTGAAGATGCTCTAAGAATACCAAAAAAATACACCCAAATTATCCAAAAGAATCTTTTTGCTCTCTTCATTAGTCCTATATCAATAATTAGGTTTGACAATAATTAAAATAAAAATTAATGTTAAAAATATTATTTAAATATATGGGTTAATATTACTTTTGGTCCCTAAAGTATGCATTTTTTATCAGTTTAGTCATCAATGTATCAATTTTATCAATTTGGTCTCTAAAGTATTTAATTTGTATCATTTTGGTCTCTACCTAGATAGACCGTTATATTTTCTGACGGAAATGGTCATGTGTCATTTTTTTAGACAGTTTCACGTGTGTAGAGACTAAATTGACAAAAATGATATATTGAGGACTAAATTGACATAAAATACATATTTTAAACACCAAAAGTGCTATAAATCCTAAATATATTCACTCACAATGCATTTCATGCATTATTAATATACCAGGAATAACCCGTGCTTAAAGGTATGGTGCAACATAAATGGTTTTGAGAGAGATATTGATGACCATTAAATGAGTTTATTTGATACCAACGGATAGGCTTATTGAAGCCCGCTATCTTTCCCGCTATGTCTTATATTATAGATGTATATATATGTAAATGAGGTGGATTTTCAAAAATGGCCCGTGTGCCAAAAAAGTTAGAGTGAATTGCATTGAAGATTCTCAAACTATGGGATTTATCTCATTTTGGTCCCCAACATTTCAATTGCATCATTTTGGTCCCTAAAGTATTGAATATGTTTTTATACTATCCTTCAAGCAAATAACGTTCATATTGCTAACGATTTTTTATCATAAACTTGTCAATGAATATCTAAATATATACAAAAAATAATTTTGATAGCTCTTAAACAAAATTTGGATAACTTTTGATAAAAAATAATGTATAATATGAGTAGCTTTTGACCAAAATTTGGATAACTCATGATCATAACTATATAATTTGGGTAGTTATTTAACCAAAATTTGAATAAAAATTTGGTCAAGAGTTATCCAAATTATTTGTTGTCTATATTTAAGTATTTTAAGTATTACTTCACAAGTCTATGAAAAAACTCGTTAGCAATCTAGACGTTGTCTGCTAGAAGGATCATATAGACACATATTCAATACTTCAAGAACAAAAATGATGCAATTGAAACATTAGAGACTAAAATGAGACAAACTCCATACTTTGAAGACCTTCAATACAATTAACCCAAAAATTTATATCCCAATCAAAGAGTGGTATGCCAATGCAAGTGAAAATGAAACGACACACAAAACTTCCACCACTCAACTAACTCAAAATTGACTTCACCGCCACATCAAGATTCAAGAGCTTAAGAATCTATTGGTGAACACCTGAGTGACAAAGACACGAATAGTCTATAGCAGCATCTCTTTTATCCTTGCCCATTTATGTACAGGTTGTACAAAAAAATAATTTTTTTTATCATACTTTTATTTTTTATCTAATAAAGATATAAAACATCTAATAGTTACTCTTTTTCTTAATTTAAATTACTGTATTATTTTTTATAATTAACACTTACAAATCAATCAAATCATAATTTATAGTTATGAATCAAATTTAGTAAGATATCAAAAAAATTTTTTGATAGTGACATCCCTTATTATTCATAAGTTAAAAAGTTTCTTTCTTGACATGAATTGCAAGGATCGTACACTATATAATTTCTAGGTTGCTCCATCACAGTCATTTTTGTTGCACTCCATGATGTCCTGGTGGGGCTTAAGAGGAAAGGATTTTTCGACGATGGATGTATATTATATGATGCAATGATGCATTCAAGTATATAGTGGTCTTACATATTGCTAATTATAATTTTTCTTTGGGTGATAGAAAATATAAGAGGACTTGAAGCTATAACATCAAGTAATTACAACAAAGTTCTTCTCGATTGAACTAACCACTAAAAAGTTGTATTTTGTGATACGATACCTAAAAATATTTTGGTATAACAGATTTATCTGACATTCATTTGGGTCAGTACCATGGATGTGTTCTTCATCCCACACATATTACTCACCAGGAAGTCTAAACTCCATGGAAACTGAAGGTTCTCGGTTTATCAGGTAAGCTGTAGTACTAACAACATCAGCCCAGAAAGTCTTTGGTAGTCCAGCATACAACCTCATACTCCTAGCATGATCTTCTCCATCTTGATTCTATGTGCAGCACAATACTCACTGAACCCTCTATCTATGTACTCTCTTTCATTGTCTGACATCAAACATTTTACTTTCAAACCTGTTTTTGTCTCAACCATAGCCTTCCACTTCCTAAAAGTCTCAAATACATCAGATTTATTTTTCAAAAAATAAACCCATACCTTTCTACTTGAGTCATCAATAAAAGTGATAACCTTGAACCCCAAGGGATGCAATTGGAGAAGGCCCAGTTTTCAAGAATCTCACATTTTTCTGCTTTCCTAAGATGCAGCTTTCACATATGTCAAAATCAACGGACTTCAATTTTGGTAGTTTCCCCTTTGATAGCAGCATCTTCATCCCTTTCTCACTCATGTGACCAAGTCTGTGGTGCCATAAGCTTGTATCAATACTTGCTTCAGCAACTGCTATTGTGTTTCTTGGACTTGAGGTCATACATATAGAGTAACAGTCTTCTTTCCGTGAGCCAATACTCTGGCTCCCTTTGTGACCTTCCAAGTACCACCAACAAATAGTGTAGCATGCCCTTCATCATCAAGTTGTTCAATAGAAATCAGATTCCTCTTCAGGCCAAGAATATGTCAAACCTTCTCCAGTAACCAAATAGACCCATTGGACAACAATATTCGGATGTTTCCCATACCTATAATATCCAAGGTTGTACCATTAGCCAAATGTACCTTACCAAAATCACCTGCAACATAGTTCTGTATGATTTTTTGGTGTGGAGTGGTATGAAACAAAGCTCCTAAGTTCAAAACCCAATCATCAAGTGGACTGTCTACCCCAAGAAGTAAAGCATCATGTATCTCTTGTTATAGCATTAGAAGAATCATCTTCATTCTTCTTTTCAGACTTTTGCATTGCCTCATAAAGTGACCCATTTTCCCATAATTGCAGCATTGTACTTGTTGGCTTGATCTAGATTTACTTCTGTTCCAATTAGAATTTTTGGATTTCAATCTGCCTTGATTTGAATTTTTATCATTATCTCTGCCTCTTGTCTTAAGGTTTAGGGTAGAACTAGATTTGAGGTTTCACCTGTATCTTTTCTACGAATCTCCTCAGTCAGAATTAAATCTCGCATGTCATTGTACTTTCAGTTTTTCTTTTCCTGTAGAATTACTTATTGTCACCCTCATTGCCTCCCAACTGTTTTGCAAGGAATCCAAAACGATCAATGCATGTATTACATCATTAAAATCAATTTCTACATACAACAATTGATTTTTGATAGTGTTAAACTTGTTTAGATGTTGTGCTACTGATGCGTTCTCAACCATCTTTAAATTGAACAGTTACTTCATCAAATGCACCTTGCTGTTTGTTGACAGATTTTCATACATACCAGACAAAGTCTTCATCAGATCTATTGTAGTCTTCTCCTTTACAACATTGTGTGCAATAGACCTAGACAGAGTTAACCTGATAACTCCCAATACTTGTCTACCAAGAAGAGTTCATTCCTCATCCTTTATAGTGGCAAGTTTTTCCCTTAGAAGTGGCAGATGCAACTTCTTCCCATAAAGATAATCCTCGATTTACATCCTCCAGAATCCAAAGTCTGTGTCATCGAACTATTCTATTTCAAACACCTTTTCTGCTTCCTCTGCTATTGCTCCCATTCTAAACCAAGATCTGATACCAGTTGTTGGCAAATTTACATGAAATTTTTAAACCTGTGAGAAACGAAAAAAATAGAGAAAGCACATGCCTAAGAAAAACAATTACACGTACAAGACAGTATTTACATGGTTCAGCAATTTGCTTAAGTACATGAAGTTGCAGGGATTTCACAATTGTCAAGAAAGAATACAGAGTGCAATCGGCTATAAAATTTGTTCTTTTCCTCTCAAAACACCATAAACAAAAACCATAATCACCAAAAATAAAATTTTTTTATATATCCTGCGCACAGGGCTACAAAACGGGCCCCAAAACGACCCAAGCCTCCGCTCCATGGACTAACTCTCATAAAATCTCCCTTTAAAAATCACGTAACATTATTTCGGATTAGGTCATCATCTGGATCAAACACAATTAGACTCCACAAAAGCCCAACACAAAGGCCTTTATCTTGACCACAAATGTTCTTGTCACATAAACATCTACAAGGGGAAGAAGACCAACACTAGACTAGACTTCCACATCGATGTATGGCTAGCATGAGCACCTTTTAATTGTTATCGACGAGGATAAAATGTCATCCAATATGAGGGTAACACCTATTGTGGAAATTTGCAAATTTAAATAATTTCAATTTGAATAATATATAGAATATGGATAATAGATCAAGTAAATCAAGAAAATTGGCCTATGAGTCTTTGAGACATGTAATCTATGTTCGAAGGCAATTTGTTTTTTCTATGTGAATGTACAATTTGGTAACAATGACTCCAAGATAACACTTCGATGCTCCAAGATAACCTCAACCATGAGGTTAAGCTTAAGTCAAGCTTGAAATAAGTGATGGTTCATTGGAATTCAACCCGAGCATACCATTGCTCGGAAAGTTTCAACTCAATTAACACCTTAGACAAACCAGCCACGATAGAATTACTTTTTTGTTCTGAAAAAATTTTGTATACCACAATAACAGTATGCTTGATATACTGATTCATTTTGCTATTCCTAGTTATATATGTCCAACATTTATTGAATTGATTCGTCCCAACATTGTTCACGAACTAATTAAATTACAATATGAGAACCACTAACACAAAAAAAAAAATGAAAAAGGTGTTGACAAGAGTGCAAGACGTAACAATAGAAAGAAGCCTAACACAAGAGAGGAGAGTAAAGAAGAATAATAGAAATGAAACACCATGAAATGGAAAAACATTTGCAAAATGAGTATTAGCATAGTTAGTCTATCAAAGTGACACATTCGGGAAGGGGTCTATGTGTACAAAAACTACCTCTCTACCCACCTACAATAACAAAAATCTTGTATGATGTCTTTCTACAAAGGTAGGCTAGTGGATTTAAAAGGCATGGCCAATTTAGAAGAGACCGAGTTTAAGAGACCTACATCATGGTATTTAAAGCTAAATGCTAAGAATAGTAAATCATTATATATTACAATAACAGTGTTTGGAACTAATTTTTTAATTCAATTTGATCATTCATTGTTATGATTAGAATGACACTAGAACTCATACTATATAAAAATCCAAATTTTTTTCTATACTTTTTTTTTTCAATTTCTTTAAATGGTAAATCAATTACCAAATTGAATTAACTATTTATAAGTGGGTCCCCTAACCATATAGGGTTGGTTTTTTACACTTCAAAAAATAAAAATATATTAGAGAGAATATCACTCATATTTTGAGAGATTATTTTGATTTTGTTATTAAACTGAATGTACCAAAAATAGATTATGTTAGGAATCGGACAATAATATCTCCAGATAAAATCTAACCCTTGTGTGCATAGTGACATATCTCTGAATTCACGTATTTTAGGAGATGGGGATGAAGTGGCAAATTTGCCTAATCTAAAGATGCCCCAAAATATAAAGGTATAGTGCTTGAGAAGATTTCTTTAGTCAAGAACTGAGCTCAAGGCCAGTGGGACTAAGGTAGGTTGGCAAAATGTTTGCTTGCCTAAAAGTGAGGAAGGGCTTGGAAAAAATAACATGGAGCATTGGAACAAGGCTGCAATCATGAGATTTTTTTGGAACATCATCACTAATTATCCTCATTCCCTATGGGTGAAGTGGGTTGAGACTTACCTTTTGAGAGGACGAAGCTTCTAGAGTGTCAAAATTCCACAAAACTCCTCATGGGCTTGGAAGAAATTCTCAAACTCAGAACTGAGTTCCTCCCACTTATCTAGTTCAACATAGGAAATGGGAGATCCATCTACCTCTAGTATGACCCTTGGCACCCTTTGGGTCCTCTCCATCAACTCATTGGGGAGACAACTATTGATCATTCTGGGTTGGGAAGGAATGATTTCAAGAATGGTCCAAGGTGGCCTAGTACTCGGGTTCTATACCGCGTTACAGTTTTATTTTCTAGTTAGTCGTGCAGCAAATATTGGCTACCAAGGATAAGCTCTTCAATTATGGCCTTTTGCAATCAACATAATGTGTTTTTTGTAGAAGTGCCATTGAAACCCATGAGCACCTTATCTTCCAGTGTTCATTTACTTTTAGAATCTGGACCTCTATGCAGATGACATGTAATCTTCAATGGCCTCACTTGAGTTGGCTTGTAATTGTTCAATGGTGTGCAACAAACTTAAATGGTAAGAGCCTGCAAAAGCTTATAGTTAAATTGATTCTCTCGTCTTTTGTTTGTATTGTGTGGAAAGAAAGCAATTGTCTGTTATTTAGAAACTCCTTCAAAGATGTTGGCATTATGTACAAAGAGGTTATTGATAACATCAAGCTCAAACTTCATCTAAGCAAAGGATATCAGAGATCTCCCTCAAATTTATGGCTTCAAAGAGAATGGGATCTTCCAGAGACTATATTTGACCCCCCTTGAGCTATTTTGTGAATATTGCATCAAACTTTGGATGCCTGCTTCTAATTTTGTTATGTTTTTGGGTTTTGTTACCTTTGGGTTTGTTCCTTTCTCTTCCCTTCATTTCTTTTGGTTCATTGCTATGAAATGTTGTGTTCTTATTGGGGGAAAATCCTTGGGGCTTTGTGATGCTATCGTGACATGCTCTATTGTTCTGATGCACTCTTGGTTATGCTGCACTCTTCTGTAGGCTTGTCTGGTTGGATGAACTACTGATGCTTTGGGCTCTGTTGGAGTAACCTGATATTTTCTCTTTGCTTCATCTTGTTTTTTTGTTTCTCATCATGTATACTTTTGTTCCTCATCATGTCTACTTTTGTTAGCATCTCTTCTTCTGTTCTGTTAAGAAGAGCTCCCATCCCTTTTGTCCCTTTTCTTTTCTTGACTGTTGTCAACTGTATGTGGGACATGCTTTGTATATGATTCCCTTTTCGGTTTAATGAAATCGTTACTTACCAAAAAAAACAAGAATTCAGGGATGGTAAAATGTGACAGTCCATCAAAAACGATTTGGATCTTCCTAGAGCTTTGTTCAAATATTAATTTTTTATTACATTTTTTCAAGTAGTGACATAATTTTTGTACAATAAAAGATATTTTTACTCATTTTTTATTTTTATTAGTCATGCACCACATGCGTTGCATGTGAATAATTTATATATATATAAATTAGTAAAAAAATTTTTAGGTAAATATCATTTAAAGTTTATAAAAAATTATATTTTTTTTGCTTGTATTATATTATCGAATTCAGAAAAAAATTTCTATTCCCAAAAATTCTTTGTTCTAACTATAAAAAAAATTAAATAAATAAAAATAAAAATTATTTATTTTAAAATTCATTTGATTAGGTTTCAACTTAGAATTCATTGAATAAAATAACAATAATTATTAATATTTTAATCAATGCTTATTTTTAAAGGGTCACATAGTCAATTAAAAAGTTTTATTGATATTAATATTTATACATAGATAATAGAAAATTAAAAGAAATGTTATGGGTAATTTGGAGATTTAAACACATAAAGATATGATGGTAACTTGGATACTTAACTATGGAAGGATATTGTGATATTTAAAATTATTTATAAGGATAAAATAGTGAATCAAAAATTTTTCATGCTAAATTACTTTTATTAATAGTATAGATAAATATTTATTAGGTTAGTTTTTAGTTTATAGAAAAAATATGATTATATGTTCGATTAAGTGATAATAAAATTTTAGACTTAAATCTGAATGTTAAATTTTTTTTTATTCACGGGTTATGTGGGTTAATATGAACACAACACAATTGTCACCCCTAGGTACTACCTTATGGTTATTTTAGTGACCATAGTTGGAACTTTCGTCAGTAGACAATAGTGAACGAATTAGTGACCCCATTATGCCTTTATTATCTTAATGTACTATTTACATATTGAAATGCATCTAAACCCCTTGTATAAAATAGTAAGTAAATATGTTTTAATTTTCTAAAGAAAATATTTTTTGCTTAAAAAGTATAATTTAAAAATCGTTATTAAATGATCAATTAATTTGTAGAAACGTATGCAGGAACTTGATTTATTTCTAGTGCATTGAAGAAGTGTCCTTTGACAATGTTCAACTTTTTCTCCTCTTCCAAAATGTGGCCAAGCTTCCTTCTGTTGTAAAGGGCATACATGAACACATGTATTGGTGTGGGTCAAGTATGAAGGCCTTGTGTATACTTGGGGGAAAAAAAACCACAAGAAAGAAACTAAATACATACTAAGAGTAGGCTTAAAAGCCTAACGTCCATAGAACAGAAAAAGAGAATGTTCAAGTGTACCACAGAGAAGTGAGCATAATTTACAAAAGCACATGCATTGTCACTTTCAGGTAGTTACTGATAGCAGAGCATTAGGCCAAATCGGAATTTGTTTCCCTGAACTTCACTAGAAAAACCCCAACTTGTGCATTCATTCTCAACTTCAGCCTCTTTGCACCCTCTTCTTCTTACTTCTCTTTCGTTGCCTCCTCGCAAAAGTTTGCACAAATGATTCATGTTTAAGAGTGGTCAGAATGTGCTCAATCACAAACCGAACTACTAGCCCACTTCCATATCCCATCCATATAAAAATCCAATCAAACTTACTTGGGAAGTTTGAATTACCATTCTCAAGGGTTACAGGTGGAGGCGGCAATAGTGCCTCAGAACTTCCACATTTCTTTGACAGTGGATTTCCACACAATTCTAGGTTTCCATCAAATAAATTGTTCTCAAAAGTATCAAATTGATTCCCTCGTGGTATAGCCCCTGCAAGATGGTTATGAAAGACATTCAAGAATTCAAGGAATGTCAGTTGCATCAATTGCTGAGGTATCTCTCCAGAGAGCTCATTCTGAAAAACATCCAAAGCTTGAAGATCTGTTAGGGTCCCTAAGGACATTGGCTTGATACTTGTGAAACCATTGTTGGAAAGGTTGAGCAATTGAAGCTCTTTGATATTTTCAATGGATTTTGGAATTTCTCCATCGAATTTGTTGCTTTAGAAATCAATGGCTAGAAAGAATTTTCGAATTTGGGCGTAGAAAGTTTCATGGCCATTGTTTCTCATTCGCATTATATAATGGAAACCCCCAGTAAAAGATCACTCCTACACTTGGAAATGGTTAATGACCTCAAAATAAATATTTTGGTCATCCTCCTGAATTTTTTCGTATTCCAATTTTGAAAGTATGTTGATGGAATCTCACCTGTAAAATCATTGTACGAAAGGTCAATAATGCACAACTTTAGGAAATCAAAGTCTGAGAGTTGATCGATTATGGTACCATGAAACCAATTAGAATTCAAAAGGAGAATCTTCAACTCTATAAGAGTTTGCAACCAGAAAGGAAAAATGTCTTCAATTTGATTGTTTCCAAGATTGAGATGCTCTAACATCGTGCAATTGGCCAAAGATCTTGGTAATGGACCATCTAATTGATTTTCACTTAAACCAATAGCTCTCAAACTATTTTTTCCTTGAATGATGAAGGAATAGTGCCATGAAAATTGTTGCTTCGTAAATTCATCACTGTTAGGGAATCACTAAAGTTACTTAAACATTGGGGAAGTTTGCCACTCAACCTATTATTTGAAAAGTCAAGGAATTGAAAAAATCTCACATTGCAAATTAATTGCGGGATTTCTCAAGTTAGTGAATTGTTTAAGGCAAAATAAAAGAAGATGGAGACCGGTGGAATTGGGACTGATCCTTGCAGGAAGTTATTACTAAGGTCTAAAATTCATAAACTCTCCTACGTAAGGACAACCGAAAGTTGCTCAAAATCTATTAGAAAATTGGAAGATAATGTTAAATGAATGAGCGTTGTTTGGCCCACATTGCATATCCGTTTGGGGATATGACTATAAATTTTGTTCTCAGCAAGGTACAATAAAGGCCGTGAGGCTTTCCTATGCGATGTTTTCTATTTACATTCTCATCTCTTCGAAAGAACAACTAAACGATCGGACCAGATAGGCACAGGTAGCTTGACCGCCTTACCCGTTATTGAAACACAAGCTGGAGATGGGGGAAAAGATATCTAGACTTTGAAATGATGCTAAAGTGATAGAGGATGAAGTTATTGAACTGAAAGCACAATTGGAGATTCTTCAAACCAAGATCAGGATAAAGGAACAAATACTGATGGACAAGATAAACATAGTCAAAGAAATGGAATTGGCATAGGATAAGGAGATTGAAGTCTCCATTCCTCCTTCCATTTTGACCCTTTTTGAACCACTCATGGGACCACGTGAACGTGGGATACCCTGGTTTATCCTGATGAGACAAGACTATTGCATTCCAATTCATATTGATATCGTAGGAACTCTGGGAATTCATTTAAATTGTAAGCACTTAATGACAAAACCTTGAACTTCGAAGGAGTAGTTACATTGACACGGGTATGAGTTAACACTGATAATTTGTTGTTTGATAGTTGGAAAACACAAAGATTTTTGAGCTTAAAAAACATGTTTGTATCCACTATCCAACTCAAGTAATTGTTAAATAGATGAAGGTGTGTAAGATTACTAAGTGTCAAAAATGAATGGGGAATTGGACTGTGGAAATTATTGTCAGATAACCTTAGGTAAGTTAGTTAGGTGAGGTTAGCATGGGAAGAAGGCATTGAACTTGTGAAATTACATTGGCCAAGGTTTAACACCTTTAAGGACTTGATATTTGCAATGGAGTCAGGTAGTTTTCCTGAGAAACTGGTGCCAACAAGTATCAAGTCCTCAAGGGGGCTACTTTTGGTTAAATTCAAGTGAAGAACCAATGAGATATTGATTATAAAGCACATTTAGGGCTTTTAGATTTGGCAGGTGGAATATACCTATTGGGAATTCACCATAAAGCCCACAATCTCCAAGAAACGAAGATGTGAGAGATGATAAATTGGCGAAGATGTTGGGTATTTTAAAAGATATATTCACCCAAGACACAGAAAGTTCTTTTAGGCTTGATAGACTAGGTTTTCAAGTTTTTCAAGTTTTAGCAGATTTTCAGAAGACAAGGGGTCAACATTTTCAGACAGATCAAGGGAAGCTAACCTGGATAGAATCAAAATTGTTGATGGGATTTGGCCAAAATATACAGAGTGAGATGGAAGAGACTGTTGTTGGAATTGATGGAACCATAGAGACGATTGCCACTTAGGTCAAGGTCAATCACGTGACTTCAGTTATCATCGCACTCGACTCCATCCCACAAACAACAATAACCATTGCAATTTCCTTGGAGCCTCCAAGAAATCAACCTTTGGATAAGCAAAAGGATCGCTGGAAGCTTTCATTGATAGATAGAAAGAAGTTGCCATAATGTCTAACTTTCGCATAATCTCATGAGCCCTTATCTTACTGTGCCCCCACAAATTACTAAGTGGCGTAGTCTTTCCACTGTAGAAGGGAATTCAAGTGGTTCAAGGCCCTTATCTTACTCAAAAACATTGACGGAATTACATTGGGGCCTCGGGGGCCATGACCCTCTCAACTTTTCAAAAATGCCCTATATCTCTCCTTATGTTTTTCAAACCTTTCCTTAAGTTTTTTTAATGTTTTTATATTTGGAGGGTAATTAAATTAGTGTATTCAAAAGCCCTAATGGCTTGATATTTAAGAACGAAATGGGGATATTAGACACATAAATTAATGTTTCTCTTGTAGACTAAGACACATGTTTGTATGGGTCTTCTGACTGGAGAAGAAAAAAGAAAGAAAGAAAACTATTTTAGTTACATACGTCACATATATTATAATAATACATTGTCTTTATTAATATTTATGATTTAAGATGGTAATTTATTCGTAGTCACTGTTTCATGTAATGAAGGAGAGAAAAAGTGGATAATGACATTGTCATAAGTTAATTTTACGATATCAATTTCATCTCAATTAAGTCCTTCCATTAATTTTCATCGTTAGATCAATCGAGACAAGCTCAATCAAATCCATTTCAGCGTTGATTTAAGGTCCTAAGTTAGAATCATAATTGATCCTAAAACTATGCCTTCAATTGTCCAGTTCATGCTGCCTCAAAAAGTCTTAAAATATGTTTTGAAAATGAAGACCTTTTTACTTCATATCATATTGTGTCTCCATAGATAATGGGAAGTTATAGATGACGTGATAATTTTTTTTTTTTGATAATTATTATGACATTTAGAAGATTTGATTGGTGGAGATTTTATTTTTTTTTATTTAATAATAATGCCGGTAGGCGACAGCTCAAGCTCAAAGGCCTTTTGTCTCTGCCACCAATGTTCTTGTCACCCAAACTTCTTTTTTTTTTTTATAAAAAATAAATATGCAAATAGGTCACTCCACATATCCATTAGAAAGTATTATCTCTCAGTACTATACAACTATATGTAGAAAACTCCACCGCACCTACGTCGGGACTGAAGCTAAGGTCCCACCCAGTGCTACCCCAACCTATAGGCTACTAAGGCTATTGCCTAGGGCCCCCAAATTGGAAGAAAATTTTGGGGCCTCAAAATAAAATTTTATACAATGATATATAATCTAGATGTTGGGATATAATTTAAATACTCAATATATTTTAACAATTAAATTAGGAGGGAGTGCTAACTGTAAACAAAATACACTATTTATTCAATGTATTTGGTCCTCGAATCAAGTATAAGTAGCATTATCGTAAAATTTTTAGAACTTCTTTCAAAAATTATTCAGGCTCTAGAGTTCAACCTAATTTTTTTATCTCACCTGATGTTTATTGTATATGTATTATCACTTTGCACTCTTATTATTAAAATTAATTGTCTATCATATAATACGTATGAATAATGATTTTATATTTCTATAAGTTAAATTTGAGGCCATTTTTTGATTAATTTGTTTATAATGTATAGGATGACTATAAAATAGAGTGAGTAGAAGTAGTCCATTATATGAAATCAATAAACCATAATTATCTTACTAAATTTTCTTATTTAAACATAATACTATTTTTTTGTAATATCTTGTAATGTCTCATTTATTTTAGAACCACTGAACTTGTATAAATTATTATTTTTATTTTTATTCAAAGAAAAATTATTTTATTAGTTAAAGTAATTTTTAATTATATTTTTTTATCTTAAACAAATAACATGTATCATTGTATTTGATCTCTAAATTTGACTTTGGTTAACGTAATTTTTATTTGCAAAATTCATGTTGTAACTAAAAAAAAAGACAAAACAAATATTTTTAAACAAACATATTTTAATATTTTGATAACTATTTAATACTAGCATTGATGATACACAAATTAGTTTGCATACCACTAGTCAAGTTATAGTATAAAATGCAGTAAGTAGAAGGGGAGAGAAGACAAGATTTATAGTGGTTCGGTCAATACGACCTACGTCCACTTTGAATGGCTAGGTTCGCCAAAATTTTATTATCTACAGTGTGGAGGGAGAGCACATGATTACAAGCTTTGAGAGTGGAGGAGAGAATTATGCTTAAATGAGTCTGATGCCCCCCAAGTGTTGGGGTAACTTACAATTTATAGTGGCTTGACATAGTAATTGTATGACTAGTCTGACAGTCATAATGGCTTAGGACTGTTTGATAGTAATTAGGTAGTTGATCTGGTGGAGGCGACCTATCATCTTCTCAACGGGCAAGGTGTGACGGTTGGTGTGCTCTCCAAAGGACTTGTTCAATGATGAGGGAGGTTGACTCTCTCCAGGCTGCGAGGGTGAGGTTCCTGGATGCTCCTTTGGTGGCGTAGAGAAGGCTTTTGGATGACCCTTACTCCAATGTGGTAAAGGAGACCCTTAGTCTCCAAGGTGGTAGAGGAAGCTCTTGGAAAACCCTTACTCCAAGGTGGTAGAGGAGGCTCTTGGATGACCGTGTATGCTCCCCTGCTGATGTAGCTCCTTGATCTTGATAAGGTTATCCGAATGTAGATTCCTTTGGGCTTTGATTAGCTGAATATCTTGAAATTGGGCCTTTACCTCGGACCAGGCTTATAACATGGGTTGGGCCTAGCTCATCATTTGCCCCCCAATGCCCTGCGTCCAA
The DNA here is from genome assembly GCA_963454935.2 of Ilex paraguariensis. Classification (NCBI taxonomy): domain Eukaryota; kingdom Viridiplantae; phylum Streptophyta; class Magnoliopsida; order Aquifoliales; family Aquifoliaceae; genus Ilex; species Ilex paraguariensis. The sequence continues at coordinate 63,289 of CAUOFW020006247.1, read as the reverse complement.
CAGAACTTGGAAAGGAAGGCATTTAAGTTGAATTTGAATTTTTAACTAACGGACATAACTGAAAAAACTTCGAGAGGCCAAAATATCCGTTTATAGGCCTTTTTTGGACTTTTAACAACATCATTCATAGTCATAGGCTATGAGTATTGTAGGGCTCATCGAGAGTTTTGATTTGATATATTATAAGTCTTATTTCAAGCAATAGAGCAAAAGTTACGGTCAAAATTTCGAGCAGAGTGCTAGGCGAGCAGACAGCTATCCAGGGCGAGTAGGAATTTTTTTTTTTTTTTAAACTTCAAGAGGCCAAAACACCTTTTTCTAAACGTTTTTTGGACTTTTTTTGAAAAGCTCATTACCTATGGTAATGATTTTGCTCAACTCGTCGAGAGCTTTAATTTGGTATATAATAAGCCCCATTTTGAGTTACGAACAAAAATTACGGCCAAAACAGCGAGAAGAAGCACTGGCGTGCGGTTTTGGGCAAGCATGCACTGCTCTGGACGACCATGCAGCTAGGCACGCTATTTTGGGTGAGCAAAAGGCCTTGGGCACCTTTTAGGGTACTGACTTAAGGAACTTGGGAGAGCAAGAGGCCTTGGGTGAGCTGGGGAATTGCCTAAGTGCCACTCCAGGTCGTCTTAAGGAGTAGCCTGCTCGCATAGGAGGGGTGGTCTGGCGTGGAGATGGGAAGGCAGGCACCGAGAAGGGCCTGGGAGAGCTGGCGGCATCGCTGTGCGTTGCTACAGTTCGCGCAGTAGGTGAGGGGGCTACTTGAGTCTTCATGCATGCTGGCATGCACGCTGGGCGTGTTGATCTGGTCCATCAGACCCCTAGGGGCGCTGATCCTGGTGAGCAGGGAGGTGGAAAAAAGGCTGGTCTTGGCGTGAAGGCACCAAGAGGCGCCATTTTGGGTGAGCATAAATGGTTGGGCGTCTACAGGACTACTTCGCTTGTACGAGCAGAGGGGGCCAGACACCTCTCTAGGCACTGGGCTACCCATTTAGGCGAGCAGAGGGGGTCAGGCACCTCTCTAAGCACTAGGTTGAGTACTACAAGCTACAAGAAAATTTTGGGTGCCACTTTTGGTGATGATTCGAGGAGTTCAAGTAACCAAGGAGCTTTAGATGTCCCTATAGGGAGTTCAGTTCTCGCCCATGCAAGTGGGGTTGCCTAGGAATTTCTTGGTGAGCCTGGTTCTGGAGCTTGGGGGTAGAGTACGCCAGACACTGTCAGCGATGACGGTCCAGCTCCTCTCAATGCACCTTCTCAAAATCAAATTCTTTCATGATATTCTGAGGATTATTTTCTGCTTATCACATCCCCCAACGGTTCTATGTCGCCGAGTTGAGATGGGTGAACCTGCTTATGATGACAAAAATAATGTTATTCTAAACATTAAAATATTTAACATAATTACCTGAAGAGAGAGGTAGGCTGTTTGTGAAAGAGCAAGACAAGTTTGAGGATTACTCGTGAGAGAGCTACATCTTTTGAGACTGAGTTTTTGGCGATCCATGAGAGAGTTTTTAAGCTTGAGGTATAGGCTACTTGCTTGAGAGCAGAGCAGATGCCAAGCTTTTTTGGCGACTCGTGAGAGTGCCGGGAGATAGACTGCTTATTTAAGAATAGTGCAGAGGTCAAGCTTTTTTGGCGACCCGCGAAAGAGCTGCTAAGCTAGAGATAGGCTGCTTGTTTGAGAACAGTGCAGAAGTAGACAAGTTTTTTTGCGACCCTCGAGAGAGCCACTAAGCTGGAGATAGACTACCTATTTAAGAACAGTGTAGAGGTAGGCTAAGCTTTTTTGGCGACCCTCGAGAGAGCCACTAAGTTGGAGATAAACTACCTGTTTAAGAATAGTGTAGAGGCAGGTCAAGCTTTTGGCGATTCGTTAGATGATTCACCTCCCTTGGACCTATTGATTTCCTCAGCATTCATAAATTTTTGAACTTTTGCCAATAGTTCTGGCATGCTCTTTGGTGGGCGTTTTAGCATAGAGAAAAGGAAGCTCGATGACCAAAGGCCTCCCAAGAAGGCGGTCATGCTGACTTTTTCATCGAGATCTTCGACCTGAAGGACCTCCTCATTAAAACGAGTGAGGTAGCTTCGCAGGCTCTCATCTCGGTCCTGCTTTATGCTAAGCAAGTGGGTGGCAGGTTTCTGGTGATGGCGTCCTCCAATAAAGTGCAACACAAAGGACCTACTCAGCTTAGCAAATGAGCCGATGGAAGCGGGGGTGATCTTGGCAAACCATTATCGAGCGGATCCCTTCAAGGTGGTTGGGAATGTCCTGCACATAATTTCATGGGGACGTTGTGCAGTTGCATCAAGGTCTTAAAAGTTTCAAGGTGGTCCAATGGATCCTTCATACCATCAAAGGTTTCGACGGATGACATCTTGAATTTTTGAGGGAGTGGGTAGTTCGCCACGTCAGGGTTGAAAGGTGTGTCAGTTTGAATTACAAGGTAATCCACTATCTCGGGTCCTCATGCCTTCATGGCATTGAAGACATCACCCAATTGATTCTGCACCTCCTTAATTTTTTCGTCCCAATAATTAGAAGGAGGTCCCTTAGAATTACCATGGATATGGCTCCTATGCTCCAAGCGTTGGTTTTCACCCTTGTCCTCTTGGAAAAGAGCCATCATGAAAAGAAGGAGCTAGAAGAGGAGGTGGAGGTCCCTTTTGGGGAGCTCCCCTGTGCAGGGCTCCAAAGGGGGCGCTTAGATGGGGTGCACCCATGTGAGGAGCTCCTTGATGCCCAGGGCGTGGAGTTCCTCTGACTTGAGGTCTAGGTTATGCTCTTCCTCCAAGATGAGGAACACCCATGTGGGGAGCTCCTTGATGCCCAAGGCATGGAGCTACTCTAACTTGAGGTCCAGACTGTGCTCCTCCTCCTACATGAGGAACGCTTATGAGGAGAACTCCTTGACGCCCAAGGAGCATTAGTTGTAAGATCTGTTGGTTCTGGGCCGCAAGTTGTTGCATGGTCTCGAGCATCTGCTGCTCATTTGGGGCAGGATTGGTTGGTTAAGAAGCAACCTCCTCCTCTCTTGGTGGTGGGTTATCCATAGGCTCATTCATGGATCTGTCGGTGATCGACTTTGACTTAGTAAAGAAAAATGGCTAGGTGAGACCTGTCGTTCCCACAGACGGCGCCAAACTGATGATGCACAAATTATTTTGCACACCACTAGTCAAGTTATAGTATAAAATGCAGTAAGTAGAAGGGGAGAGAAGACAAGATTTATAGTGGTTCGATTAATACGACCTACGTCCACTTTGAATGGCTAGGTTCGTCGGAATTTTATTATCTCCAGTGTGGAGGGAGAGCACATGATTATAAGCTTTGAGATGGGAGGAGAGAATTATACTTAAATAAGTCTGATGCCCCCCAAGTGTTGGGGTAGCTTATACTTTATAGTGGCTTGGCATAGTAATTGTATGACTAGTCTGACGGTCATAATGGCTTAGGACCGTTTGATAGTAATTAGGTAACTGATCTGGCGGAGGCTACCTATCATCTTCTCAATGGGTGAGGTGTGACAGTTAATGTGCTCTGCAAAGGACTTGTTCAATGATGAGAGAGGTTGACTCTCTCCAGGCTGCGAGGGTGAGGTTCTTGGATGCTCAGAGGAGGTTCTTGGATGACCCTTACTCCAAGGTGGTAGAGGAGACCCTTGGATAACCCTTACTCCAAGGTGGTAGAGGAGACCCTTGGATGACCATGCATGCTCCCCTGCTGATGTAGCTACTTGAACTTGATCAAGTTATCCGGGTGTAGATTCCTTTGGGCTTGACTAGCTGGATCTCTTGAAATTGGGTCTTTAGCTCGGACCAGGCTTATAACATGGGTTGGGCCTGACCCATCAAGCATTATTAATGAATAAATATTACTAGGGTCTTCTATAACATTTTTGCCTAGCCCCTCATTGGGTTAGGCCATCTCATGGTCTGACTGTGTGTTTTATGGGTTGAAGGGTAAGTTTAACTCAAATAAATTCTTATAATTGTGAAGACTTAACCTTAAACATTAACCAAAGGAATCTAAATTGGTTCTAGACCGAAGCATTGTCGCCGCAACATCCGAATGGGGGAGAAGAGCAACATTAGACTAGACTTCTACAGAGATGCGTCTACCTTGTCTTTTCAGCTGTCTAGATCATGATATGATTGCAGTACTAAAGGTAGTTGGGCCTGAGGACACTGGCTACATGCTCCAGATGTTTGGGATGTTGAAATTTGGAGAGGACTATCATAGCAAATATATATATATAAATTATAGTACCATGAATACTAATAAGATAGAACCCAATTTAAATCCATTTTTACTTCAAAATTTAATCCAATTTTAATTTATTTGGGAAAGCACAAGGACGGCTCATATTTAATCTATTTTTAATTTAATGGCCTAGATTTCATCTCAATTCTTCCAATTTAATCCAAAGGCTCACATTTTATCTCAAAATCCCGCCCAAATCAAACCCACCCCCTACACGCTACCCCTCATGTAGCTACTCTCTGCCTCCCGCCCAAACCCAGTCACTTCCTCTCAAACCCAATCACTTCCTCTGCCATGGCTCATGGCTCATGTAACGCCCCAAATACCCCCTCGGACGGCATTACATTCTAAAACCTTTCACAATCATGAGAGCACTAAATAAATCCATAAATAAGAAATTTTTATCCATCAACCATTGATATTTTAACAAAATTCGGGCAGAGTCTCCTTTGTACGGGGAGCTCTACCACAAAATCCAACCTGTGCAATTTTACTATAATGACCACACCGGGTCCAATTAACTACTATATAATCAATCCATCAAATTTACATGTTAACCCAAAACAATATGCCCACAATGGCATGTACATTCCCAAAGAATTAAACTATGATAAGCAGCGGAATTTCAAAAGATAACTAGACTTTACAATCTTTCAAAAAAAACATAGCCTAGTCTAGAACAAAATAGAAGGGCCGCTCTAGGCGTCCACCTCGGGATCTACGCTCCCGTCGATCGGAGTCTCCCAAAGAACGGGCTCCTCGACTCCTGGCTCCTCCTCAAGGATATAGTCTGAAAAATGTTAACAGTAGGGGATGAGCACTAGGCTCTGTAGCAAAATCTTCCCAACTCCAACAAGGTTTATAAAATACAAAACGGGTCGGTCACATTTCATAAATAACATATATGAATTTGAAGTAAAACGGACATTTTAAATAGATCTCAAGTTTAAGCCATACAGTAGTTAAGGAGAGAAATAAATTAAGTTTAACCATAGCAAACCATTTCCAACATTAAGTCAATTAGGAGGGGCTCCCTCCGATGCATCGTCCCATACCAATGCACCGGCCAAGCCATTCCAGCCAATCATCACATTTATGTTGGTTCATCCCCGTACCATGTATGTTGATTGTTTCTCATGAATCTACCCAACGATTATACCTAGTCCACCCATTTATAATCACAATCACAAGTACTTAGGGAAGGGGCGTCTACCATCCCAATGGCAGTGACGAGTCCCTCCCCAGGAATGGTATACCAACCCTAGTTCGAACTCCAGGCGTACGATAGTGGTCGCATTACCAAATGACAACTCACTACAAGTGCAAGAAACCATCTCCCCCCCCCCCTGGGTTCAACTGACATTTACACTCTACGGCATATCTCGTAGGTAATCCAAGTCCCTCCCAACCACCATACAATGAGTAAACCAACATATTCTCAATCAATTCACATTTTACCAATTAATCGCAAAATACCCAAATTTCACAAGTAAAGCGTCATAGCAAGATGGAATTAAAATGAGCAAAAGATCAATATAAAGATCATTTTCGTTGAACAATATCGAACACTAAATTTATAAAGTGAGAACCAAGGCAATATATGGAGAAAACTCAATTTTTCTTAAAACCAAGTTTGGAAGATGAAAAAGAGAAATTTAATGGTTACCAAACCATCCCATTATTCAAACATAGCATTTATTACAAGGAGAATTAAGAATCATACAAATCATATCAAATAAATATGGATGGGAGTGGAAAACATATGTATATACATAAACCCTAGCCTCAATGTAAGAAATTAGGAAGAAATCCCCTACCTCTTGGTTGTAGCTTCAATCTAAGACCCAAGATTCAAAATCTTCCTATTCTCCTTCCTTTTCCTCTTAATTTCGTCCTCCTAGGGTTTCTAGAGATTTGGGTGTGAGTGGTTGAGGAATAGAAGCAAAAGAAATGGGTGGAGAAGAGAAAACTTGAGAAATTCGGTTTTGATCTTTATGAGGTGGGAATCTCTCTTGACCTTGGTGTTTTTCTCTCCCTTTTCTCTTCTCTTAGGGCTCTAAGGTATTTAGAGTGGAAGGGAAATGAAGAATGGGAGAAATAGGGCTTGGAATGGGTGTTTTAAAACCCAAAAATCCCGACTTTTACTGTTCATCGTCTGTTTTGGGGGTTTTCCAGACTTACTGTTTTCCTTATTTTTGATCATGATAAACTTTGAATCTGAAAAAGTGCAAAACATGAAAGTTGTAGATCTAGATGTCTTCTGCATTGTGTCAAAATTTCAGCTCAATCGGACCATTGTAGCAAGAGTTATGACGATTCTACGACAACTGGTCCGGAGTAGGCAATGTACCCGGAGCAGCGCCCCAGCGCGCCCCTTTTCACTTCCAATCCTTCCAACTTTAATCCTAACTTATCCTACATACTTTTCTACATCGACCTAATTAGTTCAAGTTCTTTTATGATTTATTTTGTACATTTTCATACCGAAACTAATCTTTTAACTACTCTTTCCTTGAGTTATACTATTTTATCATTTCAAATGAAATAATTACTGAACACCTATGTCTTTTATTTTTTTATTTTTTATTTTTTTTTTTTTAAACGCATGTGGGGTATTACAATCCACCCCCCTTAAAGAAAGTTTCGTCCTCGAAACTTACCTCCAGTAACGAACAGAAATGGATACTTCTCCCGCATTTCCAGCTCCGGTTCCCAAGTAGCTTCTTCCACTCCATGATGTTGCCACAAGACTTTCACCAATTTGATTACTTTGTTGCGAAGCACTTTCGCCTTGGCGTCAAGAATCTTCACCGGTTGTTCTTCATAGGTTGCTCCGTCTTGAATCTCAATGTCTTCCAAGTCTACGACCGGCGTTGCATCCGATTGACACTTTCTCAACATGGACACGTGAAATACGTCGTGTACTCCAGACAACTGAATTGGTAACCGCAACTGATATGCCGCTTTGCCCACAACTTTGATCACTTCAAAGGGTCCGGTATATCTTGGTGCTAATTTCCCTTTCTTGCCAAATCGAAATACTCCCTTCTTGGGGGACACCTTAAGGAATACATAGTCCCCCTCTTGGAATTCTAATGGTCTTCGTCTTCGATCCGCATAGCTTTTCTGTCTACTCTGTGCCGTGCGTAGTCTTTCCCGGATGAGCTGAATTTTCTCTGTAGTCTCCCGAACAATCTCTGGCCCAAACAAGCTACTCTCGCCCGCTTCTAACCAACACGTCGGGGATCTACACGGTCTTCCATACAATGCTTCATACGGTGCCATCCCAATGCTTGCCTGATAGCTGTTGTTATACGCGAACTCCACCAACGGCAAATGGTCACTCCAACTCCCCTTGAAGTCCAACGCACATGCACGTAGCATATCTTCCACAATCTGTATCACCCTCTCAGATTGGCCATCTGTTTGGGGATGGAACGCGGTACTGAAATGTAACTCTGTCCCCATGGCTTGTTGTAGACTTTGCCAAAATCGCGCCACAAACCGAGAGTCACGATCCGACACAATAGAAAGCGGAACTCCATGTAACCGCACTATCTCACGGATATATAACTGGCTCAAGGTCTCGAATGTATCCGTGGTCTTCATACTCAAAAAGTGAGCAGACTTGGTGAGTCTATCCACAATGACCCACACTGCATTATGCCCGCGCGACGTCCGTGGTAAACCCGACACGAAGTCCATAGTAATGTGATCCCATTTCCACTTGGGAATAGGCAAGGACTGTAGGACTCCTCCTGGCCTTTGATGCTCAATCTTCACCTGCTGACACACCGCACATTTTGCCACATATTTGGCCACATCTCGCTTCATTCCCCTCCACCAGTATTGACGCTTCATGTCCCTATACATCTTTGTGCTACCGGGGTGGATAGCAAACTTGGAGCGATGGCACTCTCCAAGTATCTCCTCCTTTAAGGACGAATCATCGGGAACACATAGCTTCTCCCCATATCTCAACTCTCCATTCTTCCAAGACCATCCTTTAATAGCTTCTCCATTCCCCAATCGGACTCTAATCAAATCGAGTTCCGAATCTAGGCATTGCAACTCTACCACCCGTCGTCGAAGCGTCGGTTGAGCTACAAGGTTGAATAAATATGGTTGGTACTCCGGTCCATCCACCCATAGATCGTACTCCTCCAAAGTATCAATCATTTTCCACCTATTTATCGCGAGAGAATTGATTTCACCCCGAGACTTCCTGCTAAGAGCGTCTGCAACTACATTGGCCTTCCCCGGATGGTAGTTAAGTGTGAAATCATAATCTTCTAAATACTCAATCCACCTTCTTTGCCGTATGTTCAAGTCTTTTTGGGTGAATATGTACTTGAGGCTTTTATGGTCCGAGAACACTTGAAATTTCTCGCCATACAAGTAACACCTCCACAACTTAAGAGCAAAGACCACCGCGGCAAGCTCCAAGTCGTGAGTGGGATAGTTCTGCTCATGAATCTTGAGTTGCCTCGAGCCATAGGCAACTACCTTCCCTCCTTGCATTAGAACACATCCCAAGCCTCGTAGTGAAGCATCAGTGTATACCTCGTAGCCCTCCCCACTGCTCGGAATAATGAGGATAGGTGCTGTCGTCAATTTCTCCTTCAAGGTGCGAAAAGCTAGTTCACACGCTGGAGTCCACAAGAATTTCTCCCCCTTCTTTGTAAGGCGAGTCATCGGCATCGCTAGCTTGGAGAACCCTTCCACAAACCTTCGATAATAACCGGCTAACCCCAAGAAACTCCGTACTTCCATTACATTCTTCGGTGGTTCCCATTTCATCACAGCCTCAATCTTGGCGGGATCAACCGCTACTCCGCGCTCGGACACAACATGGCCAAGGAATTTCACTTCCTTCATCCAAAACTCACACTTGCTCATCTTCGCGTATAGCTTATGTTCTCTCAATGTTTGTAGCACAATAGAGAGATGACGAGCATGTTCCTCCTGAGTCTGTGAGTAGATCAATATGTCATCAATGAACACAATGACAAATTGATCGAGGTAAGGCCGGAAGATTCTGTGCATCAAATCCATGAATGCTGCGGGGGCGTTAGTCAATCCGAACGGCATCACCGTATATTCGAAATGACCATAACGGGTACGGAAAGCAGTCTTAGGAATATCCTCCTCCTTAATTCGCAGCTGATGATATCCCGTGCGAAGATCAATCTTGGAGTAATACTTCGAACCCTTCAACTGATCAAATAAGTCATCAATTCTCGGCAACGGATACTTATTCTTCACGGTAACCCGATTCAACCTCCGATAATCCGTGCACAACCGTAGGGTCTCATCCGTTTTCTTCACAAAGAGGACTGGGGCTCCCCAAGGTGAAGTGCTTAGACGGATAAACCCAATCGCTAACAAGTGATCCAATTGCTTCCTTAGCTCCTTCAACTCCAAAGGTGCCATCCGGTAGGGAGCAATGGACATAGGTTCGGTTCCAGGATAGAGTTCGATCTTGAACTCAATTTCCCTATGTGGCGGTAATCCGGGTAATTCCTCGGGAAAAACATCCGAAAACTCCGATACAATTTGCACTACATCCGTATGAATTTTATCCCGGTTTTCTCCCATTAAGCTAGCTAAGAAACTCAAATGACTTCCCGCTTTCGCTTTTAAGAATCTACTACCCGTCGTAGGGAATGGATGAGAAGAATCTCGGTTATTAATAAAACTGAAAACGACTCCTCCCGGTAACTGAAATGTAATCCGTTTGCGGAAACAATCCATTACCGCCCGGAAAGCGGACAACAAGTCCATTCCGAAAATCACATCATACCCCTTCATTTCTAAAGCAATCAAGTCCACAATTAATTCGTGCTCCCCAATACGAAGCACACAACCCTTGCAAACTCGGCTAGTACCCAACTGTTCTCCCGTAGGCAAGTCAACCGTCAAGGCATGCTCTAACTTCTCGAAACCCAATCCCAAATTCATAGCATATGCAGTACGTATAAAAGAATGAGTAGCACCGGGATCGAATAAGATTCGGGCCCAAGAATTATAGAGGAGAATTATACCATCAACAACTGCGTTGGAGGCATCCTCCTCCGGTTGGGTCAAGGCAAAGACTCTCCCCTGAGTGGCGCCACCTGGGGCTGGAGCTCCTACAGGCCTCTGCTGCTGTAGTGGCTTATTTGCAGCCACTTGTCTTGTCACCTGGTTGTCTCTCGGTGGGAGAGATGGGCAATTGTGTCTGAAGTGCCCCACTCCTCCACATGCGAAGCACTGACGGGGGTCGGTGGCTGTCCTCCCCGATACGCCTCCTGCTCCTCGACCCATCTGGGGTCTCTGTCCCCCTGCCTGATCCGAGCGACGGTAGGGTGCCGCCCTCTGTGCTCCACTGCTACTAGCACCCGTCCGGATCGGACCTCCCCTCATAAGGCCCTGTCGTCGCTGAGTATCCTCCATGTCCTTCTCTACAAGTGCAGCTCTGTCCACCAAATCCCCGTAGTCCCGGATCCTGAGAGCCACCAGCTTCTCCCTAATGGCAGGCCTCAATCCCTGCTCAAAGCGTTTGGCCCTGTTGGCCTCCGTAGATATGAACTCCGTAGCATAGCGGGATAGCTCATCAAACTTCCTCTCGTATTCAGCTAAAGTCAGGCTGCCCTGTCGTAGAATAAGAAAATCGGTCTTCATTCGATCTCGGACCGATTCCGGGAAGTACTTGTCTTGGAAGACTTGATCAAACTCCGCCCAAGTGAGAGCATCCGTGTTCATTTTCCTTTTCACCGAGTCCCACCAATGGTCGGCTTCCCCCTCCAACAAATAGATAGCCAAGCCAACCCGCAAGTCCTCGGCCACTCCCATTCCGTCCAACATCTTCTTCACACGGCGGATCCATTTATCCGCATCCAAGGGATTGGAGCTCCCTTGGAAAGTAGGTGGGTGTTGCCTCAGAAACTCTCGGAGAGCTACCATTCTCCTAGTCTCCTCTCCGTTGCCCGGTACTTGGGCTAAAGGATGTGCTCCACCATTATGGTTGTGGTGGTTGTTGTTACCATTTTGGTTTTGTACCAAAGTGGTGAGCTCCCTCAAGCATTGGTATATGCCATCCATGGCATCGGGAGGTGGTGGTGGTGGTGGATATGTTTGACCTCCACGGCCACGGCCACGCCCACGTCCACGTCCACGTACACGTTCACCGTCCATCCTGCACATCAATTCACAATTTAGTTTCATTGATGTACAAGACATACTAAAATGATATGTAGGATGTCTTGATTTAAGCACAAGGCATATACAAAAATTAACTCAACCATTTCCTGCACCCTAAACCTACATCTCTAGTGGTAGTCCATAACCTACAGCTCCCATGTAAGACCTAAAGCCTAGGCTCTGATACCAAACTTTGTAACGCCCCAAATACCCCCTCGGACGGCATTACATTCTAAAACCTTTCACAATCATGAGAGCACTAAATAAATCCATAAATAAGAAATTTTTATCCATCAACCATTGATATTTTAACAAAATTCGGGCAGAGTCTCCTTTGTACGGGGAGCTCTACCACAAAATCCAACCTGTGCAATTCTACTATAATGACCACACCGGGTCCAATTAACTACTATATAATCAATCCATCAAATTTACATGTTAACCCAAAAAAATATGCCCACAATGGCATGTACATTCCCAAAGAATTAAACTATGATAAGCAGCGGAATTTCAAAAGATAACTAGACTTTACAATCTTTCAAAAAAAACATAGCCTAGTCTAGAACAAAATAGAAGGGCCGCTCTAGGCGTCCACCTCGGGATCTACGCTCCCGTCGATCGGAGTCTCCCAAAGAACGGGCTCCTCGACTCCTGGCTCCTCCTCAAGGATATAGTCTGAAAAATGTTAACAGTAGGGGATGAGCACTAGGCTCTGTAGCAAAATCTTCCCAACTCCAACAAGGTTTATAAAATACAAAACGGGTCGGTCACATTTCATAAATAACATATATGAATTTGAAGTAAAACGGGACATTTTAAATAGATCTCAAGTTTAAGCCATACAGTAGTTAAGGAGAGAAATAAATTAAGTTTAACCATAGCAAACCATTTCCAACATTAAGTCAATTAGGAGGGGCTCCCTCCGATGCATCGTCCCATACCAATGCACCGGCCAAGCCATTCCAGCCAATCATCACATTTATGTTGGTTCATCCCCGTACCATGTATGTTGATTGTTTCTCATGAATCTACCCAACGATTATACCTAGTCCACCCATTTATAATCACAATCACAAGTACTTAGGGAAGGGGCGTCTACCATCCCAATGGCAGTGACGAGTCCCTCCCCAGGAATGGTATACCAACCCTAGTTCGAACTCCAGGCGTACGATAGTGGTCGCATTACCAAATGACAACTCACTACAAGTGCAAGAAACCATCTCCCCCCCCCACTGGGTTCAACTGACATTTACACTCTACGGCATATCTCGTAGGTAATCCAAGTCCCTCCCAACCACCATACAATGAGTAAACCAACATATTCTCAATCAATTCACATTTTACCAATTAATCGCAAAATACCCAAATTTCACAAGTAAAGCGTCATAGCAAGATGGAATTAAAATGAGCAAAAGATCAATATAAAGATCATTTTCGTTGAACAATATCGAACACTAAATTTATAAAGTGAGAACCAAGGCAATATATGGAGAAAACTCAATTTTTCTTAAAACCAAGTTTGGAAGATGAAAAAGAGAAATTTAATGGTTACCAAACCATCCCATTATTCAAACATAGCATTTATTACAAGGAGAATTAAGAATCATACAAATCATATCAAATAAATATGGATGGGAGTGGAAAACATATGTATATACATAAACCCTAGCCTCAATGTAAGAAATTAGGAAGAAATCCCCTACCTCTTGGTTGTAGCTTCAATCTAAGACCCAAGATTCAAAATCTTCCTATTCTCCTTCCTTTTCCTCTTAATTTCGTCCTCCTAGGGTTTCTAGAGATTTGGGTGTGAGTGGTTGAGGAATAGAAGCAAAAGAAATGGGTGGAGAAGAGAAAACTTGAGAAATTCGGTTTTGATCTTTATGAGGTGGGAATCTCTCTTGACCTTGGTGTTTTTCTCTCCCTTTTCTCTTCTCTTAGGGCTCTAAGGTATTTAGAGTGGAAGGGAAATGAAGAATGGGAGAAATAGGGCTTGGAATGGGTGTTTTAAAACCCAAAAATCCCGACTTTTACTGTTCATCGTCTGTTTTGGGGGTTTTCCAGACTTACTGTTTTCCTTATTTTTGATCATGATAAACTTTGAATCTGAAAAAGTGCAAAACATGAAAGTTGTAGATCTAGATGTCTTCTGCATTGTGTCAAAATTCAGCTCAATCGGACCATTGTAGCAAGAGTTATGACGATTCTACGACAACTGGTCCGGAGTAGGCAATGTACCCGGAGCAGCGCCCCAGCGCCCATTTGGGCGCCCCTTTTCACTTCCAATCCTTCCAACTTTAATCCTAACTTATCCTACATACTTTTCTACATCGACCTAATTAGTTCAAGTTCTTTTATGATTTATTTTGTACATTTTCATACCGAAACTAATCTTTTAACTACTCTTTCCTTGAGTTATACTATTTTATCATTTCAAATGAAATAATTACTGAACACCTATGTCTTTTATTTTCTTTTATTTTATTTTATTTATTTTTTTTTTTAAACGCATGTGGGGTATTACAGCTCAACACTACCCAGACCCCTTACACTACTACCCACACCCCTCTCACTCCTCTGCCATGGCTCAGCGGCAGCATGTAGCGGCAATCAACACAGCAACGGCTCACCAAGCTCAGCCCAGGTACCTCCCTCTCCCCCTCTCTTTCGTTGTGATTCCTCTGCCATGGCTCATGAACACAAAAGCCAGGCAGTGTTAAAAGTCTTGAAAAAGTGAGATACATGTTCTAGTAGACTAAGAAAACAAAGTACCATTAAAAAATCAATTACCTTCCAGTTACAGCAGTATCACTCAAACCCATCATTCGAACCTTTGATGCTTGGAGCTCTTTGAGAAATTTCGTCGAAGCTATAGTAGTTATGGTTCATTGAACCCTCAAACACTGTGTCGAACCGAATTCACAACATTCACATCAAACCACGGTGTCAAACCGAATTCCCACTTTGGTGTGGGGGTGTGTGTTGGTGGTGGGTGGGTGTGTGGCAATATGGGTGATCATACGCCGATCAGTGTTTGTGGTTGATTTCGTGAAGTGGCCGTTAAGGTGTGGCTGGACAGAGAGGGAGAGAATTGGGGTGATTACGATGTGGCTGTGAATGGCTTCCGCCGACAAAAGAGAGGGAGGAAACATGGGAGAGCCGCTGCAAAACCCATTGGTGAGCCACGTCGGCTTTTCGGCTCTTCGGCTCTTCGGCTTTTCATCACAACCCACGTCGGTTGTATTCCTCACAACCCAATAGCAACCATGGCCATAGCCACTGCCACCGTCACCAACCCTTGATAAACCCTATCCTCTCTCAAACCCTTTTCTGTCTTCCCCATAACCCTCCCTTCAAGACCTCTTCCAAAACAGGAGGTGGCGGCAAAAGAAGAGAAGCAGAGCAAGGGAGGAGGGAGACATTTGAAAAAAAAAAAAAGAAGAAGGAGGGATGAAGGAAGGCTGAACCCACATCATTTCTAGGCCTCCCCAAATGTGCAAGTCTTTACACGAAACTTATTCGATCGCAACTGATTTGGGTTGTAAATGGGTTAATCTTTTGTGAGATTTTGCGATTCTTTTGTGAAATTTGATGATAGTTTGAAATGGTTTTTTGGAATGGGTTATCATTTTTTTGATAACTGATTCAGGAACCCAAATCAGTTGAGATCATAGTTTGAAATGGGTTATCATTTTTTTGGAATGGGTTATCATATAGTTTGAAATGTTTGAAATGGTTTTTTGTGAAATTGATTCAGGAATGGGTTATCAGAGATCTTTGTTTGATGATCTTTTGGTTTTGTTCTAGAGTGTATTGTGTTTTCAATATTGCAAAATGCTTTTTTCCTAGCCCATTAAAGTAGCCAGCAGAGATTGGGAGACCTATAAAAGAAAAGTGTTGGCCATTCATAGAATATGTTGGGGTGATTTACACATCCCTGAAATTACTTATATTTTTCATTATCTAAAAATTGAATCAGTCCCCCATTTGCATGGGTCATATCTTCCCACATTGATTTTTGAATAGTTGTAGTCTATTATTTAGTAACCAACTGAGATACTATATAAATTTGTGGGCCTAGAATCTTTGCATGAATGATCATTCATTACCTTTGAATTAATATTTCAAAAGTTATTTGTTCTTAAAAGAAGTTAATTTTCATACGTATTTAATGGCACAATGATGTTGTTGTGACAACTTTTGGTTGTCTTTGGGCATGTAAGTGATGCAAGAACAGTGGAATCATTTTTGGATATACTTTGTTGGTGGTTTAAGGAGTTACAAAATGTTGAGGTATGTTTCATTAAGTCGTTTAATATTGCATTGGGCTTTTTACAATAGAATTTTTTAATTATGTTGTTTATGATGAGTTAATTTTTCTTCTCATTCAAAATTTGAAGGCCATTTCTTTCTTTTCTTTTCTTTTTTTTCTATATGTTCAAGGGTAGTGATTTGTACAACAAAGATTGAAATTAAAGGTTAAAGGTGTGGAATCAATTATTATGTGAGTTCTATAATTGATTTGGGGCATGTTTTCTTTAAATACATGATTTTGGGGCATTGCCGGTGGTCTACATTGTTTCATGTATTATAGATTGTTGTTTCCCTGACTCATGGAAGGCTGAAAAAGAATCAACAGTTCTCTCTAGATATCTTACCATACATATTGTTTTGATTTTGATTTTGTGTTCGGAAAAATGTTAAATGTTAATTCTTTGACATGGTTTTGTTCTATTGCCAAGGGTTGCAATTTTATTATTCACCGATGCTTCAAAATATGGAATGTTCAAACCAAATGATTCTTATTTATGTAGATTTCATTCTTTGGTTGGACTTGCATTTATAACACGTGATTCTGACTTTTGTTATTTAGATTTGATTTATGTTGTGATTAAAGTTTGATGTTCTCTTTGAATTACGTTGAATAATTTATACAATAATTTCTATTGGGCAGTGTTACAATTGATGTTAGTGTAGACAGGTTGAGATTTTTCTAAGTTTCTATTTTTAGAGAAAATTTTGTCAAAAGGGTTATATTGATTTTATTTTCCTTAATAAATTAAATAAAGGAAAAATTATTTCAATTTGAAAGATTTGTTTAAATTGCAATGTGTCTTTAAGCACAGTTTTATTATTATTATTATTATCAAATAGTAATGATTTTTTTGTTTACTTGCTCAACTTAATTATGCATATTTTGTTTGAATTTTGTAATTTTTTCTATTTGATATGCATTATTTCTTTTAGCTTTATAAGCTTAAATTAAGCTTTCTTCAACTTATTTCAAAATAGAAATTTTTTGTATTACATAATATCTTCAGCTATGAGTCAATCTTTGGTTGGACTTGCATATATAACATGTGACTGTGACATTAGTTATTAAGAGATAAATGTTATTTTGGTTTAGATTGGGTAGTGATTAAAATATGATGATATTTTTGGGTTAGGTTGAGTAATTTTTTCTTGAGATTGGAGTGCAATAGTTTGTGTTGGACAATGCAATGATTTGTGTTTGACAGTGATATATACGACGAGATATATTAGCAATGTAGATAGGTTGAGATTTTTTCGAATTCTTATTTTAAAAGGAAATTTTGTTGAAATTTTTTGAAAAAATAACAAGGGTTAGATTGATTTCAATTTCTTTCATTAAAACAAATGAAAAAATTATTTCAAATTAATGGGTTTTTTTAAGTTGATGATCTTTTTTTTTCCTGAACAGTTTCGTGAATAGTAGTTTGAAATTTGATGATCTTTTTTTTTTTTCCTGAACAGTTTCTTCCATCTGCTATTCACGAATAATTCCATTAAAGCACTGATAGTTATTTGATTCATTGATATTTTGGCTTTGTAATTCCATCAACTGCGTAGTTTGTTTTTTGGCTTTTCTGATCATGGGACCATTTAAGTGGAAGCTGAGAGATATGATGGTATTCCTAAAACAAGAATACCCAGAAAAGAACAGTACCCACAAACCCCATAAAACAAGGTCTACATTTTTGCTTATTTACTCGATCAATTGCAAAAATGTTTACTTTATTATAATCTTTTCACTTTTGGATTGTATTAGATGAGTGGGAGGGGTCCCAATCTTTTGATGAAGTAATGGTACCTTTTGGGGACTGGATTTTGCATACATAATGTTGGTTTGATATGTTTTTTTTTAAGTGTGTATACAATTCTGTGTGTGGGTGTAGCTATAGATTTTTACCATTATTTAGTGCAGCATGGTCATAATAGTTTTTCATCCCAGTGGGTGTGCCGGACTAAGAGATCATCTTTTTTACTAAGTACCTATATAATTACTTTAGGTGGAATTTATCTTTGACTCAGTGCAAAAGAACTCATAAAAAATGTATGAAAGAATTTCATAATTACAATAGAATGGTTCATTACAATATATTGTAGTTTCTGTACCCAATTAAATGGTCCCATGTTCTTTCATCTATACTAATACTAATAAGATAGAACCCAATTTGAATCCATTTTTACTTCAAAATTTAATCCAATTTTAATTTATTTGGGAAAGCACAAAGACGACTCAGATTTAATCTACTTTTAATTTAATGGCCTAGGTTTTATCTCCATTATTCCAAGTTAATCCAAAGGCTGACAATAATTCCACAAAAAATTTATCCCGCCCAAACCTTTACAGTGCCTAACTCAATTGTCAGACACAACTCCCCAAAGCCCAACGTCCCTCTTCTTCTTCTCCTCGCTGCCAGTCTGCTCCTTTGCGACCTCTCTCTTCCCTCTCAACCTTCACCGACCACCCCCTACCGACCCAGGTAAACTCTGCTCTGCTCTCTCTCCTCTCTCTTTCTCACCTCCCTCTCTACACACGCACACACAGTCACACACACAGAGTTGAACACAACCCCACCCACCCACCCAGGATATGCACACACATACATCACGGCACACCCAATTAGTTAATCTAGGGTTTTGAATTGGGTGTTAATTTAGGGTTTTGAAATTGGGTGTTAATTCATCTCCCCTTACTTTCTATTTTACTGCCTCACCATGTCATTGCCCATCGCCAATGCCAAACGACCCCATCTATCTCTTTCTTCCTCTTCCTCTTCTATCTGACTCCTTGCTCCCCATCCCCCCAAACAAAATCCACCACTGCATATCCCACCATAGGCCCCTAAATTCGGTTCAGGCATAGTGTTGCTACTATTTTTGTGGTTGCCTTTGTTGATTTTGTGTCCATATTCTTTAAATTTTCCTTTTTGCACAACTCTTTTTCTGGGATTGGAAGCAGAATGAGCCATACCCATAAATCACTTAATTTTAGTGTTACATTGCATACGCATAGCTTGCTTCACTCGAGTCACTTGCTTCTTAAGAGGAGGTAAGCTACTAGGTGCAATGGGGGTTTCTTCTTCTTCTTTTATCTTCTTTATCTTCTTTCTTCTTTGTCTGTTGAAGCTTTGGGTCTTTGATTAATCTTCTTTGTTTAAATAAATAGAGTGTAATTGTTTACGCTTTGGATCTTTGATTAATCAGCCCAGCCCAGGTGTAATCGTTAAGCTTTGGATGAGAACATGACCATGATGAATAGTTTGAAGTTGTCTGTATTCACAAATTGTTGCTCTTAAAGCAATTCAACTTATTTAACTACCTTTTTCCAATTTGTTTGCACGTGAAACTTGATGAATTTAATTCTCTATTGATTAAATGTAATTCTTGCATTAAGGCAATGCCTTTTCATTTGAAAAATGCTTTTTCATTAGAAAAATTTGAAGCTTTTTTCTAATGAAAAGACATTTTACAATTTGGGTGCACTCCAATCTACTCAAACATAAGTACAATGCCTTTTCATTTTTGCATTGTAATTCTCTATTGATTGAATGTTGTTCGGCAATGAGTATTTTGTCTGAAAATATAATGTCTTCCTCATTATTCGATTATGAATGTTGTTGTGGGTAGCTAAGGTTCTATACTTCGTCGATGGGCTGCCAATCATTGCTATCTAAGGCTTTAAAGGTGGATTGGCAACATAGATTAGGTTGGATGTTAAATTGTTTTGAATGTTATAGTTTGGATTTTTTAAATGTTCAATTGGTTTGAACGTAATATTCTTTGAAATAAGTTTGGTAAATTTTGAAGTGGCAATAGCTTAAACAACATACTGCAACATTTTTTATTAGTGTTTTCTTACATTATATGCATTGTTTTTTTTTTATTAAAGGATGAAAAAATGTCAAATTCATCTACGAAAGCCAAATCTAAGGGGAAAGAAAAAGGTACAGTTTGTCAACTGGTATGACTTTTCATCCTATTTTTTTCTCTATGGTTTTATGTGCATAAAGATGTTTATGATTTTTTTAAAAAATTTTGTTAGCTTTAGATTGGTGCAAATAGTCTGTGTTCGTACTTCACTCGGTATATATTTTTTTATTCATTTCTTTTTGTTTTCAGATAGTTAAGTTTATCTTT
The DNA here is from genome assembly GCA_963454935.2 of Ilex paraguariensis. Lineage (NCBI taxonomy): Eukaryota > Viridiplantae > Streptophyta > Magnoliopsida > Aquifoliales > Aquifoliaceae > Ilex > Ilex paraguariensis. Next base: position 43,386 of record CAUOFW020006247.1, on the reverse strand, counting down.
ACATTCATATACATTCACTTGGTATATACTTGTCCAAAACCCGTTCGATGATATTTCTAATAGAAATGAGAAAGTGGTTGTAAAGGTGTGTTAATCTATAACTATAGTTGAGGCTAACTTCATTCGTTCCAATGTTGTATTAGTTGAATTAGTTTGGACCTGATTTTCTATGCTGGGAATTGGGCATTATGGAAAAAACTCTCTGCAATGGGTTTTACTTTATTATGGTGCATGAATTACCATGCAAGATTAAGGAAAAACATGTGTAGAGGAGATGTAGATCCTTGAACTTTGTGTATCCCTGAATTCTTTGTCTATTTAAAGGCAGTGTGGTTCTTCCATTTATGTCGACGACAACTTCAGTTTTTGAATGTTTGTGTTTAATTTGGAGTGTTTTAAATTTGATTTTTTTTACAATGGGTGTTTAATTTGTGTTCTCACTCTCTCTCTCTCTCTTTCACAGCAGTAGCACACACACACACACAACACACACAAAACACACACACATTTGCACACAAACACACACATTTAAATTGGGTGTCTTTTAATTTGGCTATGTTTTATTAAAAGGTTTATAGTTATGATGAAATATGTTTTTTTATTATGAATGTTAGGATGGAATGGATATTGAGTTGGTTATTATTGATCAGGTTCTTATCTAATTCATCATAAGTCTTATAAAATAATCAATACAAAGAATATTTAAAGTCGATGATAGCTTCAGTTTTTGAATGTTTGTGTTTAATTTGAGTGTTTTAAATTTGATTTTTTTTACAATAGGTGTTTAATTTGTGTTCTCTCTCTCTCTCTCTCTCTCTCTCTCTCTCTCTCTCTCTCTTTCACAACAGTATCACACCCACACAATAACACACAAAACACACACACATTTGCACACAAACACACATTTAAATTGGGTATTTAATTGGATGTTTTTATTTTTATTATGAAATAGGTTTATAGTTATGATGAAGTAGGTTTTTTTTATTATGAATATTAGGATGGAATGGATGTTGAGTTAGTTATTATTGTGTGTTCTTATCTATTTCATTATAAGTCTTCTTATAAAATAATCAATACAAAGAATATTTAAAGCCGATGATAGCTTCAGTTTTTGAATGTTTGTGTTTAATTTGAGTGTTTTAAATTTGACTTTTTTTACAATGGGTGTTTAATTTGTGTTCTCACTCTATCTCTCTTTCTCTCTCTTTCACAGTAGTAGTACACACACACACACAACACCACACAAAACACACACACACACACACATTTAAATTGAGTGTCTTTTAATTGGGTGTTTAATTGGAAGTCTTTTTTTTTTTTTTAGTTACAAGTGTTAGGTTGTTTTTTTTTAATTGGGTGTCTTTGAATTTGGCGGTTTTTATTTTTATTTTTACTATGAAATAGATTTATAGTTATGATGAAAAAGGTTTTTTTATTATGAATGTTAGGATGGAATGCATGTTGAGTTGGTTATTATGTAGTGTTCATTTTTGTGAAATTTATAGACTAATTTAGGTTGTCTTTTTCCTTAATTTTGGTTTTAGGAATTGGATGTGTATGTATTATGTTTGATTAAATGCAAGTTAATTGTATGAAATTTCATTGTAATTGATGTTAATTATACATAGCTTATGAAAATTACTATGTAGCTACAACCGTTTCAACTGCACAATCATCGACCAATGGATGATGTCGTTATATTTGGCAGTGTAAGTTTATCATCTGATTAACTCTCTCTAAACATATCTTATTGATTTTTTTAATAAATTATTTATTTTAATGTATTTTTATTAATGTCGTGACAGATGGATGACGACCTAGAAAATACCGTATGATAAGTTTTTCTTACTCATCATTTTCTTACTTTTTATCTAATCTTTTTACCCGCTTATTTACTATTCAATGTTTTTTGGTCTACAAGTTCGAAGACTTCGTCATAATAATGTAGGAGTGGTAATTCGCAATGAGTATGAACTAAATTGTCTTTGTATACATGAGGTAGTGTATTCTCACACCTATTTCTCATTCAATTTTTTTTTTTTTTGCTTTTAAGTAGTATTTTCTTACACAGAAGAAGAAAAAAAAGGTCTAATGCTTTGGCAAATGCCAAATTTAAGGGGAAAGAAAAAGCAACCGCTTCTAGCCAAGGAACAAAAAATCAAGATTGCCAACTGGTATCACTTTTAATCCTATTCTTTTATCTATGTTTTTACAATGGATTTGGATGTTATTGAATTTAAAAATTTTAAGTTTCATTTTATGTAGAACGTTTGATTTATCAACATGTTTTTGGTTTGTCTCATTTAATATTATTTTTTTTAATCGGGTTATTCTATGTATACAATTGAATTACTAGGAAACTATGATTTTTTATTTTTTTTACCAGTTTTGTAGTTGAGAGTTTTAGTTTCTTAATCTTAATGTTGATTTGTAGCCTTTATGCTTTTGAATCGTTTGTTGGGTCCCATTTTTTAAAACTCTAAATTTGTTTGAACATTCCATAATTTGAAGCATCGATCAATAGTGAAACCTTAACCTTTTCCAGTAGTAGCATACCTTTCAAGTTGTTAAATTCAATATGCTATTGATCGAGCATATTACTATAGAACATGTTACTCTATAATCTGATATTGCATTTTTTGTCATCTGTCCAGTAATTAGTAAACAATGTGTTGGATGCAACTGTGGCTATGATGTTTTATTTTTGCATCAAACAAAAACTTTATTATAATTATAATGTTGATAAATACTATAGAACATGTTACTGTATAATATGATATTGAATTTTTTGTCATATGTCCAGTAATTAGTAAACAATGTGTTGGATGCAACTGTGGCTATAGTGTTTTATTTTTGCATCAAACAAAAACTTTATTATAATTATAATGTTGATAAATGGTTGAGTAGATAGTTCTATTAATGCAACACTGTTACATAATAAGAGTTTAGTAAATCTTTTGATCCGTATTACTGTTAATATTGTAGCACTATGATTTGTCATGTTACCTCGTGTTGCTATATATACAAAGTGGAAAACGATACGATATACGTTAAATCAATAAAATAATAATTATTTTTTTATGAGTTTGTGGTTTAGGCACCAAACTATAATGTTATATCAAAATCAACATTGCCGCAATGTGCAAGGCTTGCTCCAGAAATGCGTTATGTTGGGAAAGAAAATGAGTGCTCCAAACGTCAATTGGGACAACTTGCACGTCACGAAAGAGAGCGATCAAAACATTTTGCCCCCGTTCAGCCTAGATTTTTTCCTTCTTTACCACCGAGTCATCGTCGCAGAGCATGCCTAAAACGATAATCAAATAAAAGGTCCCGCCTTCAACCAATGACTTTGTCTACCAAAATTTTCAATCCTGTAACAGACAGTATAGTGACAACAAATGTTTTAGAGTCATCGTCAACCACCTTGCTTCAAAATCTTAATGAAGACACTACAACAATTGTTTCACGGTAGTTGTCTGTGGCCATCATGAATCAAGAAAATCCTCTTCAAAATCTTGAAGAAGGCACACAAACAAATATCTCAATGGTGTCGCCTGTGACTACCATGCTCCAAGACTTGCCTCTTCAAAACCTAGACAAAAGCATAACAACAGTCTTGGAACCATTCTCCCCATGTTTCCCAGGGGCTTCGGATATGACAAACATGTTCTAACAAATGCGCAATCTGATTGAAGGCACCAGGTGTTCACTATAAGTTTTAATTTCTTATTCTCACTCTTGCTATCTTATTCATGTTCTCCTTCTAAGTTTGTATTCAATTTATACAATCAAATTGTATGACATCTAAATTTTATCTGTGGTGCCTACACTGTAGAAGAAGGTGTAGCTATGGATGTTGCACTTAATTCTCGAAACCATGAAATTCCAGATCGTCATTTCCTCGGCTTGATGAATCGAACATGTCCTCATTGTTCTGCCTTACAATGGCTTGCTGAAAAATTAACAAAATCATCTGTATCAAATCCTCTCTTTGGTAAATATTGTTTACAAGGAAAGATTAGACTATCTCCACTTATTGCACCTACTTTAATGCTTAAAGCATTGTATGACAACAATGATGAACAATCAAAATCGTTTCATCAGCACACACGAGAGTATAATGCAGCTAATGTGTTTACGAGTCTTGGTGCTACTTTGGATGACAGATTAATTGTTGGGAGGGGTCTAGAACATTCACCATCCATGGAGAATTACGCCATTGAACAGGATCACTTATGCCACAGCCAGGGTGTGAACCAATTTACTCTCAATTGTACATTTATGATCCTAATTCAACTTTAGATGTTCGTAGCAACAGAAATCCTAACTTGAGAAGAGATGTTTTGAAAACCATCCAAGATTGTTTATTGCAAGTAAATCCATTTCCTATGAAATTTCGACAGGCTCACACAATTTTAAGTGAATTGGAATTGATGGGGGTGAATTTACCGGCCTATCTTCACTACAGTTCTGTAACAGATCGGCATCGTTATAATCTCCCAACAACCAATGAGATTGCGGTAATATTACCAGGAGATGGAACTGAATCAAGTGGAATGAAAGATATTGTGTTACATTTGAGAAGGGATAATGGTTTGATGCAAATTAATGAGTGTCATCTGGCCTATTTGCCATTGCATTATGTGGTATTGTTCCCTTATGGTGAGCTAGGATGGAATCCAAATTTGAAACAGTGGAACACTTCCCAAGGTGGACCTTCATCTACTCGACTGACACAGTTGCAATATTACAGTTATCGTATGTTCCAACCTGACACTAAGTATTCAACGATTTTGAGAGTTGGAAAATTATTTCAGGAATTTGTAATAGATGCTTGAGCCGCTACTGAACAAAATCGATTGACATACTACAAGTTGAATCAATCGAAGCTTCGTGTAGAACTTTACCAAGGTCTTACAGATGTTTGTGCAGATGAGCTTGGTCCTGAACAAGTTGGTCAACGAATGATTTTGCCATCTTCATTCACTGGTAGTGCAAGACATATGTTTGAATTTTTTTAAGATTCAATGACTATCACGCGATATAATCAACACCCTGATATTTTTTTAACTATGACTGCAAATCCCAAATGGCCTGAAATTATTAATTCACTATTGTCAAATCAGATCCCTACTGACCGTCCTGATTTAGTGGCCCGTGTTTTTGAGTTGAAGCAAAATGTTTTGATGAAGGAGATAGAAACAAACAACATCTCTGGTAGAAAAGTGGCACATGTTTTTACAATTGAATTCCAAAAAAAGGGGGTTACCGCACAAGCATGCACTTTTGTTCCTTCATGGTTTAGATAAAATTCAAACATGTGCTCAAGTGGACAGAGTAGTGTGTGCTGAATTTTCGGATTGTCAAACTGACCCATTGCTTTTTGAAACAATCATAGGTTGCATGGTACACGGACCATGTGGTACTCAAAATCCACAAGCATCATGTATGAAAAATGGGGTGTGTACCAAGTGGTACTCTCGGTCATTTGTTGAATCAACAAGCATGGACTCCGATGGATATCCTGTCTATTGTCATCTTAATACTGGTCAGAAGTACATCATGAGGGGGCAAGAAATTGATAATGGAGATGTTGTGCCATATAATCCGTACTTATCAAGAATGTTCAACTGTCATATCAATTTTGAAGTTTGTGCAGGAATCAGATATATAAAATACATTCACAAGTATATTTATAAAGGACATGATCGTGCAACAATGGTACTTGGAGGAATTAATGAGATCCAACAATATCTAGATGCTAGGTATATTGGACCTCCAGAAGCTGCGTGGTGATTGTTTGGTAATCCTTTACATGAAGAGATTCCGTCGGTTGTAAGATTGACACTGCATTTGCCTGGGATGCATCGTGTGGTCTTTAACCCTGCTGAATCTTTTAATACGATCATTTCTAAAGGTGCACATCAAGAAACAACTCTAACTGACTTTTTTGATTGTTGCGCTGCAAATGAATCTGCACGTGTATTAACTTATCAGGAATTTCCACAAAAATTTGTTTGGAACAAGTCTATCAATAAATGGACTCCAAGACAAAGGGGTTATGCAATTGGTAGAATGTACTTTGCTACCCCTAATTCAGGTGAGCGATTTTATTTGCGTTTGCTTCTAACTGTTGTCAGAGGACCTACTTCATTTGACTAGCTACGCACGGTAAATAATGTTATGCATGATACATTCAAGTCAGCATGTGTTGCAAGAGGACTTCTTGAAGATGATGACGAATGGATACAATGTCTTCAAGAGGCTGCAATTATGAGAACGGGGTACCAATTAAGAAAACTATTTGTTATAATTCTAACGGAATGCTTTTCATTGCATCCATTTGCATTGTGGAAGCAATTCTCAGCACATATATGTGATGATTTAGCACACAGGATTCATACTATGTTTGGTATTTTGAATCCAACTGATGATCATATTGAAGATTATGGCTTATATTTGATGAATCAATTGCTCTATGAGTCGGGGAAGAGTTTAGTTGACTTTCCAACCATGCCACAACCAATTGAAAATTGGAATGCAATAGTTAGAAATAGATTACTGTTTGAGCATCAACAACTTCAAAATGAAACACAACAGTCTGATGCACAAATTAATGTTGACGGCCTTAATGATGCACAACTTGTTGTTTATACTGCTGTCACAACGTCAGTATGTGAAAACATAGCAACTAATTTTTTTTTGAGTGGAGGTGATGGGACAAGGAAAATGTTTTTGTACAATACCATTGCAACCAAATTGCGTAGCTATGGACATGTTGTTGTTACTGTGGCTTCATCTGGTATTGCATCGTTGTTATTGGTAAGGGGCGCACTGCACATTCTACATTTTGTATTCCTTTAGAAACCCTAGACAATTCAATATGTGGGTTCACTAAACAATCAATGCATGCCAAATTGTTTAGAAAAACAAAGCTGATAATATGGGATGAAGTTCCTATACAGCATCGATATTGTGTTGAGGCAGTCGATAGCACCCCTTCAAGATATCAGAGACGATAAAAGACCTTTTGAGGGTATCACTGTCCTAGGTGGAGACTTTCGACAAATATTGCTTGTTATTCCTAAAGGCGTTCGTGAACAAATTGTGGATGCATCATTGAGACAGTCTTTGCTATGGAAAGATATATGTGTTTTGACTCTAGATTTAAACATACAATTAACTCGCACTGACGTTTGAAATACTAATTTTGTTAAATTCTTGATGAAGGTAATATTTCATTCCACCTTGAATTGTTGAATTTTTTAACATGATGCTTTGAATTAAATCTCACTTTGTGACAAATTATACTTTCATTTTTTAGATTGGGATCAATCCACATGAAATTGTGCAACTTCCATCTACAATAAACCGGTGTCACAATGTAAATGAATTGATATTTAGAATCTATCCACAATTGGATGTGATTGGTATAATGACTCCAACCTTTCTCACTAAACGCACAATTCTCTCTGCGCGTAATGACGACGTCAGTGATATAAATGTTGTAGCACTGAATATTACTCTGGGAGAGACAATTACTTTTTTAGCTGCAGATAAAATGTCTGAAGGTGATGAGTTTGACCGTACCAATAGGAATCGATATCCTAATGAGTACTTAAACTCGTTGAATCCTTCAGGGTTGCCACCATTTAATTTGGAGTTGAAAGTTTGATGCCCAATAATGTTGTTACAAAATATTGCACCAAAGGATGAACTTTGTAATGACATGCGATTGATGGTTGTTAGATGTGCCTCAAGGGTAATCGAAGCTTAGATATTAAATGGAGATAAAATTGGCAATTTAGTCTTCATTCTAAGAATATCAATGACACCGGCATCTTTGGACTTGCCTTTTCGAATGACAAGACGTCAGTTTCCTGTCCGATTAACTTATGCTATGACAATCAATAAAGCCCAAGGACAATTTGTCAAGTTTGTTAGGATTGATTTGCGGACACTTGTTTTTAGTCATGTACACCTTTATGTGGCACTATCTAGATACACATCTTCGGATCGTATTACAGTCCTCCTTTCGGAAGATGGGTCGAATTGCACTACAAATATTGTTTACCCAGAAGTTTTGTTATAAGATTCTTACGACAAGTAAATGATATAGTTTAAACAAGTTTATTTCTACTGAATTATGTAATCTTTTCAATATTTCAACTGTTAGTTTTACAATGAGATTCATTCTTTATAGGATTGGAGTGAATTTGTCACCAAGAACGATAGTGTATATACAATGGATCTTTGTAGATGGGGCCGACGTAATCAGGTAAATTTATTTTATGTCACTGCATTAAAATAGCTTTACTATTCCTACAATATAAATATTGTGTTAATTTTATTGTTTATGTGAATAATTTAGGTGGTTATGCATTCTCCTCATTGGGCAAAGTGCGTTCGTATTGATACAAGGACATTAAGGATAGTGATGAAGAGAAGGTTTAAAGGGATGAATAAGACATTTAAGAGAGTTAAATGATATGCAATCCATTATCGACCTGTCCACCTTTGACGATGACTAACCCACCACTGACCAAACAATTGTTTAGGTATGAAAGTCTCTCTTACTAAGACTCTCTATATTTCTCTATTTCTCATGTAGAGACACAACACACACAATACATGCACAAACACACACACATAACTGTAACCAATCAAACACTCGCAAATCAAACTCACACACTATTATATTGTCACCAATACAGATTTATGATTGAAATCATTAAACAAATGAACCGTCTGTTGAAATGATACTAAGAAAATTTGATTTGATTGTAAGTCTCTACATTCCTCCATATCTTTTCCTAAATAAATTGATAATTTGTTACAAACTCTCTAAATTCTTACTTATATCAATCTAAATCATTCCCCCCCCTCACTACATACAAATGTGTGTGCTCATTTGTTTTTTAGATAATTCAGGGTAATGTAATTAATTATATTGAATCCAACTAACAAAAAAAGTAAGGGGTCTTATGTTTCGGATGTACAATTTTTTTATTTTGACTCACATATTTCAATAATTTTTATATTTCAAATATTTTCAGGTATACATTGAAAGATACTTGGTCTAAGTTGTAAAGAATATAAAGTTGTTTCTCTATTTTGTGCATGTGTGTATTTTTTGTGTTCCGTCTTTTGTAAAGTTAACTAATTATACATAGTTATGATGATTTTGGGTATGGAATGATGGTTGTTTTGGTGGTTTGGGTATGTAGTGATGATTGTGGTGATATAGTGTATTATGATGATTGTAAGTTTTGTAGACAAGTTTACATTTTTCTAGAGATCTATTTTTAAAGGAAATTCTGCAGAAATTTCTTGAAATTAGTAGGGATTAACTTGATGTTTTGGTGGTTGGATATGTGTTGATGATTGAATATGTATTAATTATTGTGTTGGTATGAAAAATTATGATAACGTTATGTCTGATTGTAAGTTATTAGGTAATGATACTTGAAAGTAATATATAACATAAATTACTTATCAATATAGATCCACTATTCAAAAAAAATTAATAAAATAAATTTCAAAAATACTACCTTTGGATAATATTAATCTGCATACACAATTTGTACAATCAAAATAATAAAGAATACAAAATTTTGCTTTAGAAAAAAGGACTCACCTCACGAACTTTCATAATATAAACCTCTTCAAAATACTCTTTTACTCCTAGAGATAATTTGCAAAACTCTATTTTTATGGAGAATTAAATGGAGTACCGAAAATATTTTACATTTTTATTTTTTAAGTTAAAAAATATTTTACTTGACTTAGAAATTTAGAATAAGTGAGACTTAATTATTTACTCATTATCTAAACACCCAATTGTTCTCAAACTCAAGCTATTATGTCTCGTTCACTTTGTATTAAAAAATTAAAATTCTATACTGCTCGCATTGATTTAAAAATTAAAGTTACATAACAAAAAAAAAGATCATTCACTCACTCGATGAGATCACTGATGAAAAAAAAAATTTGAATAAAATACTAATATCAAAAGTGTCACTCCAGTTCATCAGTAATGAATTTAAAAATCGTCATTATATAATCCAAAAGACAAATATCCAAATACTAAATAAAATGAATTAAGGTGGGCACAATTTGGGAAAGATATATGTCTAATTTGTTGGGAGATTTGTCTTTGAATTGAAGAGTGAATATGAAAGTAAGGGAGCCGTGAATGAAATGTGTAAACAAAAGAGCATTAATTTGGTATAACTCAAAATAGAAGGTGTCTTAAGTAGGAAAATAAAATTCATCTGTCAATCTAATCCATCGAATCAATATTTTTTAGTTGATCTGAGCCGCAAAAAGTTAGAGATAAGATAGACCCTTAGATATAACTTATCTTTTACTCAGAATTGATCTGAGCCGCAAAAAAATCAAAATAAGTTTTGTGATTCAAACTCAGCTCTACTTTATTATATAGATATACAATTTTTTTAGTTTATTTATAACAAAAAAAAATTTATAATTTTTTGGCCATTTTATAATTTTTGGGGTTCAAGTTATAAATTTTTTTTGGTCAAGTAACACACTTTTTGATCCTAACAAATTTAGGATCAACTCTAAGTTACAATAAAAATTATAAATGACCTTAAAAACTTATAAAAATAACCCACAAAATTTGTAATGGCAGTACGATATTGGATTTTTTTTTTCCACGCTTGTAGCCTTGTCCTAAAAATTTATATCGACATTGATGATCATTTTGAGTTATTTTTACATTTTTCTACTCACTTAAAAAAATAAAATATGAATCATATAAATTATAGAGTGATACAATTTAATTTTTTAAAAATAAATTAAATGATTGATAGTTAATTAATAGGGTAAAGGAGCGATTAGATGGGATATGCTGCAAAATGTGATTAGATAAATTCTTATGTTTTAATTAAATAAATAAAAATTTTAAGAAACAAATAATGGGGGAGGAAATGAGTCTCTCCTCCTTAAATTAATTATAATATTATATGGTATTAGCGACCACTCTACATATTACACTTGATTTACGATTTTCTTCCCCTGTTACCCTTACTCCCATACCCACCATCATCACCATCCCCAGTCCAACCCACATTATTTAAAAATATTCATTTATGTATAAAATTGAATTTTGTTAAAAAATAGAAGTAAAGTAATGTTAGACCCGAATATGCACTGCATAGCATTTTGCATGCATTTGGGGTCTAAAATGTAAATAATAATATCTATGGGATTAAATTATATTGTGATGGAATGAAAGTAAAGTAATTTTAGCTCACGGTTTTTTCCAAGCTTTGGCATGTCTTCTTGGATTCTTTTACACTTGCAGTATAGATTAGAAACAAGGGTGGAGCTAGAAATTTTTAGCAGTCGTGTCAATATATAATTTATTAATAAAATAAAATTCTAATATTAATATTATTTTCACTGAATATTTAATTCTTAACATATTTGTAAATATAATGTCATTAAAATAGTGTCAATTGGAGATGTAAAATGTAAATACAAGCAATGCACGAAAGGGGTCAACAAAAAAATTGACCCTTGGGTGGTTGATCAACTTGTGGACATCTTTCTTATTAATTTCATATAGTAAGTTATGACCCAACTTCAGTCATTCAATTTAGTTATATATCTCAAATTAGCTTAGTTGTTTGATAAGAAAAATAGGAGGGGATAAAAGATACAAAATTGGCAATTAAAGAAATCTTAAAAAAGTTACGATCGTAAGTTTTATGAGAGAAATTTATATATATATATATGTATATATGTTTTTTATCAATAAAAGAATCTCCTTTAATTCTAAACTATAAAATTATCCCTTAAAATTTGATTACTTTTTTTTCCATTAAGTAAATTAGTTAAATCTGTAAAAAGAAATAAATCTCCAGAATTTTCTGACCTAGCAAAACCAAAAGAAATCAGCTCATGAGTCTATAAAAAATGGACACTCAAGCCCACAGATTTAACCTAGCAAGAGTAAAGTTTTATAGAATATCTGTGCGTATATGCAATCAACATTTGACCAACTTTCAAAAGGTGTTAAGTGGCGGTTACGTAGTGGTCCCCGTGTACTTGTGTATATCATTTCTTTCGAAAAAAAACTTTCAAAAGGTGTTAAAGGGGACAGCTGGTTGACATTCACGTGATCTTGAAGATCCACTAAACCTGTTCTCTGTGTTGGCACCTTGCTGTACTTTCAAAACAAAATACAACGCGCCAACTCGTCACGAAATCGTCACGCGTCTTCAACCTTCATCCTCCGACCTTCATAAACGTTCACACTCGAGTTTCTGTGAATCACTATAAAAACAAGCTGTGTTCTTAAGGAGTGATTTTATGTGAGTTTTCATTGTGGGGGCAAGCAATCATAAAAATTTAAAATTTTTAAAATTTCAAATGAAAGATTAATATTTTTTAAATTTAAGTGCGGACAGCTGCCCCATTGTAAATCCGCCCCTGATTAGAAACTTCAATTAGAGATTTGATTTGGTTGAAGATTCACCTCCACACTGGTATGAAACTTTTTTTTCACTTGAAAGTTTATCACTGGTTGTGTCAATTATGCCTTTATATCAATTTTAACTGGTAGAACAAACAGAAGCAAGTCCCTTGTTTGTCGTGTGTGGTTGTCTACATCATGTGTTGTCGTTTATTCTAACGGAAAAAATTGATAAAAAAATTTTAATTGATACGAAATTGATAGATAATAGATTAAATTGAGATAAATGAAAATTTGGTAACAATAGGAGGCAAAATTTAATGATTAATTATGATATTTATCCATTTTTTCTTGTTTAATTTTTGGTTGCACCACCAACAACTATGAGTGAATATTTGTTCAAATTTGGGCTAATTATTATTTTATTTTTGGTTTTCCATGCACATGGGCTTAAAAGAAAATTATTGTGAAAAAGAAGTTTGGTAAATCACCACCAATTTATTGAAGGGCAAAATATAGTTTTAGCCTTCAAATTATGCATTTTGTATCAATTTGGCCCCTAATCTTTTACTTGTGTCAATTTTGTCGATTAAATATTCAATTTGTATCACTTTGATCTAATAAAAAATAATGGTCTAAATTGATGAATGCAGATGGCAACGTGCCTCTCACATAACATCAGTTGGGGGACCATTTTTTAAAATGCAAGGGGCTAATGGGACACAAATTATAACCATTAGGACCAAAATGACAATTCATGTGTGTATTGACTTAATAATGAGATATTGATTTCGCCGTATTTATAATGGATCCTTCATCATACAGAAATGAAACTAAAAGAAGATGATAATAAGCAAAAGGGATCGCCCCAATAGACGCATGTGTTGGATCACACAATATAAACTTGAGGGACCGAAATGACCCTTAAGCAAATGCAAGTGAGATACACATGATTATCTCCGTTATTTAAAATAAACCACTATTTTTTGATTAAACTAAAGTGACACAAGTTCAAATTTAGGATACTAGATTGCAAAATTTAAAGAATAAGGACCAATATAACACATTTAAAGATCATGGGACTAGTGGATGCATTTGGAAACTGACACTGTCCAAAAATGCTAACTATTGAGGCAATCAATTGATTTTGGACTATTTAGATGACAATTTTCAATATGATACGAATCAAACACAAAATTAAAAGAATGTTAAGATTATTATAGGTTTTTTTCATGTGAATGTGCAATGACTTATGGCACATTTTGGGCAAATTTCTTTGATTAGGGCCTCAAAAACATGTTTTTGTCTTTTTTTGGTAATTTTTTTGATGTTGAATAGTTTCACCATCTTAAGTCATCAGAATTAATTGTCATAAATTTCGTCTTGGTGATTAGTAGTTTTTACCCACATGATTAGTTTGGAACTTTCCTTTTTTGGTAAAATCTGTAATAATGGCCTAATTATGTGATTAAGGATAATTAGGCTACATTTTCTTTATTTTCTAATTATTTTATGGGTTTTAGTACTATTTATACTCTTGTAAGTCTTAGAGCTCGACAAATTGTGATGAACAATATTACAAAGGAGATTTTTCCCTCTTTTTTTTCTAATTTTTCTGGTATTCTTAAAAATCAACAGATTAAACACAAATCAATGGTTTAGTTTCATTCTATTTCTCAACCTTTTCTTGTTCTTTAAACATGTATTTTTACACGCTTCCTTGCACTAGAATTCAATAGGAACTCAAAGCTCTACAGAGTCTTAAATGATAGTCTCCGTATGGCTCCAACTAAAATATCAAATGCCAACCTAGTTAGGGATGGTAGTGGACCAAGGCGGAGCGGGGGGCAGGGCGGGTGGAGTAGTCTCCACCCTCGTACCCATTTAAAAAATATTCGTCAATCCCCATTAGCAAAGAAAATTTTAATCCCCGTTCTCGGTCCACTAGTAAATTTTCATCCTTGTCCCTATTCTTATCCTCGCCATTGTTGTCGCCCATAACAATTAATTTCTATGATTTTAAGAAAAAAAAATCATAAAACCTCACAAATAGATTTGTAAGAAGGATAAAAATTCATTATATATAAATAGATCAAACATAAAAACTCACAGAAACAATATGTATAACAAATGTGTGTTTTACTTAATTATTTTATTTGTTATATATTTATTACAAGTTTAGCGGGGCAGAGGAAGGGCGGGGATGAGTTTCAGTTCATCCCCCCCTCTATTCCCGTATGGGTTTATAAGTGTGCGGTGTATGTAATTCTTTTTTTATAATTAACTTGCTTAAACGTTAGATCTTTTACTGACTTAAGCGTCGAAGTGTCTTTGATCGGTTAAATTCTGATCTATGACAGTTTTTGGCTTTTACAGAGATAGGTGTATCTTGTTCATTGCATTTAAACTAGATTGTTCCATTTGCATATCATCAATCAAAGGTGAGATTCTAACAACACCCAGCATGGTGTCAAAGACGATGTGTCTTATAAAGAAGGAATTTGTCTGATGACACCGAGACAAATACTTGGGTCCAATGATACATCATAACATTATTTGATATGTGCAAAAAGACACATTAGATGTTTGAACTTCTGATGAATGCTATGAATTCATACTAGTTTATTATTAATGGGAAAAAGATAATACATCATAACAGTTATCTTAAAAACATCAACTACATTGAAGGAAAAGAAAAGAATGTCGATGTGGACAACATAGAAGTGCACATAACAAAAAAGCAGACATTGTCACCTTTAGGTTGAATCTGAGAATTCTTTCCTTGAACACCACGCAGAAGGCTTACATAGGCATCCACCTTACTCTTATAAATCTGGGCTACTAAGATTCAGCCTCTTTGCCCCCTCTTTTTCTTCCTTCTCTTTTGTTGACATCTTGCAAAAGTTTCCACAAACCATCATGTTTATTAGCGGTCAGAATGTGCCCAATCACCAACCCAACTAGTAGTCCACTTCCATATCCCATGCATATGAAACCCAATCAAATTTACTTGGGAAGTCTGAATTATCATTTTTGAAGGTTAAATGTGGTGGTGATGGTGGTGCCTCAGAACTTCCACATTTCTTTGACAAAGGATCTCCTCACAGGTCTAGATTACCTTCAAATGAAGTGTTCTCAAAAGTACCAAATTCATTGCCTTTTTGGTATTGGCCCTGTGAGATGGGTATGAGAGACATTTAAGAATGAAAGGATGTCAGTTGTGTTATTTGTTGAGGAATTCCTCTTGAGGGCTCATTCTGTGAAAGGTCCGATGCTTGAAGCTCTAAAAGATTTCCCAAGGATGATGGAATGATGCCTATGAGATCATTATTGGAAAGGCTAAGAAACTAAAGCCCCTTGAGATTTCCAATGGATTTTGGAATCTCCCCATTGAATTTGTTGTTTGAGAAATCAATGGCTGTGAAGGTGGTTATGAAGTTGGTATAAAACATTTCACAGCCTTTGGTTTTCATTGTCATCGAAAATTTGAAGATGATAATAACTATAATTTTTGGCACTTCATACATTTTATTTCTTTGCAAATTTAAGGACTGACCAACATCACGAATTCTTGAGGCATCCAATTTTGGATGAATTTTGATGGCAAATCACCAATTAAACCATTGTATGAGTGGTCAATGATAAACAACTTGGGGGAATTAGAATTTAACATGTGACCTACTATGCTACTGCAAAACTGATTAGATCTAAAGAGGAGAATCTTCAACTCCATAAGATGTCCTAGCCAAAAGGGAAAACACCTTGAATTTGATTGTTTCCGAGATTAAGGAGCTCTAACATTGTGCAATTGTCAAAGATCTTGGCACTAACCCCTCTAATTTATTTTTACTTAAATCAAGGAGTCTCAAATTGTTTCCTTTGGTGAATGGTCAAGGAATGGTTCCATAAAAGTTGTTGCTCCCTAAATTCAACACTATTAGGGAATCACTAAAATGGCTTAAACATTGAGGAATTCTTCCACTCAAGTTATTATTTGACAAATCAAGGTGTGAAAGAGAGCTTGCATTGCATAATATCTGTGAAATTTCTCCATCTAGTGAATTGTTTGTGATGTCATACAGGATGATGTAGAATGCTGGAATGGGCAAAGATCCTTGCAAGTGGTTAGAACTAAGTTCAAAACCTCATAAACTCTCCCATGGAAGGACAGCTGGAAGTTGCTCAAATCCGGTTAGAAAGTTGGAAGTTAAGGACATAATTTGCAAAGTTTTTTGCCCTACATTCCATATCCATTTCAGGACCTGACCACGAATTTTGTTGCCAGAAATATCTAGAAACACCAATTCATCTTGATATTGTAAAAACTCCGGGAATTCATTGAAATTGCATTCACTGGGTCCTAAAATCTGGAACTTCGGAAGAGTAACATTAACAATGCTAACGATGAGCACTGATAATTTATTCCTTGACAATTGCAACAAACTAAGATCTTGAGCTTAAGAAACATGTCTATTTCTACCATCCCACTCGATTGTGTTCTAGATTAAAGACTCTTAAGTTATTGAGTCTAAAAATTGATTGTGTTCTAGATTAAAGAATCCTAAGTTATTAAATACTACTCTACGTTATTGTCACCAAAACGTAGAGTAGTTAATTGGGTGAGGTTACCTAGCCAAAACAGAATCTCACCATTTAACTGATTCTGGTAAAACTCTAATCTAGTTAGTTGAGTCAGGTTCTGAAGACAAGTTGGGATGTCACCATTCAAATTGTTACCTACAAGGGACAACCAAGTGAGCTTTGTGTGCTTACAAACCCAAGTTAAGGTGTTGCTACTAAAGATGTTATTTGAAAGAAAGAGAACATTGAGTTGGTTAAGGTTGAATGAAGGTGGGATCAGACATGTAAAATAGTTAGACGAAAGATCAAGAATGACAGACTGGTTCATGTTACCAAGAGATAAAGGAATTGAGCTTGTGAAATCACATTCATAGAGTACCAACCAAATCAAGGACTTAAGATTTGCAATGAATCAGGTAATTTACCAGAGAAACTTGTGCCACCAAGTTCCAAATGTTTAAGGGGACTACTTTGATTGAATTCAAGCAAAGAACCAGTGAGATTTTGATTTAAACTCATTCTAAGAGCTTGTAACTTTGGAAAATGGAATATATCTACTAGGAATTCACCATATAACCCACAATCTTTGAGAATCAAAGATTTAAGATATGATAAATTAGTCAAGATACTAGGTACTTGAGAAGATATATTTACATTGGACAGGGAAAGCTCTTTTAGGCCAGTTAGCTTTTGAATGAGACTCCTCAAATTTGGTTTTTCAAGTTTCAATAGACTTTTAGAAGACAAGGGGTTGATATTATCAGACAGATCAAGGGAAGACAATTTGAACAGATCCAAAGTTTCTAGTGGGATTTGACCAAAAAATACAGATTGAGACAAGTTGAGACTAGTTAAACTAGGAAGATGGCCAATTGCAGATGAAATTTGGGAGTAATTGAAATTATTATCTGCAAGGTTAAGCCATTGAAGGCGAGAAAGGTTAAAGAGGCTGCTGCTGGAATTAATGGATCCGTAGAGAAGACTGTTGCTAAGGTCAAGGCCAATCACATGACCAGAGTCCTCATCGCACTCATTCCCATCCCACAAACAACAATCATCAATACTATTTCCATGGAACCTACAAGAATCAGTCTTTGGATAAGCAAAAGGATCTTTGTAAGCACTCTTGTGAATTGATACACTTTGCTTGAACTGCAACAAGTCTAATCTCTCATTCTCATGACATAGTTGCTACGCAGAAGAGGAACAATTAGTCAATAGAATGTGATGAGAACTCAAGAGATTGAGGAGAAAGTGCACGAACATAAAATAGATAGAAAGACAATGCCATATTCTCTAACTTTGGAACAATTGGGTGAGCAATTCTAGAGAGCTTTTGAGCTTATTTATATAGGAGTTGTGTCTCAAAAAATGCATAACTGCAGAGAAAAAGGGCCCACATTTAATGCAATTTGTATTGATATGCATAGATTAGTTTTTATACGCAACAAAATCCGTCCCCCTCACCTTTTTTGTTATTGGAGTTACTCCAGTTGCCTCTTTTAAGTCAAGCCATCCTCATACCTATAAACAAAAATAAACAAAATATAAAAGGGTGATAGGACCTGTTTTTCAAATTTCATCACAGAATCCTCTAAGACATGATGTAGGTAATTATGAGTCGTTCCCGTTTAAATCTCAAAAAACACAGGCCCTCTAACTCAAAAATTTCAGTTTATAATAGATGTTTTCCAATGATCCAGATATTTTTCATGACAATATTGCAATTACGAATTATCTTGGGACTATTCAATCTTTAGGTACCAAGTCTGTTATCAACAAACCAACTGGAATGGCTCAATGGCCCTTATCAAGCCATGAGTGCTCTTATCACCCCAAATACTAGTTAGTAAAGAAGAACAGTGGTAGACTTCCATAGTGATGGTGATTTTGTAAAACCCGGGAAAATTTGAACTTTTTCCGTTAAAGGGCAAAAGAGTATATTGTCACTATTATGCAGATTTAAAATGAATATTTTATAGAGCTCGGATGGAACAACGACTTCACCGTTGAATTCACATCGAGAAATCGAGCTGCCCTGTCAATTTTTGTCGAATTCCGAGATAGTCAAAATTTGCACGTATTTCGAGACGATTTGGGTGACGATTGAATTTTAAAGGTCCCCAAAAATGGCATTTTTAAAATTTCTTTATAATTGGGTTAAAGTTCCAATAAAATTAATTTGGACTTAAACTGGATTAAAATGAATCGTTTCGGGACGAAAAACAGACCCAGAAGTGATAAACGAGTAGGACGATGTGGACCGCGAAATTAAAAGTATAAATAAGGTGAAATATCTGAAAAATCAGATATTTCCTACCCATTTGCTGGCTGGTTTCAGACGTTGGAGAAAGAGAAGAGAGAAAGAGAGTTTTCAAGTTTTCTACCGCTGATTCTCGGAGTTCTGTCGCTCGGAATTCGTCGGGCCAAGAATTAAAGTCGATCTACGCGACGAGGGCTACGCGTGGGGGTACCAAAAACAACAATTTTTACCGAAGATTCAAAGGCAATTTTTTAGAAAATCAAGAACTTGAGTCTTGTTTTGGTGTTTTTGAAGTCTCCATACTTCAAAGAGGTAGGGGTTTTCCTACCTTGGTTCATTTCCTACCTATAGTGTATGTGAAATGTGTAGATTATTAAAGAGTATATATATATATATCACTCTCCTATGCATGTGAAATAGATAAAATGAGAATGAAAAAGGGTGTAGAAATGACTTAGGTCAATTTCTAGTTGTATGTGATATGTGGGAATCACTTGTGAAATCCCATGCAAATTGAATGTGTTAGTAGCATGAGCTATGTATAACATGTGTGTTGTGAATTGTGATTAAATAGCAAATGCTATTTTATGCCTTGAGAAAGTAGGTGTAGAATGGATTTGATTCAAGTCCTACTTTGTTTTGCTATGTGGAAGTACTCGTATAATTTCTTGGATGGAAGTTATATGTGTTTTAATATGTAGTAAAGTGAGTATGTTTAACTCATACATCAGTGTGTGTGTGTGTGTGTTCTTGCTTGTTGGAAACCTAAAGTGAGGGAGATTAAAAGAGAAGGAAGAAAAACCAAGTTTTAGCTCACATTTGATTTGTGGATGCTATTAGTAGTAAACTCTTGAAAAATTGGGTTTACATGGATTGTTTTGTGTATTTTAAAATTTTTCTACCATAGTTGGTTGGATGGAAAAATGGTAGGCATATGGAACTATGTAATTCACTTGCCTATGGTTATATGGTTCTAGTTTAAAATTGATGGTTTAGTTAAAAAGGGGTATTGAGGATGAGTGGCATGACTTGAGATAAATGATCTTGTTGAATGCACATTAGTGTATGTTAAGTGTGGGAAAAAGGTGCTTAAATGTGCTAAATAAATCTTGTAAGAAATGATTTGCAATGGATATAGAAATTGGGTGAAGAAAAGTCGGTACACTTTTCTGCTCTGGACCAGTTGTTGTAGAATCGTCATAACTATTGATCCAACCATTGGATTGAGAAGAAATGTTGATACAATATAGAAGACATCTAGATTTACAACTTTTGTGCTTTGAACATTTCCAGATTATGAGTGGATCATGGTCAAAATGGAGAAAAACAGAAGTACTTCCACCAGAGGGAGCTAGTGCTGGTGCCTTTGTTACCAAACACCAATACTTCTTTGATTTCTTAACTTCTAAGCCTCCAAATCCTCATGTAATGTGGTCATACCTTCACCACACATCCAAGATAGTTGCAAGGTTCTAAAATACTTGATTTATGCTATAAATACTTGCAACATGCAAATATCAACATTATTCATAATTTTGGCTCACTCTAAGTATTTACATGCAAAAGTTGAGTTAAAATGCATGTAATGAGGCCTTCAAATATGCAATATTTTGCACTCATCACTATGTGTTCTTTGGTTTCAAATGATATATATCGAGGTGTATTAGACCTCGATTGGTTTAAATGATTAAAGGATCACAAGTTATACGTGTGAGTTAAAATTCCAGACAAAAGGAATATTATTGACGTGATGTCGGTTTGTGTGACATTCATGGATCACTCCATGGGTTGACGGGTGGTCAACGGTAGAAATCACTTAATATGATTTCTTGAGTTATACGATGAATATGAGTGAATTATGTGATTACATGATTGGTGTCTTGAAGGTGTTTGATAAAATACCTTGAATGATTGAAGTTGTGTTTGATGAATTAACATGCTTGAAAAATGTGGTAAAGTGAAATCATATTCTTATGATGTGATTTACAACTTGGAAGGTTATGTTGATGTATGCTTAATGATATGTTAGCATTATGATGATCATGGAATTTATATGTTTGGATATAATTGATCAAGGGATATGTTTATAATGTTCATATGACATTCATTACATATTGAACATGGTAGTAGTTCGCAATGATGCATTATATTGCATATGCACAGGGTAAACACATCCATAAGCTTGAGTGTGGGTGTGTGGGTGTGTGATTGATCAAACATCATCCTTGGTGGTGGGTGGTGGGGTCAAAAAAGTGGGATGGAACATCCTATTGAGTTGCACAGTTGCATTCATGAGAAAACTTGTGTCGGGTATAGCAAGTAGGGCTAGACTCACCCTCGGGTGAAAAACCCGACCACTTGGTTCATACACTTCCTGACGGTGAAATTCCAGAAAAGTGTATTTGGTCTACAGAATCTGCGGTGCGATTCTAAAACTCCGCTACCCAACAAAGACACAAGATTTTATTGTACAAAACACCCATTCAATGGGTAACATCCATCAATGACTTGGTTTTACAAGAAAAACATAACTTTATTTCAAACGGTCATTGGATGTATTTTCGTCAATTGACGGGTTCATTATACAAGTGCATCGCATTGTGTGGTGGGAGTCGGTGTGGACTCGGGATTAGGTGCATGAGTAAGTCTCATCTCATTTCATGACATGACATGACATTATCATTTTCTAACATTGAATTGTTCATTATTGTTGGAGTGGATATTGTGGTGGCTTGTTGCATGTGCACATTTCATATGCACTTAGGATGGGGAGTAGCCTCTGTAGGAAGTATTCTACTGTGCGTTGGCTCACCCTATATGAGAAACATTTCAGGTGTGGGGTGCATACCGGCAGAGGACTCTTATTCAGGGCCTCAAGGGTGAAGAGGAGCCGACATGTGGCCTTTAACCATAACTGTTTTGTATACTTTTGTTAAAACTACGTTTTGGCATGTTATATTTGTAAAGGAATTATAATTTTGAACTTGTATTAACTATGTTTAATTCATAAACTCATGATGTGAAAGTATGGATAATTGGACCCGGTGTGGTCAATGTTTTCTTATAAATGGATCCGGTGTGGTCAACATTTGTATATGGGACCTCAGATGGGTCATGTGATGGTACGGTGCACAGGTTGTGTTTTGGGTAGAGTTTCCCCATACAAAGGAGACTCTGCCCGATTTTGTTAAATTATGAATCCCAATAAATGGGACACAACGGTGTGGTATCGAGTTATACGATATCCACAGGCATTTTGCGGGTTGATGGGTGATCAACGGGACCCCCGGATTTTGGGGTGTCACAGATTTAATCTCCAAGGAGTTCATTAACAACAAAGAAAACGATGCATCATGTAAGACTACATGGTGAACAAAGATAGCAAGAAATCGGAGCATTAATTAGGACTAACTTCAAAAACGGTATCAAAAAAGGTTTATGACCCCATTCTAGAAAGCTCTTAGCGAGTTTCACAAAATTGACTGCATTCCCATCATTCTAGACTTTTTTACATCAAAAAATGTCATGTGCATGAACATAAATTATGTCGAAAGGAGGCACCATTTTGTTAATTTTTGGAACTTTTACACATCTGCTTGCTTGACACACAATAAAGGAGAATATAAGGGAATAGACCATAACATTCCTATATTAGTCTACAATTTTCTTCTCTTCTTTCCCTTTTCAAAAATTTCTTTCATTTCTCTTCCCTTCCCTCCAAATCGAACATATACACACGAATATCTTTTCAGCTTACCCACTTGGTGAACTTTTTTTGACTTCTTTCAATCTGCACATCTGATTTTTAACTAAGTAAAAGTGGGACTAAAAGAACAACCATCTCCTTTTTTTTCCATTAAGTAAACCATGTCAGCACCACATCATTTGCTCTATATCTTTTGTTTTATTATTTAGTTAGTCTAGCATTACTCTCTTTAAAGTAAAAATAGCATAACTTTGTACATATCATACATTAAAATTGACAGGTTTACCATGGAGGTGGTATTGATGTTGATCATGGTGGTGGTGAAGCCAGTGGATAGCTGATGGTGGTACAGAATGGTTGTTGGGATGGGGTTGCAGGAACAATTAATGCTGAGATTTTGGTGGTGGTGTTTGTAGAGGGATGGTGGAGGCGGTGGTGGTAGATGGAGTAGTTCAGGTTGGGTAGTGCAAGAAAAGGTAAAATTAGAAAGCTAACAAGTTTCAAACTTCTAACTCCTTATAATCATCAAAGAATTTGATCAAATTTAGTGTTTATATTTTAGTACATATGTGAAGTGGAGCGGAGTGAAGTGGGTGCGGAGTCGTACATCAATGAAAACTTTGAACCTTCATTGTACAATGCGTTTTAAAACTGTGTGGGCCTAACCCAAAATGGACAATATTGTGCAATGCGGGTCCGAGGAACTACAAGTGTATCAAAACAATTGACCCTCATGGTGTGGAGGCCACCTAAGGTTGTGCATCCCTCAGTGCACTCTGATTTGACACGGTAATGATGTGGGATGATCGTAGCTAGTGTGGTGGAATCCCTTAAAAGCTCATATCACTTGGGTCGGGGCAAGACCCAAGCAAGGACATATGGCTTAAGGAGATAGATTTTCATAACTTAATTCCACATCGACTAGTGAAGTGGATATGGAGTGGTACATAAGTGTGAGCTTTGTATCTTAATTGTACAACACATTTTAAAGTCATGTAGACCTAACTCAAAGTGGACAATATTGTACAATACGGGTCTGGGACACTACAATATACCACAAATTTTTTTGATTAAAACATTCAACCTTCAATTTGCAATTCTTAATTTTCATTTTTAACAAACAACACCTAAGTCTATAGATTCTTCGCTTGTTTGGTTATTAATATTTGAGTAAATACCATAATACTCATTTAACTTTGAAAAGAGTTGGGATTTACCTCTTGAAGTTTATTTTTTCTTCTTAATTTTGTCTGGGAACTCTTTAAATCGTAGGAATTTATTCCTTTCATTTAGTTTCGGAACTAAACCACGCATAAAAAATAATAAAAAAACACATAAGTATATGGGCTAAGTTGAAACAAGTGCTTGGGGGTTTTCAATATGTTTTAACGGGAAATTGGATCGATAGAGTTGATTCTTACCACTCTAAGAGTGCGATTATAAATTTGAAAAAAAAATGATATTCTTGGGAAAAACTAAACTAATGTAAATGTTCTAGAATGGAAGGACAATGAAGATCTTTTATATGGAAGGCATTGGCCTCCCAACTATACCCCATCATTCTCTATCTCACAGTGCGGCTTTAATGTCATGTTTCACATCCGAACATGGTTATTAGCTTCACACTATTCAAATTACAAAAATTCAATTACAAAGTGGATAGAAAATTGTGTCTCTTTGTCTACCTAAAAAGCAGTGTGATTTTGTAGTTAAGACGGGTAATATGAGAAATTCAATTGTGAAATGGTTGAAGTGAGATTAGACTTGTAGGTTAAAAATGCGAAGTATAATTACCCTCTAGAAAATGTGGAAGTGACCCCCATGAAATGTTGTTCTTGTTCATAAGCATAGATTAGCTTTTGCATGCAACAAAATAGGTCCCCCTTGCTTTCTTAGTCATCAAACTCACTCCAGATCCAACTCTAAGTCAAGTGAACCCTGTGGCATAATGTCTTTCTCTCGGGAAAAATTTTCAATCAATCTTGATTGTTTCCTTGAGAGAATTTTCATTACAAATAATATTCGGATAATTAAACTTATGCATACCAAGTTTTTAATACCAACCATAGAATAGTTGGAAAGATGACTGATATGCGCCCTAGCAAACTATGGCGTGTGGTCTTTTGGCCTGTTAGTGGGTACTATTATACCTTGTCATGCTGAGTTAGTCAATGGATAACATAGTGTCGGATTTGTATTTTGTCAAAATTTATTCAACCCATAACTAGCTCATTTATAATCTTATATAACCAGTTTACTGTTCTATTGAGTATGTGCCTCGTATACGTCCTGCTTGGTGGATTTATGTCATATTTGGTTGGGATTGTATAGATTTATTTATTTAATAGGTTTGATGGATCCCCCATTTTGCCCCCAAAGAATTACCAGGAAATGTAATGTGGATTCATTTGAGACAATCTGCTTCTTACAAAATAAATAATTTTTTTTGTCAATACCAGTGGATCAAAGGCCTTCTTAGGAGTCACAAATGTTCTTCAAAACACACTCAATTAGAAGTAGAAGCAAACTAGCAATAGTATTCCACAGAGACTGGCGCTAGGTATTACGGCAAAATTAATGAGGTTCAAAACAATTGGTTTTTATCCTGGTTAAGAGTCTTTGTTTCCTTTTCAATTGTTCGTGTCGTGAATATTTTGCCTTAGTTTTGAAGTATCTATTGCAAAAGGGAAGATTATATTTTTAGTCCTTAAACTATATGTATTTTATCTCATTTTGGTACCCATTATTTTAGTTGTGTAACTTTCGTATATGTATAATTTGATAACAAAAAATATCTCTTGACATTTGAGTAAATACACTTTTGATTATTTTGAGTATCCAAGAAAATTTGAACGGGTGCATGACGGTGAACAAATACAATTAATGGTGATTATGTCTTGCTTATCTTAGGCTCTTAGAGAAGGAAGGAAATGGGACAATGGTGCTATCATACAAGACGACTCAAGTCCTACACAATGCTTCCTTCATTGTTGCGTATAAAAGACGATACTTTTTTTTCCATGTCATTGATGCAGCTAAGTCAAGTCATCTCTTCAATTGACTAGGCTTAAACCAATTTCTTTTGAAAGAGAAAAGACACAGAATGGTTCTAGACAAGACCAGTTAGTGAGGCTTGAAAACACAAAAATAGCTCCATTGGACATAGACGCGCACACTTGATTGCAATATGAATACTGTCAAGTTGTCTTACATTCCACGTGAAGTATGAAACCCAGTGGCGGGGTGTCAAAATATGACATGACCTATTAACACGACACAAAATTAGAAAGTTTGAATCTTACTTAAACCACCTGTTTAGTAAATGAGTGGACCTGACACGACAGGACTAATAAACGAATTGGGTATGAGTGATATCCATCAAAAGAAATACATGACATGATTCATTTATATACCAGTTATGCACAGTTCATACAAGACACGAACCTGATGTGACATGAATTAATAAATGAATCAGATATGAATGAAGTCATAATCTTATAACCTTATATATATATTGGGATGGTTGTTTTGTCCTATTAGGACTAGAACTTTGACTTTAGCAATCTAAGACACATAGTTATTTGACCATAAGCTTGAAAAAAAGTGGATGTCTTCTTCAGCGGGTTGGTAGTTTGAAGTCTAAGACGAAGACGAAGAAGATGAATCCTTTCGTTTGAAAATTTGGGATTTACTCTATTTTGTTTTGAGTTTTCTTTGGAAATATCAATTTCATTGGGAAGAAGATTTTGTGAGCACTATTAATTTTGTAATAGTGATATAGTAGACATATGTTCTCTTGTTGCTTGTTATGAAGAATGATTTTGTAATCTCCAACCTTTGATAGTAAAATCTTGACATTGAGTTTCGTTCGTGAAGGTAGGCTTACTTATTGAGCCAAACATGTAAATTTGTGTGTTCTTATTTTGTATTGTAGTTCAATTATTATTTTGTTTATGACCTTTGTTTATAACAAATATGAATATAGAATATAGATACAATAATATATATATATATATATAATCATACAATAATGTATAAAATGTGAGATACGCCTACAATAAGATACATTGATAATAAACACTTTTCCATATTAGGTATCCTATAGTTTATGCTAAAGAATTGCTAGATTTGTTTGCATAAATGTTACTTATTTTTGACTAGGATCTATATAAGAAACTCCATAATTTTATATTAAAAATCCTTATTTCAGTTATTTAATGGCCTCTTCTTTGAACCATATGATATTTAGCCCCTAGTCCTGAAGATACCAAAAAATATTTTCAGAATATTCGAGATGTATTCGGTCTCAATCTGATACATAGAAAGCCATATCCGATGCATTTCCATATTCAATATATACTGATACAAATACTATAGTCTTTTTGTTGTATATCTGCACCACAGCTAGATGGAAAGGTTGTCTTGTTAAAAACTTAGAAGATGCAAAAAACTTTTCTCCAATGAAGATAAATGGTTCATGATAGTGTAAGTCTTCCCCTTTCTTTTTCTGATGTTTGTGAACTCTAATTTTGATGAAGATAAAGTGGAGGAATAGTCTTTTCCTTATCTATATAAAACCTTAATTAGTTTGTAGAGGGAGTGTCAGACCCCGTATTAAAATTAAAGAAGGATAATATTATCGTAAGAGTTTTTCTAAGATGAATAAAATGAAGGTAGAAACTTAGAACCATTGTTGAAAGATTGATTATTTTGAGTTTCGAACATATTTATGTTTGGGGTAAAGTGAGTTTTGGAGGTGTTTTGGCTTGAGCATGGTGAGTAGGTAAGTTTCTAAATATTTTTAGGTCAAAATAAGGTTTTTATTGAATCTGGAAGGTCGAGAAATTTTGGGAGAGGTAATTAGGGTGTACTAGAAGTTAGGAAGTATTCTAGAGTTAAAATGTATTTTAAATAGAATTTGTGTAGGAAGGAATTTGATACTATCATAGTATTTTAGTCATTACTTTTTACTCCTGGCTCCGATTGAGCTATTTTTTTAGATAGTAGAAACTAAACTTCAAGGCTACAAAAGCGTATTTTAAAAAAAATTTCCAAATCGACTTCTAACTAGGTGAAAACTGCTTTGAAGGTCAGGGCAGAAAGTTGACACCATCTAGACACCCCAAGCACTGTCCAAATGGTACTCCCTATCCTAAAACTTTATATTTCATCCAAAATAGTGACTTTGCACCATCTAGACGCCTAAGCACCGTTAGGATTTTTCTCCATTTTTCACCTTATAAATACCATAAGGATGTCCTTTTAGTTGTATTTCATCATTTTTCAACCCTAAGCAACCTTAGAGCGAAAGAGAGAAGAAGAGAAACACCAGATTGAAGAGGGATTCTCACGTTGGAATAGATTAAACACACTAGGTTTACCCATAAACTATGAAATCAAGGTAGGGGTTTCTTCCTAAACTTGTTCATTGAGGTTAGGGTTAATCTATATGTTTGTTTTCATTCTAAATCATATATATATATATATATATATATATATATATATATATATATATATATATATTTTATTAAATCATTGTTTCTTGAATTTCTTGCAAATCGTATCATGTCTTGAACGGGGTTATCATTTGATAGCCATAAAAACTCTTGTTCTTATTATCATCAAAGCTCTAGTTTTCTAGAAATATAGGTATTACCCTTGAGATTCTATTGTTCTTGATTTAAAAGCTCTAGTATTTTTTTGGAACAATAAAATTATATTTCTTGATGATCTCTTGCATATTTTCTTGATTTGTTATGTTGGAAAAATATTTATGGAATTATGGTTCTTGGTTTACTTGTGATTTGATGAACTGATTTGGTATTGTATCTCTTGTGTAGATGTTTTGATGAACATGGGTGACCGTTGACCAGGTATTGTAGAGTGGGTAGATGCGTTTCTTACTCCAAGTGGG
Organism: Ilex paraguariensis; assembly: GCA_963454935.2. Classification (NCBI taxonomy): domain Eukaryota; kingdom Viridiplantae; phylum Streptophyta; class Magnoliopsida; order Aquifoliales; family Aquifoliaceae; genus Ilex; species Ilex paraguariensis. Next base: position 14,477 of record CAUOFW020006247.1, on the reverse strand, counting down.
TTTGAAGGTTCCCTATCACTCGTAGTGGGGTTGGTGTCTTGTGAGAACCAAACCACTATTCACTCACAGGTATCGAAGCTGAGGGCTCGTATACTATTCGTGGGTTGGACCTAAAGTTGTTTATCTTTGCAAGGATTGAGTGTGTGTGTGGACCAATATATTCTCAATGTGTGTATTCATACTAAGTCTTACTATATACGTGAGATACACTGTTGGTAATAGTTTGTTATCTGAAAGTTGATTTTACTTCTTCATTTAATTTATTTTTACTATGTAAACTTGAGATCTGATGAATTATTACTGTTTTATTTCAAAAGTTATATATGATATTTTGTAAAATGAGACCGACCTGTTTTATATGCTTTTAAAACCTTGTTCGAGTTGGGGAGGATTTTCTTACAAAGCTTTGTGCTCACCCCCTACAAACCACATCCTTTTCAGATTATGATCTACAAGAAGAGTTTGGATTAGATGAACAGGTAAATTGTGAAGCTTAGATTAATGGTTGGATCCCGAGGTGGATGTTTAGAGTTGCTTTTTTTTTTTTATGTTCTAGATTGGGAGGTTAATTATGAGACAATGTTAAGAATAATGTTGTATTTATTCCGTTGCAAGATAATATTTATTTTTTGGATGTAATTGCCATGATTTGGCATATTTGTTTTGGGTGATGCTTTAGTTATTATGGATGATGAATGAAATTTCTATTATTTATGGATTTTATTTGTTGCTCTCATGATATGAACAGTTATAGATAGTAATGCCTTTAAGGGTGGATGTTGGGGCATTACAGGGAAATATATACTTTTTTTCTGAGGTCTCTATTATGCAAGTTCCTGTATAACTCTCTACAAACTATGTTGGGAAATTACTTCGAGCAAATTTAAATTAGAACAAAAACAAGACTTTGAGGCACGTAAGATCGTTTACTTTAAAGTGATATTTGTCCCCACTTGAAGATTTTGCTAGAGGGTTATTGACAAATCACTTCCAAGATACAACTAAGTCTTTGGCTAAAAATTTGCAATTAACAGTTTTTATTCTAAGAGAGGGGGAGGGGGGGGGGGAGGAGAAAGATAGGTAATACAAAATTCTAGTATATGTGAATGAAGTCTAGGGCCCTATTTATAGACTTCTTGCTATCTTTTCCCAAAAGTAACAACCCTCCAAATAGATGCATTTTTGTTAAAAGTCATGATCATTCTAAATAGGTGTCTTTGGGTTAATAGTCACAACCTTTTAAATAGATTTTTTTTCCGAATGGTCACATCTCTTCAAATACTGTCTTTCTTAATAGTCACATCTATTCATTTAATAACTTTTCATAATAGTCATAACTATTTAATAAATCAATTATTCAATCAAATAATAAATAAAATTTCAACGACCTAAGGTCTAAGGTTCTATATGGAGTTCATAATAAGCAAGTGTATACTTTATCATGAATCTATCTTCTACATTTTTATCTAGACAACTTTTCATGTGAAGCATAGATACATCCACAAGACCAGAATATATGTTTTGAATATGCATCATATACAGCTTGATAAGTATCAGATCGACACAACCAAATACATTTCGAATATTCTAGGAGTGAATAAAAATGACCTCATAAATATAAACAATTGCACGAAGGTGAAGAAATACATTGCTGACACCTAAAATGCCTTAATTACCTTAGGCACTCAGACAAATAAAGAAATGGAAAAATGGTGCTACTATTGTACAGAAGGTCAAATCAACCTTAATTGTTGCTTAGAAAAGTCAATACTATTTTTTTCGCAAGTAACTGATGATCCTGAGTCAAGTCGTCTCTCCAACTAATAAGAGATAGGTTATGACTAGTTTTTATGGCCTAATTGTGATGTCTTCCAGAAAGCATCAAATGGTGGAGTAAATATTGGGTGTAATGGTGATACCATATCATCATTGACATGTGGTGTAATCATCCAATAATAAACTTACAAATGGATAAGGTGAACCTCACTTGCATGATTATTAAATGGTATGCTGGTGGTTACTATAATATGTGGGATCCACCTACTTATTTGTTATATTTTTTATTGAATGATGATACAATTTGACAATGATAATGTGGTGTCACCGTTACACACAATATTTTATTCAAATGGTTAGGCTTCACAACTTTGAAGCCAAAAATATGGCTATAGATACAATATAGTAAGGATATGATAAAATTGGTAAAATATATAAAAAAAATAGTGCAAAATTCGGGTAAATTTGATCTTTTTATAAAAAAGGGTAAAATGATAATTTGTCGCCAAATTTTTTCTAGAACTTGGATGATAAAATGGACATCACCGTTGGGTTTTTCTTGCGAAATCTAGTTACCTATACAAATTTTGTCAAATTCTGAGATAGTCAAATTTTTAGCTTTTTACAAGGCGATTGGGTCTCCAGTTACTCAAAAATGAAATTTTTAATAAAATTTTGAAAGGTAGAAAATAATTTTAAACAAGTTGACATAAGAATATTTTGAACTTCAAACGAGACAAAATTTAATTGTTTCAAGGTAAAAATCGAACCCGAGAAAGGAGCACGTGTGGCGTGTTGTGGACCAAGTGTTTGGAGACTATAAAAAGGGAAAGAAAATCAGATTTCTTCCCCTATTCTCTGCTGGAATCATGTTGGAGAAGGAAGAGGGGGAAAAAGAGAGAAAATCTAACTTCTCTCTACAATTTATGCCTCTTCGTCGCTCAAATCAACTCGAGCCAAGTATTAAAGTTGTTCCTCTCGAAGAGGGCTATGCGGCTATACCAAAAAGTGCAGATTTTACCAAAGTTCAATAAATGGAATTTGGAGAAAGTGGAGATTCTAGCTTGTTTTGGGTCTTTGGAGTCTCTTAATGTCATTTTATGCTTCAAGAGCTAGGGTTTCATCCTAATTAGGCTTATTTTCAACCTAAGATGGTGATATGAAATGGGTAGGTTGAGAGAATTATAAATCACTTGCCTATTGTTGTAAAATTGTGAAATTAGGTATTGGAGAGTAGTAAATTAAATTCTAGGATAAATTGATAATTAGAAATTTCTAAGTATGTAATTTCTTGAAAAGGTGTGAATTGTGGGCATGTTATGTGATTATATTGTGCCTTGATGAATTTAGTATGTTTATTGCAAGATTATGTGATAACATGCTTGGGAATTGCATTAATGAAATGTTGATGTATGCTCATGATATATTGACATTTTATGGATTATGGAAATTATATGCTTTAGATATAATTTGACATGAAATGCATTGAAATAGTTCATATGACATTCATAGCATATGGGACATAATATTGTTGTTGCAATGGTACATCACATTACTTATGCACATGGACATCGCATCATGAGGGTGTGTGTGCATGGGTGTCGTCAACACCACACTTGGTGGATGACGAGTGGGCTCGGTGAAGTTGGGTTGATGACCTGGCTGAGTCGCATGGTTTGCACGGTGAATAGGGTTGGGTTTATCAAGAAGGGACAGATGATCCCCTAAGTGTAAGACCCAGTGATTGGGGTATGCATTCCCTTGGTTCGGTCTATGAAGTGTGTGGGTATACACGAAACCCTCGGTGGAAGTCTATAAATTCCATGAGGGTTGGGTTACCCTTGGTGTAAGTCCATGAATACCTACCCAACAATGACCTAGATAGGTAAATGTCATTTGATGTGCAACATAAATGGTGGATTCACACAGTTGGCACTTGAATGTGTTGAGGAGCCGGGAAGGGCTCGGATTGATGTGCATAAGTGAGTCCCATCTCATTTCATGGCACGGCATGACAAATTCCAACATATAGTGCATATTTTGATTGGAATGTTATGCATTGTTGATGGTTTGCATGTAAACATTTATATGCATTTAGGTTGGGGAGTAGCCTCTTTAGGAGATACTCTATTAAGCGTAGTTCACCCTTTGTGGGAAAACATTTCAGGTGCAGGGTTCACACCAACTGATGGCTCCCAATTCGAGCCTCATGGATGGAGAAAGCTGACTTGTGGCTTTAATGACTCATTTTGTAAAACTTTTATGAAAATTTCATTTTCACGTGTAAATATATGGAAATGATTGTAATAGAACTTGTGTGTATCTTGTTTTATGTGAAAAACCTCATTAAACATGTATTGGATGGTTGTGAAATGGATTTGATGGAATTGGAAATCAGAAACAGGTGAAATAGGCAATTCTGGGCAAAACCTACTAGTAGGTTTTGAGCAAACCTATCGGTAGATGTAGTCCAATAGGAATAACCAACTAGTAGAATGTTAGTAGATCTATGGTAGGAAAATTCCAGTAGCCAAAACCTACCAATAGGTCTTCACATTTTTTTTAGGAATTGAAATCCAGTGCGCCCTCCTACCGGTAGGTTTATGAACACCTACTGGTAATTTTTCTCAAAACTTCAAAATTTTGAACTTTTTCCCTAATTTCTAGGGCACTATTTTCTCTTGATCAAAAGTCTTCTATGTCACAAAAATGACTATAATTTAATGTTTAAAGAACCACGGATGCATGGGGAAGATCCCAATCAAGGAGTTGGTGTTGACGTGATGTCGGGTAGTGTGACAGTCACGGGTGTTTCCGTGGGTTAACAGGTGGTAAACGATTGACAAAGGACACCCTAATTTTGGGGGCATCACAGCTTGATATCAGAGCATAGGTATACGATTACCTAAGGCTTGAGGGGCATGGATTTAGACCATTGCATCCATTGTGCACTTCATGTTATGTGTTTTCAATGCTACATGTTATGTGTTATGTGTTATGAGAATTGTATGCATGATTAAATGTATATGGAAAAAGGGACACTAGGGTTAGAGAACATAACCTTTGGGTCGAAAAACAAATGAACGGGATGGTTCGGGGGCGAGGGTGTCTACTAGTGGTGACATACGCTTTACTAGCGTGACAAGGAGTGAAATCTCAAAGTTTGAATTTGATCCTTATCTTGGGATACTAAGTAAATGCTCTATTGCTACTTGACATGTGTGTAGATGGAAAATAGAGGAAGAGGACGCGACTGAGGTAGTGGGCAAAATAACAACCAAACACCACTGGCCTTTGACCAACAAGCCTTCATGGACGCTATTGGTACTATGGTGGCTACCATTGCACAAGCTAGTGCCAATATGGGCCAAGGAGGCTCAACTAACCTCCAAAAGTTTAAGGCATACAAGCCTCCAATTTCATGGGAGGGATAGATTCGATGGTGGTCTACTATTGGTTCCAGCAAGTCGACAAGATCTTAGAGGCTATGAAGATCACCTCTGATGCCACTAAGATAAGGCTAGTTGCATTGTAGTTGGAAGGAGAAACCCAACTATGGTGGGATTGGGCAAAGGCCTCAAAGAACTTGGAGGCAATGGCATGGGTAGAGTTCTGTGAGCTCTTCATTGGCAAATACTTCCCGGCGGCTGTCCAACAAGCTAAAACTTGGGAGTTCTTAGACTTAAGGCAAGAGACTATGCTGGTGATGGAGTACATGGCTAAGTTCACCGAGTTAGCCCGTTTTGTCGACGACTATGTGGCCACTGACTTGGCCAAAGTTAGGAGGTTTGAGGATGGGTTGAAGTTGTCCATCCAGGGTAAAATTGTGGGCCACCGCCTACAAAACTTGGACTCAATGGTCAAGACAACAATGACCATTGAGAGAAGGTTGATGATGTACAAAGCATCTATGAGGTGGGTGCTAAGGACAAAAAGAAGGAGGGTCAATCCTCTTCTTCAAGTTTGGGAAAGAAGTAAAGGACTTCTGCTCCCCAGGGACAACAAGGACAGGGCCGCAGCAATCAAGGCCAAGGCCAAGGTCAATCCTCCCAAGGCTAGTGAAACTTCAAGACCTCGTATCAAGTAGGTCAGAAAACTTGTTATCATTGCCACCAACCGAATTACGTAAGGCGGAATTGTCTTTAGAAGCAGGGATCCCAGAGCTATGAGACATCTCAGTCCCAATCGTCAATGGGGCAGTCACAGACACACTACATCCTTCCCTATCCTACCATGGGCCAGGAAAGTCAGTACCAATTCAAGAGTACTACTCAAGCCCCTACCACTTCACGGGCAGAGACTCCGCATTCATGTCAGATGGGTCAGGGTATGGGCCATGGCTGAGGACAGAGCATGCAAGCAGGGACTTCTGGGACCTAGGGGTGTGTCTACGTTATTACATTACAGACTGAGCTGATGGACCAGTCAGTCATTCTGGGTATATTTCTACTCATTTATTTATGGGCTAAGGTGTTATTTGACTCTAGTGCAACGCATTCATTCATTTATGCATCATATGTGGGAGAGTTGGGCCTAGAGGTTGAGACCTTGGAGGAGCCTTTGCATGTGAGTTCTCCCTTAGGAGTTAGGGTGAGTGTTGATCAATATGTTGGGGTTGGGGTTGTGAGTTAGAGATCTCACAAATTCTACTCACTGTGGACTTCAAGATCATGGACATGTCAGAGTTTGATGTATTCCTTGGGATGGACTGGTTGACAGCACACTGAGTTATTATCGACTGTGATTGAAAGATGGTCACTACTACACATCGGACAGTGTTTATTTCAAGTTTTTGGGAAAGAAGCACGATGTTTTGCCTCAAGTAGTGTATGACTCTAGGTGGCATAGATAGTTGATGGGTTGGCTTGCGAGCCTTACTTTGGAAGGTGAGGCAAGACAGGAGTTGGGCCTACCTCGGGTTGTTTGTAAGTACGAGGATATTTTTTCAAAAGAGCTACCAAGATTATCTCCATATATGGATGTAGATTTCAGCATTGAGTTGCATCTAGGTACATCTCCTATTTCTATGACTCCACATAGGATGATGCCAGCTGAGTTACAAGGACTCAAGGTCCAATTACAAGACTTATTGGACAAGGGCTTTATTAGATCGAACACTTCACCTTGGGGGTGCTCCGGTATTGGTTGTCAAGAAAAAGGACAAGACCCTTCGATTGTGTATAGATTATCGGTAGTTGAACCAGGTCACTATCAAGAATAGGTACCATCTCCTGAGGATTAATGATTCTTTGATTAGCTGAGGGGAGCACGGGTCTACTTCAAGATAGACCTCTACACGAGCTACCATTAGTCATTCGGCATAGTGATGCCATTCGAATTAACGAATGACCCGGTGGCATTCAAGGATCTCATGCATAGGGTGTTCCAACCCTATATAGATCAATTTGTCATGGTCTTCGTTGATGACATTTTGATGTACTCCAAGTCTGAGGAGGAGCATGAGGGTCATTTGAGGTTTGTTCTCCAGACCTTGAGGGGCTATCAATTGTACGCTAAGTTCAGCAAGTGTAAATTTTAGCTAACGGAGGTGAAGTTTTTGGGATACGTGGTGTCGGCTTCAGATGTATCTGTGGACCCAGATAAGGTCGAGGCAGTAATGAGTTGGGAGAGGCTGAAGTCATTTTTTGAGATACGTAGTTTCTTGGGATTGACGAGTTATTACAAGAGGTTCATTGAGAACTTTTTTTGACTAGCTGCACCTATGACGAGATTGACCTGGAAGAAGGTCAAGTTTCAGTGGGATGACTCATGTGAGAGTGCATTCCAAGAATTGAAGAGGAGGTTTACTTCAACTCCTATTCTGAGACAGAAGTACATAGTGTATTGTGATGCCTCTAAGAATGGAATTGAGTGTGTCTTGATGTAGTGCAAGAGGGTGGTGGCTTATGGTTCACAGCAGTTAAAGAACCACGAGCAGAATTACCCTACGCATGATATGGAATTGGGGGCCATTGTCTTTGCCTTGAAGGCTTGGTGCCACTATTTATACGGAGAGCAGTTTGAGGTGTTTTCAGACCAGAAGAGTCTGAAGAACATCTTTACACAGTGGGATTTCAATATGAGGCAACGCAGGTGAATAGAGTACTAGGAGGACTACTACTTCACTTTGCATTACCATCCTGGTAAGGCAAACATGGTGGCTGATGCACTCAGCCAGAAGTTATGGTGAGTTTTGGCTAGCACGGCTTCCCAGGAGTGGCAGATGCTCGAAACTGTGGGACAGTTCAGGCTACACTATAAGGGTCAGGCTCAGGTCACTTTAGGGAGTTTGGTGGATACGTCTTTCCTACTGAGCAGAGTGATCGAGTCCTAGGGCAGGACATAGAGATATTATCCATCAAGAACTGGGTACAGACGGGTACAAGTGATGAGGGCTGGACCATTCACGTGGATAGTAGTCTTTGGTACAGGGGAAGGGTTGTAGTTCCCCAGTCTTCGGATTTGAGAGAGGAGATCCTTAGGTAGTTCCATTGCGCCCATTTTTGTTGTGCATCCAGGCAGCATGAAGATATATCATGATCTTCGTCGCCAGTATTATTGAGGTGGGGTGAAGAGGCACGTCGAAGATTTCTTTAGTCGATGTCTCACGTGTCAAGAAGTCAACGCTGAGCACCAGAGACCAATTGGGTTGCTCCAGCCTTTGGAGGTGGCTGAGTGGAAGTGGGAGCATTTCATGATGGATTTTGTGATCCAATTTTCACGGACATCCTGAGCCATGGCAAGGTGTGGGTGATAGTGACTGACTTACAAAGTCGGCATACTTTTTTGGTTGTGCGAATGACTTTCACACTAGAGGAATTCTACAGGCTGTATATGCGAGGGATTGTCTGGCTACATAGGGTGCCCGTGTCTATAGTATCAGATCGGAACCCCAGGTTTACGGCTCACTTTTGGGAGAGCTTCCAGCGGGCTATGGGGATATAGTTGATGATGAGCACAACTTTTCATCCCTAGACGGACGGTCAGTCAAAGAGGACCATCTAGACGCTAGAGGACATGCTACAGGCATGCGTCCTAGATCTCAAGGGTAGCTGGAAAGAGTATTTATCCTTATTGGAGTTCACCTACAACAATAGTTATCAGGCAAGCATACAAATGGCACCCTATGAGGCACTTTATGGGAGGTCATGCCATTCTTTGGTTTGTTGGACGGAGGTTGGAGAGAGATCCTCTATGGTTCTAGATTTGGTTACAGACACCTTAGAGAAGGTGGACCTAATACGGAAGCATTTTCTCACGACTCAGATTTGGCAAAAGAGCTACGTCGACAGACGGTGACAACCTCTAGAGTTTGGGGTTGGTAATCATGTCTTCTTGAAGGTGAAGCCCAAGAGAGGGGTGTCAGGTTCGAGAAGCGGGGAAGCTGTCACCAAGGTATATTGGGCCCTTCAAGTTACTCGAAAGGGTTTTTACAGTTGCTTGCTGGTTGGCGTTACTACCAAATCTATCAGGTGTTAACGCGGTGTTCTATATCTCTATGCTCCATAAGTATACTCTAGAGCCGACACATATGGTGTGGTGGATTGGGGTGAATTGATTGTGGATGCGGATGGAACCTTCAATAAAGGAGCAGTGCGTATCATGGATAGCTGGGAGCAGATTTTGCGAGGCAAGATCGTGAAGCTAGTAAAAGTGTTGTGGCAACATCGAGGTGTGGAGGAGGTGACATGGGAGCGTGTGGACACCATGCGTACCAGCTATCCGTTCTTGTTTGAGGATGGAGGCACATTCTTATAGTTATTAGCATTATGTGATTGTTGTATATGTATGTGGTTGAATATGTATGTATGTGTGAATTTCAGGGACGAAATTCTTTTAAGGGGAAAAATGTTAAATTCGGGTAAGTTTGAACTTTTATGAAAGGGAAAAATGGTAATTGCCACTACATCATGGGTTGAAAATCCAATTTTTTTTAGAAACTCAAATGATGAAACAGACCTCATCATTGGATTCGTATCGCGAAATCTAGTTACCCAGACAAATTGAGTCAAATTTTGAGATAGTCTAATTTTTTACATTTTACGAGGCAGTCGGGTCTCGGGTTATCCAAAAACAAAATTTTTATTAAATTTTTGAAATTTGAAAAATAATTTAAAGCAAGTTGAAATAAAATACTTTGAACTTGAACCAGGACAAAATTTAATCGTTCCGAAACGAAAATCAAACCCAGGAAAGGAGCATGTGTGGCGCGTTCTGGACCAAGTGTTTGGAGACTATAAAAAGGGGAAGGAAATCAGATTTCTTCCCCTATTCTCTGTTGGTTTCACATTGGAGAAGGAAAAGAGGGAAAAAGAGAGAAAATTCAACTTTTCTCTACGATATACGACTCCTCGTCGCTCAAATCAACTTGAGCCAAGTATTAAAGTTGTTCCTCTCGGATAGGGCTAAGGGGCTATACCAAAAAGTGCGGGTTTTATCGAAATTTAAGAAACGGAATTTGGAGAAAGTGGAGATTCTAGCTTGTTTTGGGTCTTTGGAGTCTTTTAACGTCATTTTACGCTTCAAGAGGTAGAGTTTCAGCCTTATTAGACTTACTTTCAACCTTGGATGGTAATATGAAATGGGTAGGTTGAGAGAATTATAAATCACTTGCCTATTGTTATAAAATTGATGGAATTAGGTATTAGAGATGAGTAAATTAAATTCTAGGGTGAATCGATAATTAGAAATTGCTAAGTATGTAATTTCTTCAAAAAGTGTGAATTATGGCCATGTTATGTGATTATATTGTGCATTGATGAATTTAATATGTTTATTGCAAGATTATCTGATAACATGCTTGGGAATTGCGTTAATAAAATGTTGATGTATGCTCATGATATATTGGCCTTTGATGGATTATAGAAATTATATGCTTTGGATATAATTTAATATGAAATGTGTTGAAATAGTTCATATAACATTCATAGCATATGGGACATAATATTGTTGTTGCAATGGTACATCAAATTGCATATGCACGTAGACATCGCATCATGAAGGTGTGTGTGCATGGGTGTCGTCAACACCACACTTGGTGGATTATGAGTGAGCTCGGCGAAGTTGGGTCGATGACCTAGCTGAGTTGCATGGTTTGCACGGTGAATAGGGTCAGGGTTAGCAAAAAGGGCTAAAAGATCCCTCATGTGCAAGACCTAGTGATTGGGGTACGCACTCCCTTGATTCGATCCATGAAGTGTGTGGGTGTACGTGGAACCCTTGATGGAATTCCATAAATTTTGTGTGGGTTGGGTTACCCTTGGTATATGTCCATGAATACCCACCCCAATAAATGCCTTTGAAACTTAAACTTCACAATCAATTCTATAGTATTTATTCATACTATTACAATCTGTATGGCTCATTCTTACGTCATTGCATATATAATAATTACTAAACAATTACATTACTATATTAATATAAACATGTGGGAGTTTACAATCCACTCCCTAAAGAAAGTTCGTCCCCGAAACTTACTTTGTATAGAGAACAAATGAGGGTACTTCTCTTGCATCTTTAACTCGGGTTCCCTGGTAGCTTCCTCCACCCCATGATGTTGCCACAAGACTTTCACCAGTTGGATTACTTTATTGCGAAGCACCTTCTCCTTGGTATCGAGAATCTCAATCGGTTGTTCTTCATATGTTGCTCCATCTTGAATTTCAATTCCTTCTAAATCCACGACATGCGTTGTATCGGATTTGCACTTTCTTAACATTGACACATGGAATACGTCATGTATCCCTGACAACTGGGCTGGCAATTGAAGTTGCTATGCCACTTTGCCCACTGTTTTGATCACTTCAAATGGTCTGGTATATCTTGGGGCTAATTTCCCCTTCTTGCTAAATCTAAACACTTCATTCTTGGGTGACACCTTGAGGAACACATAGTCCACCTCTTGGAAATTCCAATGGTCTTCTTCTTCTATCCCCATAGCTTTTTTTTTTCTACTTTGTTCCAGGCGTAGTCTTTTCCTAATTAGTTGAATTTTCTCAATAGTCTCCCAAACAATTTCTAGCCAAAACAAACTACTTTCTCCAACTTCGAACCAACAAGTTGGGGACCTACATGGTCTCCCATACAATACCTCATAAGGTGTCATGTCAATGCTAGATTGAAAACTATTGTTATATGCAAATTTCACCAATGGCAAATGATCACTCCAACTTCCCTTGAAGGCCATCACACGAGCTCGTAACATGTCCTCCAAAATTTCTATCACCCTCTCGAATTGGCCATCCGTTTAATGATGAAAAGCGGCGCAAAAGTGCAACTCTGTCCCCATAGCTCGTTGTAGATTTTGTCAAAATTACACCACAAAACGAGAATCATGATCCGACACAATAGAGAGTGAAACTCCATGTAATCTAACAATCTCACGAATATAAAGCTGGCTTAAGGTCTCTAAAGTGGCAGTAGCCTTCATACTCAAAAATGAGCGGACTTAGTGATTTTATCTACAATGACCTAGACGTCATTATGCCCTTGTGACGTCCGTGGTAAACCAGATACGAAATTTATGGTGATGTGATCCCACTTCCACTCTGGGATAGGTAAGGACTGTAGTAATCTTCTGGATTTTTTGATGCTCCACCTTCACCTGCTGCCACATCACGCACTTTGCAACGTACTTAGCCATGTCTTTGTTTCATCCCTTCCACCAATATTAACGTTTCATGTCTCTATAAATCTTAGCCATGTCTTCCTTTACTTGGTTGTTATTGTTTGGTACACATAGTCTTCCATAAAACTGTAACTTATCATCATTTATAGACTAGTTCTATACAACCTCATTCATCTCCAATCTACCCCAGATAGTTTCCAACTCTGTATCTAATCGTTGCAACTCCACAATCCTTTTTTGAAGAATTGGTTGACCTACAAGATTAAATAAGCATGGTCGAGCCTTCTATCTATCCACACGTAGATCAAATTCCTCCAAAGCCTCAATCATCTTCCACCTATTAACCACAAGCACATTGATCTCACCCCAAGACTTCCTACTAAGTGCATCTGTTACTACATTAGCCTTTCCTGGATGGTAGTTGAGTGCAAAATCATAATATTCTAGATATTTAATCCACCTTCTTTGCTAAAGATTCAACTCTTTCTGTGTCAATATATACTTGAGGCTCTTATGATCAGAATACACTTGAAACTTTTCTCCATACAAGTAACACCTCCATAACTTAAGAGCAAAATCCACTGCGGCAAGCTCAAAGTTGTGAGTGAGATAGTTCTGCTTATGGGTTTAGTTAGTTGTCGAGTCATAAGTAACTATATTACCTCCCTGCATTAGCACACGTTCCAAGCCTCATAACGAAGCATCTGTGTAAACATCTTATCCTACCCCACTACTTAGAATAATGAAGACAGGAACTGTTGTCAACCTTTCCTTCAAGGTGCAAAAGGCTAGTTCACACCCTTAAGTGCACAAGAATCTTTCTCCCATCTTCGTAAGACGAGTCATTGGCATCATTAGTTTTGAGAACCTTTCCACAAACCTCCGATAGTAGCCTGTTAATCCTAGTAAACTACGTACTTCGGTCACATTCCTCGGTGGTTCCACATTTCATCACGCTTCAATCTTTGTGGGGTCAACAGCTACACCTAGTTCTGACACAACATGGCCAACAAATTTCACTTCCATCATCTAGAACTCACATTTACTCCTCTTAGCATATGACTTATGCTCTCTCAAGGTCTAAAGAACTATCAAAAGATGGTGTTCATGTTCCCCTTGTGTCCGTGAATAGATTAATATGTCATCAATAAACACAATGACAAATTGATCTAGATACAGTTGGAATATCCTATGCATCAAATCCATAAAGGCTGCAGGAGCATTAGTCAGTCCGAACGGAATTACTGTATATTTCGAATGATCATACAGGGTAAGAAAAGCTGTCTTAGGAATATCCTCCTCCTTGATCTGCAGTTGATGGCACCCTATACAAAGATCAATCTTGGAGTAATACTTAGAACCCCTTAGCTGATCGAATAAATCATCAATTCATTGCAATAGATATTTATTCTTCACTGTCACTTGATTCAACCTTCTTTAGTTAGTTGTGCATAACTGAAGTGTTTCATCATGCTTCTTCACAAAGAGGACCGGGGCTCCCAAGGTGAAGTGCTTAAATGGATAAACCCAATAGCCAATAGTTGGTCCAACTACTTCCTTAGCTCCTTCAACTCCAAAGGTGTCATTCTATAGGGAGCAATGGATATAAGTTCGATTCCCGGATATAGATCAATTGTAAACTCAATCTCTCTGTGTGGGGGTAACCCGGATAGTTTATCTGGAAAGACATCCGAAAAATCTGACACTATCAATACTACGTTAGATTGGGATTTATCTCGATCGTCTTTCATGAAGCTGGCTAAGAAACTCAAATTGCTCCCTGCCTTAGCTTTCAAGAATCTATTGCCCATAGTGGGAAATGGGTGGGAAGAATTCAGATCATTAATGAAATTGAAAACTACCGCTCTTGGTACTTAAAATAAAATCCGTTTACGAAAAAATTCATTACCGCATGGAAAGTGGAAAACAAGTTCATCCCAAATATTATGTCATAACCCTTCATGTCTAATGCAACCAGTCTACAATCAATTCTTGCTCCCCAATTCGAAGCACACAACCTCCAAACCCCCTTCTAGTATCTGATCATTCTCTCGTAGGCATGTCAATACTCAAA